>BLAL01000184.1:0-431591 GCA_015698045.1 Rhizophagus clarus | reverse complement strand
CCACAGGTCGAATGAAAAAATCGGATTTTGCTCTATTTAAAATAGCCTTGCCGACTTCAATATAGAATATGCCAAATTTTGCTTATTTTAGTATAGCCATATCTATTTTTGCCGATTTTTGTTAAATTCCGATTTTTCAGTCATAAATGCCGATTTTAGCGGCCGATTTTTACCTTTTTTTAAATAAATGCCGATATTTAAACCGGAGATATTATATTTATTATATACTTTACCCTTTTCGTATAGTTCGAATAAAGGATTTTATCTTATTAAAAATTCCTTGCCGACTTCAATAAGGCTTTGCCGATTATTTTACTAATTTTTGCCGATTTTTGTTAACTTCCGATTTTTCATCCAGAAATGCCGATTTTAGCGGCCGATTTTTACCTTTTTTTTAATTAAATGCCGATATTTAAACCGGAGATATTATATTTAGTGTAAACTTTACCGCTTTGACACAGGTCGAATAAAGATTTTACTCTATTTAAAATAGCCTTTGCCGATATTTAAATTGTAATATTTCGTAATTTTACATCATAGGATTTTTGAAATTATTTATTATACTAATAAATATAGATACTATTCTAAATATTCTACTTGTTTTGTACATTGAATTCCCAGTTGGTTCGATTTCACAAACAATAACTGAAGTATTCATAAGGTTGAACAGTGATAATCGAAACTGATGAGATCGCATTGATAAGGCCTATTCCTAAAAAGTTAATTAATCACATTTAATTAAACGCATTTAATTGTACTATTTTTTTTTTTTTCAAAAAAAAACTTTCTTTCTGAAAGAAGAGTCTGCCTCCTATACCGTTTGCCGTCGTGCATAGTGTGTTATAGGAAAGGTGGGCTAGGTGGCCACCTAAAGTTTGTAAATAACTCTGGTACCAAAGTTGATGATCTATTTACTATACATAGACCTCTCGCTTCGAATTTTGGTTATGATAATTCCGCCTCCTCTGTCGCATTATTCGTCGAAGTCTAAATAGATATCATTATGACTTATGAGTAAAATATTTACAATAATAATGTAAATTCTTTAATCATAGTTAAAATAGGCATGATGGGATAACTCATATATCATGAGCTCTGTCTGTGCGAAGTGCCGTTTTATTTATAATCAAAGTAGACTTAAGTCGTAAGTAACTTTGATTATCATTGATTAGAAAAGTACATGCAACGAAAATCCTTTATCAAGGGGTAAAATAGGCATGATGGGATAACTCATATATCATGAGCTCTGTCTGTGCGAAGTGCCGTTTTATTTATAATCAAAGTAGGCTTAAGTCGTAAGTAACTTGATTATAACAATGATGATTATTGGAGAATTAAGTTGCAACATTTTTAAACATTTTTGAATAAGTGCCGTATTAATTTAATGTAATTGTTACCCTTTTCAAATAAGAAGGGCCGATTTGCAATACAGCTTTGCCAGCCTTAAATGTATTTATATAGCCAGAATAATTGTTTTATACTTTATGTGATATTTAATTAAAATAAAATAAACCTTTGATATCTAAAAATTATTACATGATTAGAGTTATTAATCACAAAGTATGGTGCTTGTATCGTAATGCCGTAATAAAGACCGATTTGCAATACAACTTTGCCGGCTCAAAATAAGATCTCTTGTTATCTGAATTATCTGATTTTTCACGCGGTTAGAATTAATTACGGTATATGTAACCTTTATCGTTATTCTTGTGCCAAAAAAAAATGATTGTTATAATTTAATCAAATACAAATGCTATAATTGAATTCGCCATTCCGATTTTACATATAATTCATTTTATATTATATAAAGTTTTTAAAACGAAATTTTTTTATTTAAAGGAATCACAGCCATATATTCTTTTGTTTTTCTCGTCCTAGTATCAAAATTACATTTAATAAATTTTCCTATTATATAATGTATGGGTATAATACTGTCTCTTCTCATATCATAAAACTCATTTGTCCATAATTCCATATTACATGATTTTATGTCGTTATCTACTTGGCAATAATATCTTGTACTATGATCTTGAACCGGTTTGTACCATTTGACTAACGCTAATGAATGGGTTAATGATCGTGAACTATTTAAATGAATAGTATGCTCAAAATAAAATTGTACTTGACCGGGATAAACATCAATCGATCCATCATAATGTACAAATCGAGCTAATATATATGAGGATTTTTCATGACGAGCAGCCTGAACAGAACCATATATGTCCGCCCCAATTCTTATTTTCCCATATTGTATAATTCTAGGGTTTATGACAGTATCGTTATTTGAACCTATTATAGAGTAGATGGAGATGAAACAATAATCATTATACAAACTATTATAAAATTCTACCAGTAGGTCCAAAATTTGGTTTGGAAGGGTAGTTTCTTTGCGCGGTTTTATTAGCAACCCAGGAAAACATTCCGTTCTGTAAGCCGAATCTTTCTCAATAAAAGATAGTCTTATAAAATTTTGATACTCATCGCTCGCAAAATCATCAAATGCAGCCAAGCTGCCAACAGATTTTCTTGGTTCTATTATCTCCAAGGAGGAAAATAAGTGATCGTTGTCACAATTTGAGAGGAAGTATTGAAGGATTGTATTTTCAGACATAATTCTTAGTAGTTCAGGTTCAATATTACGTCTGCTATTATTATAAGAACCTACAATTTTTAAAAATAATTAATAACATTGCGATTTTCAAATCGGAAAAATTAAATCACGTACCTAAAATTCCGTTCATCCGTTCAAAGCTATAACACCAGAATGAGGACAAAGGACCATAGTCTAATGCGCATTCACAGATATGGAGACAGAGATGCAGATTAGGACTTATTTTTTCTTGACCATATTTTTGTTCAATTAATTTGTTCATCTCTATCAGTCTTGTAAACGCTTCATTTAACATATTTTTTTGTAGCTCTCGGTTTGTTAAGATCTTGCAAGCGCGCACGAAATATGCAAGAATTTTTTGGTCGATGTATCCAAGGAAACTCCATGTGATAGGTATTGCAAAAATTAACATGAAGGTTTTCCACATGTCCGCCGTGAAACTTGAGAATCCTTTACCGGTAGCTATTCTGACAGGGCGGCGTCCAAGGTCACTTGGGAACTTTATCATGTCAGCTCTCTCTTGCATAATTTTGAGCTTTTCGTTATTTAATATACCTTCGCCTATCCAGAGTTTCGTTACGATCCATTTCGCAACACTGAGAAAAAGGCAATGCATAGGATCAACCACGCAAAAGTGAACAGGATTAAAATAAAGCAAGCGGTATATCTCCGACCAGCGAACATGATGTTCAGAGATATGGGCTCTTCGTGCTTTTTCAGTTGCACATTGTTTCCACTCACTTGCTTTTTCTCTTATTTCATTAATATCTCGCTCAACAAACCAGTCGTCTAAATCTGCAAACCCCCCAAAATTTGGTTGATTGTTTATAAAATTTGCCGATTTGTAACATCGGTAGCATGCAATACGAGCCGAAATGAAACCACATAATTTCTGAGACGCAGGGACGTCGCTAGAACAGCCAATGATTGCACCACGGACAAATCGACCGTTGTTGTGTTCGTTTGTTTTTATAAAATAGCCATTCCACAAACGATTTAACTGGTTAATGATCGGATACAAATAATTGTTAATTTCATGTTGGCTTGGTTCTTTCGGACCAGGCATTACTGCTAGTGTGAGAATATTGTGTGGCTTGAAGCGTTCATTACGCGGCAAATTACAAAAAATGGCATAAATCACACCAACAGAATATTGTGAATTTACGAATGGCTGGAACCAATCCATATTTAACATTAATCTGATATAAGTATCAGCAAATTCTTTTGTAAAAAACAGCGCACCATCATCATCTGTAAAACTTTTCCAAACCCTACCATCATAGATATCGAATAAAGCTTCAGTTCCGTTTTTCCTTTCTGACCACTTCCGACATGACATTTCAAAATTTTTGTGATTAAAAAAAAGGGTCAATTGTTGCTTAATATTTATTAACGGGAATGTCATTATCAGATGGAAAATGGGATTATTACTACTATTATTACTATCTATTTTCGTTAATAGAGGGTTATTGCATTGTTGTCGAAATCGTTCTATTCTGTGATTTGGATAGTTTACAAAACTGCAAGTTGGTATTTCAGTATTGTCTAATAATTCTTTTATATCATACAATTTGTGACATCTGTCACAGGCTGCATATTTAATTATCGTTGTGGATATCCCCAACACCTTTTTAGCCATATATAAAGAGGAAGAAAAAGATGAAAATTTATTTTCATCTATTGTCAAAAGAAAAAATCTTAAGAACTTGAACAAAGAATCTATAGCTACATTGGAAAGTTTAAATCGTTGTTGATATTGTAATATCCACAAAATAGTCCAAGTATAATTATCATTAATGTTAATGTTAGGAAGAATTGGTTCGCCGTCATCGAAATCTGTTGATGCAAAATTGACTTCCTCATCGTCATCATCTTCATAATCATCGGAATAATTAGAATCGCTATCTTCAGTATCTCCATTTTTATCGTCATCATCTTCAGAATCCCCATCTTGATCATTCTCGTTTCTTACATTATCCAATAATAAATTTTCAAGAACAAGATCGGATATTTTTCCTTTCTTTATCGTTCGATGTTTTGCCGATTCATGTATAGGTGTCTTCTTTGTTAAAAAGAAATAGTTTCTTGTGAGTAATGGTTCAATATCTTCGGACAATGGTTCAATATCTTCAGACAATTGTTCAATATCTTCGGATAATTGTTCAGTATATCAGGTGATGTATCATTTATCCCTTGTATTGGGTCGCATTCCATTACATCTTCATCAACAGCATCAGATGATATA
Source organism: Rhizophagus clarus (assembly GCA_015698045.1). Lineage (NCBI taxonomy): Eukaryota > Fungi > Glomeromycota > Glomeromycetes > Glomerales > Glomeraceae > Rhizophagus > Rhizophagus clarus. Next base: position 426,735 of record BLAL01000184.1, on the reverse strand, counting down.
ACATTTGAAGAACCTTCTTGATAATTGTTACCAAAATTATTATTCGCATTAGATTTTAATTTATATTTTAACTCATGTTTCAGTTTAGTCCTTGGATCAACCAATTTACCGTTACATTCTTTACAGAAACAATGCACTTTGGTTCTGGTTCTTGTATCTAGAGATTCTGACATTTTTTTTTTTTTTTTTTTTTTTTTTTTTTTTTTAAGGAATTGCAAATCAATCTAATTGGTTCGGCAATCCCGATTCTTGGTCCATTTTTGTTAAGGCACAGCTTGGTAATTAAGCTATTTTGATAATAACACATGACAATGATGTCAAGACCAATGTATTTTATCAAATACTAAAATATAATTTTATTTTTGCTAATTCTCTAATTAAATTTGGTATTAAGGGGTATAATTATACTAGAAAATTTTTTCAAATTCAATTAATCCGATTCTTGAAACATGTCAATCGACTTACTAATAAATCTCATATATCATCACGAATTCGAAAGATCCAAATAATTTAAGTAAAGATGTAGCAATTTCCTATTCACAGATCAAAATGCGAGAGTTATAAAAAAAGTGTCTTAGTTGTTCGCAACTGCAACAACATCAAAATTTAACACTTGGCCTATTTTTTCGAATATATCAAAAATTAGGAAAAACTATATTTCATTTTTTTTTATATATTTTCGTCAATTTCTAGTACATCAGTATCATTTAAAGCTGTTAACGAGATATCAAATATTTATTATTTTATCTTTTATTGAGTCGCTTACAATAATACGTTGAGTTATAGCATATATACGTTTATTCTAACAATCAGTCATGGTTAAAATTACTTGTTAATTAATAGAATTGTTTTAATAAATCTTTAATTCTTCTTTTGCCCTTGGCAGTTGGCACAGACATACAGTTTGTTAATACCACGTGACTAGATAGTGCATAAATGTCACCCGACGTGATTGGCAGGAACTATAAAGTTTGTTTGCGTTTACCATGCACGTTCTACAAATCAGTGATTTCTAATTTGTTTACGTTTACTATAAATTTGCTCGTGAGTATGGTACATTTGCGTACGTTTACCACGCTTTCTTTCTTTTTTCTCCATGTTTTAGTACGATGCAACAAATTTTCTTTGTTGCCTTTCGTTTTTTTCGTTAATGGTTGATGATATTTTTCACCTTATTTTTCGCCTTATTTTCGTCGGCTTAACAAAGTAAGCATATTTCTTTTCGCCAATTATATTTCCTGTCGGAAAAACCAGCTTCCGTAAGTATAACTTTATCAAGCTTCAAATGTGTTATTACTAATTTGGACATGTTATTTATGATAATGATATAATATTTAGTTTATTAATATATTTTAATTAATTCATTGATATACTTTATTGATATATTTTAATTAATTTATTGATATTTTTAATTATTAATTGTTTACTGATATATTTTAATTAATTTATTGATATATTCTATTAATTGATAACGCTATAATATTTAGTTTATTGATATATTTTAATTAATTGATAGCGATATAATATCTAGTTTACTGATATATTTAAATATTGATTGATTTATCTTAATTTAATTAATGTAGTTTACTGATTATTTTAAATAATACATTTTAATTAATTGAAAGCGATATAATATCAAGTTTATTTAATTTATTGATTTATTTTAATTAATATTGATAGCGATATATTTTATTAAATGATAACGAGTCTTATTAATTTAATCTATCTTTTATTTTAATCAGACGATAACGAAAATGGTTCAGAAGACGTAAGTAACGGTTATATATAGAGCCTTTGTTTCTTGTTTAATCTTTAAATTATCAAATTATCAAATATTATAATGAGAAAATTTAAACCTTTAAATTTAATTCCTATTTCTCGTGATGGCTCTCATCCTCATATTAGATCTCAACGAAATGAATCTAGTTCCCATTCCCAATCTCGTCAATCTCGGCATCAAACTCATATTAATCGATCTCGTAGTCGCTCAAAATCTTGCTCAACGACTCGTCAACCTCGATCTCGCCCATCTCGATCCAAATCTCGTTATTATCATTCCGAATCCCAACGATCACGTTCCCATCGCTCTCGCTCCCCTCATCGTTCCCAACGATCGCGTTCCCATTGCTCTCGCTCCCCTCATCGTTCCCAACGATCGCGTTCCCATCGCTCTCGCTCCCCTCATCGTTCCCATCATTCTCGTTCTCATCAACGTCGATCTCGCTCCCCTCATCGTTCCCATCATTCTCGTTCCCATCAACGTCGATCTCGATCTCGCTCTCATTCCCCTCATCGACATCAATCACGCTCTCAATCTCAACATAATCGAAATTATCAAAATGTCTCTAGAGGGAGATCAATTACAAAAAGTAATATTGTTTTATATTAGTGCTAATTAAATTTCATTTTACTTATACTATACCAATTTAACGTTATTGTTATAGGATCTTTAACCGATCTATCTTTAACAATTCCTTCTTTTTCACCTCCAGCGAGCGGTAGTATTTCTTTCACGTTTCTTTACTTACTTGCACGTAAAATTTTTTATACTAAATGATTTATATTAAATACTGATTTATAATAGGTGCTAACAACAGAGAAGTCAGCGAATTAAGAAGCATGATTTCAAATCTTACTAAACGTGTGGAAGTGCTAACGGAAGAAAGAACGAGTGAAGGACCAAGAAATAGAAGCCTATCCCCAGTTCTATCCAGATAGAATCGGCGTGCCCTTCCTCCAATAACTGATAAAAATTTCAAAAAAACCGTTCATGTAAATATATCTTTATTTTATTAAATATTTCTCTTTTGTATTGATCGTTAAAAAATGAGTGTTATATTAAATAGGATGAGGTAATCCATATTATAAACAACCTCGATTCATCGATTCTTTTCGACACGTCAAAGACATTTAGTAAACAAAAAAAGTCGATAAATAAGAAGCTTCTACCAGCCGTCAAAGCAGCGATGCCTCCTTCATTAGAGGTATACGATACAGAACTTTTAAAAGTAATAAAACAGCTACACAAATCATGGTGGGAGATTTGGAAATTAAAAAAGGAGGGTAAGATAGATGAACATAATAAACGGCAACACATGACGTCAAGGAGAGAACAGGTGTGAAATTCATTATTTAAAATGACAATGTATATAATCTATTAATTATTTTAATTTACTCTTTAATAGAAAATGACAAGAAGACGCAAAGGTCTCCAACACATGATCTTCACGCAAGACAGCATTCTAGATGATTGTCATCCTGAAAATATGACTAGGGAAGTATTTATTAAAGATTGCGAAAAGGCAGTAAATACTGCAGAAGTCCATTCGGATGAATGGTCTACTGAAGACGAAGTTCTGGCAAATGAAGAGCGTAACGATAACATAAGATCAGGAAGGTTGATAAGTACAAATTCTGTAATTAAGATTCACAATAAGGAGTGGAGGTCTTCTAGAGTACGTAAAGTTGCGAAAGTTTAAAACATAGGCGTTTATGCTAATAAGTTATAAATTTATCATTAGGTTAAAAGAATCTTATTTCGAGCAGACGAGATCGAAGTAAGCATCAGAATCGGGTTAAGTCACAAACGTTACCGTCTAGACGATATCGATAAAAAAAGCAGACCAACACAAGACATGGCTAATTGGTGGATATCATCAAGGTGGATTGAACCAGAATCTGATGATGATGATGATGATGAGGATAACGACGGTGATAATAACGATGATGATAATAATGGTAATGATGATAATAACGATGATGACAATAATGGTAATGGTGATAATAACGATGATGGCAATAATGGTAATGCTGATAAAAATGATGGAACTAATGAAGAACAAAACGATGATAATAATGGTAATTTAGAAGTAGATGAGCATCAAGATCCCTTTTACTTAGAAGTACTGGTCGATATCAGAAGACGTACATAAATTTAGGTATTTGTTTCATCATTTAAAATCAACTGCTTGTATTTTGAGTGATTTAAATTCCGTTGTTTATAAATTAACTCTCTAATATCGTTTCTATCCTATCAATCTCTTTTGGTTATTTTATAGCCATTTATAAGTAACATGACGAGATAAATATGATTTTAATATATTTTATATAAACATTCTATACATAATAATAATATAATAATAAGAATAATATAGTAATATAATAATAATAATATGGACAATATAATAATATAATAATAATAAATATATCATAAATTGCAGTATATATTATAAAATAATAGCATACATATTATATATCATACATATTAAATATTAAATATAAATCAATTATCGAAAATGGAAAAATAAAATAAAACCGAACAATAATAGTAATTATGAATTATGAGAAAATCGATAATAGAAAGATCTGATATATAAATCGGCATAAACTATTTTTGAAATGTTTATACCGAGCTAAAAAACCGGACAATAATAGTAATTATGAATTATGAGAAAATCGATAATAGAAAGATCTGATATATAAATCGGCATAAACTATTTTTGAAATGTTTATACCGAGCTAAAAAACCGGACAATAATAGTAATTATGAATTATGAGAAAATCGATAATAGAAAGATCTGATATATAAATCGGCATAAACTATTTTTGAAATGTTTATACTGAATTAAACTTGGCAATCCGATTTTAGGAGATTTGGCATGATTATTTAAAAATCGGCGTTCTGATTTTGTGAGAATCGGCAATTATAATTTTAAAACGGTATTCTGATTTATGTCGATAAAAATAAAGAATTTCTGATTGCCAACAATACGTGCCATAAAATCGGCAGCAAAATGCCATAAATAGGACAAATATAGCTATAAACCGGCAGTCTTATTTTTAGCTATCGACATGTTTATTTTAAAATCGGAATGCCGATTTTCGCAAAATCTGCCAAAATCGGCATTCCGATTTTTTGTTCATAAATAACGTATTTCCGATCACAAACAATTCGCGCCATAAAATCGGCTTTAAAAAGCCACAAATCAGACAAATATATCCAAAAATCGGTTAAAAATCAGACTGCCGATTTTTGACGATTTTTTTTCATTCGACCTGTGCCATTTTCTAAATATTCTTCTATTTTCTTATCTATTTTTCCACTAGAACTAGTTAAATGTTCATCTATGTAGTTCTCAGAGAGAAGAGCTCGTATTTCTCTTCTATGCCATTTTTCACTAATTATGATAAATGGTAAATTTTTTTCTTGTTTATAATATATACATTTTACAGCTATTGCTGACTTGATTTGTTCTTTCCTTCTAAACTCTGTTTGAAACACTCTTGTCATTTCTTGTCTAGCTGAAGCTATTAATTTAGGCATGTATGGAATTTCATTATAGTTCTTTCCTCCTTTTACCATATTATTGAAAGCATATGCAGGGTTTGACCTTCTAGGTACTTTAGCTTCCCATTTGCTCATTAAAGACCGGTTTTGATGTGGTCTTTCTAGATCTCTTCCAACTGGACCTTCTTTAAAATGTATGTCTCCTTCTGGTGCGTGATCTTCTATACTAGCTATTTTCTTCATACCTTCAAAGTATTCTGCATGTTCTTTCTTGAAAGCCTTATCATCAGCTTGTAATAGATCATGATGTAGACGCTGACATTCTTTTAAATTTAGTGGCAAATCAAGTTCTTCGCCAGTAACTTTAAACCATCTTTGGCGCAATCTGGCACCCCATGTTTTCAGATGCTCTCTAGGTTTTCTTGCATGCCAATCAATAAACTTACTTTGAGTGATCTCGCTAGGTCCTGCCTGCTCTTCTCTATTTGCTTGGGTTGCTGGACCAGGGCCAGCTTCAGGATCATCCTCTTGATTTTTGGGTGATTGAATGATAGGTGAAACTAATGGGCAGGTAAAGATTGAATAACTTTAGGTATAATTTTTTGACGACATTGAAATTGTCTTTCTTGATGACGTCTAAGTTTCCATAATTTGGGAAAGTTTTTACCACATCTATCACAAGTATGAATAACCATTATATAATGCTTATATAATTTCTTTCTTTAATTATAGTATTGCAACTACTATATAATACTTATAAAATTTCTTTCTTTAATTAATTAATTATATACCCTATAAGTTTTATGTCTCTAAACACTATCAAAGGTTGCGCTTTAGGGTTTTTCAGAAAGTCAGCTAAGCTATTAAAATTTTGGTACCTTGCGCCAGAATTTTAGTATCCTTAATCTTTGTATACCCAGAAATTTTGATACCCCAGAGGTGAGACTTTTTTTTTCGTATAACTTTTTGTCTCCAGTATTTTGGTAAAGAATTGGCTCTAGGATGATTTCCTGTATATCAAGAAATTAATGGTTTACTAGAATAGGTTCAATGGCCCTTTTGATTTACTTTTTATCATTCAAGATTTTGGTACCCTCCCTTTGGTCGTGATACCAAAATTTGATCTTTGTTTACAACTATAAATCAGTTTTAGAATTAATTCTAGGATAACATAAAATCTGATATGCAAAATGAGCTTGCATTTGCGGCCTGCGAGTACACTCAGACACTTTGGTCCTCGGTGCTCTTGGCCTTTTTTAAAGTCAAGCAATATAGCATACTTTTTTTGTTATATTATTTGAGATTAAAAATCGGCCAGCGTGTTAACAAAGATGGTGATCTCCTTTAACTTGAAAACTAAAAATTTGGGCAAGATGGGTATGTTAACAGGATTTGAACCCAGTTTGATCTTAAGTCTGAATTCGATATTAGATTTCGATATGTTTCCTGAGGTTGCAAACGAATTTGGATCTCAAAAAGATTACATAAATTTCATATATCGGGAAATAAGCCGGGAGAGGCTTACACTAATTATACCTATATGGAAATCTTGTCCCAGAACCCCCCATTGTGCCCTACTATTGTTCAGGGTCCTATTTAAGCCTTTAATTAAAAAAAATTACTTTTTTTTAGACGTTTAATTAAAAAAATCACCTTTTTTTAGGCGTTTAATTAAAAAAATCACTTTTTTTTAGGCATTTAATTAAAAAAAATCACCTTTTTTAGGCATTTAATTAAAAAAATTACTTTTTTTTAGACGTTTAATTAAAAAAATCACCTTTTTTTAAGCGTTTAATTAAAAAAATCACTTTTTTTTAGGTATTTAATTAAAAAAATCACTTTTTTTTAGGCATTTAATTAAAAAAAATCACCTTTTTTAGGCATTTAATTAAAAAAAATCACCTTTTTTAGGCATTTAATTAAAAAAATTAACTTTTTTTAGGCGTTTAATTAAAAAAAATTAACTTTTTTTAGGCGTTTAATTAAAAAAAATTAACTTTTTTTAGGCGTTTAATTAAAAAAAATTAACTTTTTTTAGGCGTTTAATTAAAAAAAATTAACTTTTTTTAGGCGTTTAATTAAAAAATGCCTTTTTTAGGCGTTTAATTAAAAAAATGCCTTTAATTAGGCATTTAATTAAAAAAAATCACCTTGTTTTAGATGTTTAATTAAAAAAATAGAATTAATGTTTTTTTCAATCACTTTATTAAAAAATACACTTTTTTAAGCGTTTATAATTAAAAAAATACGTTTTTTTCTCTAGAGCTTTTCATCAGATTATCCTATGAATAATTGAGGATAACTCATTTGAAAATTTTAAGATCTGGATATTCAGTCAAATAGGATAATGGGTAATCCAGATAATTAATCTAGGATAATCTGGATTATTCTAGGATAATGAGATGATTCTAAAGAATTCCTTAAACCCAAAATATTTTGTCATGTAATGAAACCTTTTGGGTAGTTTTTTTTAAAATTTATTTAGTTTCAGTGGCAATTTTCAGAATTGGTAAGTTTATTTTTTTGTCTATTATTATTATTATTATTATTATTATTATTATTATTATTATTATTTTGCTTCATATTTTTATTAATTTCTGACTTTTCTTCTCCTTTAAAATCTGGGTGGCAAATGGACCTTAAACTTGAAAGTAAGTTTCGCAATTATTTTTTTTTTATTATTTTAATGAGCATTAGCTAATTTTCATTTTTTTTTTTTAGGTCCAAAATACCAGGTTCAGAATTCAGACTCCTCTTTTCAAAGATAATACTTGATTTAAAATAGCATTCTTTTTTTATTTTTATTTAACAAAATGTTATCTAAGGTTTCATTTGATTGTTTGTGGGTTTGAACATTATAGATTATCAGTACAGCTGGAGTCTGACTTACTGTACAATAATATATTTTAATCTAGGATAATCCAGATTATTCATAGGATTATTCATTTCAAAAATTCTAAATCTGAATATCTGGTAAAAATAGGATAACAGATAATCTGAATAATAGAATAACCCAGGTAAATCCTAGGATTTTATTCATTCAAGGAAAACTCTATTTTTCTCAAGCGTTTAAATTAAAAAAAAGCTCTTTTCTCAATCGTTAAATTTAAAAAAAATGCTTTTTTTTAAGCATTTAATTAAGCGTTTAATTTTTTTTAAAAAAAATGCCAAAATGCATTTTTAGGCATTAATTTAAAAAAAAAATGCTAAATGGCTTTTTAAATGGTTAAAATTTTTTTAAAAAAAATGCCAAAAAATGCATTTTTTAAAAGCTTTAATTTTTTAAAAAAATGCAGTTTAATTTTTAAAAAAATGTTAAAATGTGTTTATTTAAGCGTTTTTTTAAGCGTTAAGTATTTAAATTTAAAAAAAATGCTTTCTTTTAAGCGTTAAGTATTTAAATTTAAAAAAAATGCTTTCTTTTAAGCATTAAGTATTTATATTAAAAAAATGTTTTCTTTTAAGCGTTAAGCGTAGAGATCCAAATGGTTCAGTTCAGTTCCATTTCGGTTTCAATCAAATTCGATCATAAGATTTTACTGAAAGTGTTTTTCAATTTAAAATCTTTACTGAAACATATTTTCAGATAGAACTTTAATCGAAAACATTTTCAGTTAAAACCACTTACCAAAAACACTTTATTTTGAAGTGTTTTGTTCAGTCCAGTTTGGTTCAATTTTTTTGGAACTGAAAACAGAACTGAAAACTGCAATTCAGAGCCTTAGTTAAGCGTTTATATTAAAAAAACGTTTTCTTTTAAGCTTTAAGTGTTTAAATTAAAAAAAAACATTAAAAAATGTTTTTTTAACTTTGGGTTAAGCAGGTCAATCAGGTCAGTCAAACTATGACCTGACCTAAGGTCAGGTCAACTTGATGAGTCACCTGAATTGACCTGATCCATTCAGAACACTAGCCAAGCCTATATACATGAAGTCAAAATTAAAATCCAAAAGTCAAAATATTTTGACTTAGGAAGGTCAAAAGTCAAAATTAAAGTCAAAATAGTCAAAATTACATTATAATCATATGATTTTTATAATTATAATTTAATACCAAATTTTAAATGTGAATAACTCTGTCAATATTGATGTACAAATATGTAATATAAATCATTGGAATCCTCTCGATGAGCTGAATCCAACCGTATCAAGATCATAAAAATTGGATTACTAGATGTGGAGATTGTTAACTTTGAATTTTAATATTATTGTTTACTATAAAAATCACATGACTATGATATAATTTCAGCCATTTTGACTTTTGAAGAGGCCCAGGTCAAAATCATTTTGACCATTTTGACCATTTTGAAGGTTGAAATTAATCAATTTTAGTTTTATGTATACTTTTTGCCATTTGGACATATGAACAAAAGTTATTTTTGATTTCTCTGTTCTTTAATTTCCAAGCATTTGCTATGCTATTACATCAGGAAATTTTATAGTGCGAAAAGTTGCGCAAGATTACGCATCATAATATTTTGTAAATTTTCAGACCTGTCGCAAGTTTGCTTAAGCGTAATATTTTGTAATTTTTTAAAATATTTCAAAATATTATGATATGTAAAGTTTCGTAATTTTACGGTTTGTAATATTATGTAATTTTTTTGCGTAATATTATGTAATTTTATTGCATAATATTTTGCAACTTTTTAAAATATTTTGATGATTCGTAATTTTACATAAATATTTTGTAATGTTTCAAAATTCATTTTTGTACTATAAGTTTATACAATGTATATTTTATTAGATATAATATGAATTAAATTATAAAAAATTACAAGTATTTATTACTATATACAGAATATATAAAAGTAAAAAAAGAAAGAGTAACGATACAATTAGATGTAAAAAGAAGAGAAACAGCTATAGTAACATTGGTATTAGATATAAAGATAAAAGAAATATTATTAGTATTATTAGTATTAAGGTAAAAAGAGTTAAAGAAACAGTAAAAGAAGTAAAAGAAACATGGATATTATCGTTAGTATTAAAGTACAAGTAAAAAGAAATAAAGAAAACGTAGATAGTATTGTTAGTAGGGCTCCGATCGGTTCGGTTCAGTTCGGTTTTTACAAAAACCGATACCGAACCAAATTGATTGGTATCGGTATTGATGATTACCGAAACCGACCGGTATCGGTATTGATGATTATCGAAACTGATCGATAATTACCGAAAACCGAACCGATTTACCGATATTAAAAACCATTTTTAGTAAAAAAAACATCGCGAAACTATTTTGGTATTTTTTTACCAAATCAAATGATCTATAAAAACGTTTCGCAACGTTTTTTATTTAAAGTGTCAAAAAATAAAGTTGCGAATCGTTTTTTTTTATTAAATTAACTAATAAAAAACGTTTCGCAACGTTTTTAATTAAAATGAAAAAAAATGTTGCAAAACGTTTTTTTTTATTAAATTAACTCATAAAAACGTTTCGCAACGTTTTTATTAAAGTGACAAAAAAAATGTTGCGAAACGTTTTTTTTATTAAAATTAACTAACAAAAACGTTTCCCAACGTTTTCTATTAAAGCTACAAAAAAAAACGTTGCGAAACGTTTTTTTTATTAAATTAACTGATAAAAAACGTTTCGCAACGTTTTTTAACTAAAGCAACAAAAAAAACGTTGCGAAACGTTTTTTTTATTAAAATTAGTTCATAAAAACATTTTGCAACGTTTTTATTATAAAGACAAAAAAAAACGTAGCGAAACGTTTTTTTTATTAAGTTAACTGATAAAAAATGTTTCGCAACGTTTTTTTTTGTTGCTTTAATTAAAAAACGTAGCAAAACGTTTTTTTTATTAAACTAACTGTTAAAAAACGTTTCGCAACGTTTTTTTTTGTCTCTATAATAAAAATGTTGCGAAACATTTTTTTTATTAAAATTAGCTCATGAAAACGTTTCGCAACGTTTTTATTATAGAGACAAAAAAAAAACGTAGCGAAACGTTTTTTTATTAAATTAACTGATAAAAAACGTTTCGCAACGTTTTTTAACTAAAGCAACAAAAAAAACGTTGCGAAACGTTTTTTTTTATTAAACTAACTGTTAAAAAACGTTTCGCAACATTTTTTAATTAAAGCAACAAAAAAAAACGTTGCAAAACATTTTTTTTTATTAAAATTAGTTCATAAAAACGTTTCACAACGTTTTTATTATAGAGACAAAAAAAAACGTAGCGAAACATTTTTTTTTATTAAGTTAACTGATAAAAAACATTTCGCAACGTTTTTTAACTAAAGCAACAAAAAAAAAATGTAGCAAAACATTTTTTTTTATTAAACTAACTGTTAAAAAACGTTTCGCAACGTTTTTTAATTAAAGCAACAAAAAAAAACGTTGCAAAACGTTTTTTTTTATTAAAATTAACTCATAAAAACGTTTCGCAACGTTTTTATTAAAGTGATAAAAAAAACGTTGCGAAACGTTTTTTTTATTAAAATTAGCTTATGAAAACGTTTCGCAACGTTTTTATTATATAGACAAAAAAAAACATAGCGAAACGTTTTTTTTATTAAATTAACTGATAAAAAATGTTTCGCAATATTTTTTAACTAAAGCAACAAAAAAAAAAACATAGCGAAACGTTTTTTTTTATTAAACTAACTGTTAAAAAACGTTTCGCAACATTTTTTAATTAAAGCAACAAAAAAAACGTTGCGAAATGTTTTTTTTTATTAAAATTAGCTAATAAAAACGTTGCGCAACGTTTTTATTAGAGTGACAAAAAAAACGTTGCAAAACGTTTTTTTTTATTAAAATTAACTCATAAAAACATTTCGCAACGTTTTTATTAAAGTGACAAAAAAAAACGTTGCGAAACGTTTTTTTTATTAAAATTAGCTCATAAAAACGTTTCGCAACGTTTTTATTATAGAGACAAAAAAAACGTTTCGCAACGTTTTTTAATTAAAGCAACAAAAAAAACGTTGCGAAACGTTTTTTTTTATTAAAATTAGCTAATAAAAATGTTGCGCAACGTTTTTATTAAAGTGATAAAAAAAAACGTTGCAAAACGTTTTTTTTTATTAAAATTAACTCATAAAAACGTTTCGCAACGTTTTTATTAAAGTGACAAAAAAAAACGTTGCAAAACGTTTTTTTTTTATCCAATTAACGTTTCGCAACGTTGTTTGTTAAAATGACAAGAAAAAAGTTGCGAATAGTTATTTTTTTATTAGATTAACGAATAAAAACGATTCGCAACGTTTCTTAATTAAAGTGACAAAATACCGCTGCGAAACGGTTTGTTTTATCAAAATAACTAATAAAAAACGTTTCACAACATTTTTTTTATTATATTATTTAGTTAAATCGATTTGGTAATTCGGTTCGGTAAATCGCAAAACTGGTACCGAAACCGCAGTTACCGAAACCGATCGGTAAATTTACCGAAAGTTTCGGTTCGGTAAACTGTAAAAACCGAAACCGCTCCGATACCAAAACCGATCGGTACAGTTCGGTAATTACTGAAACCGATCGGAGCCCTAATTGTTAGTATTACGATATAAAGTAACAAAGAGGTAAAAAAAATGCGTTAATATTAAAATAATTAGTATTAATAAATAAATATTTCTATACCTGCAAAGTAATTGAACAAAAGAATAAAGAAATAAAGAGAAAGGAAAAATAAACATGTTGTTAATATTGTTAGTATCATTAGTATTAAAGTACAAGTAAAAAGGAATAAAGGAAACATGGATATTATTGTTAGTATTACGATACAAAGTAACAAAGAGGTAAAAAAAACGCGTTAATATTAAAATAATTAGTATTAATAAATAAATATTTCTATACCTGCAAAGTAATTGAACAAAAGAATAAAGAAATAAAGAGAAAGGAAAAAATAAACATGTTGTTAGTATTGTTAGTATCGTTAATATTAAAGTACAAGTAAAAAGGAATAAAGGAAATATGGATATTATTATTAGTATTACGATACAAAGTAACAAAGAGGTAAAACAAAATGAAAATAATTAGTATTAATAAACAAATATTTCTATACCTGCAAAGCAATAAATTATGAAATATATGTAAATATATTGTATATAATTAAAGAAATAATAGAATGAAGAGACAAAAAAATTAAAAATATTGAACAAAAGAATAAAAAAATAAGAGACAAAAATAAATAAGATAAAAAACGCGTGCATGATTAAATGATTAAATCACATGCAAGGATCAGCCTAATTTTGATTGGCCAGAAAATACGATACTGTCATACACAATTACTAAATATCATCCCCTTGTGATAAATAAAAATTACCAGCACAACACCACAAATTTTGTGTTCAATTTGTATTCAATTTGTGTTGATAATTCTGGTAAAAAATTATTAATTTTGGTTAAATTTCGTTAAATTTGTTAAATTTGTGTTGAATTTGTGTTGCGTAATTTTTTATTTATCACAAGGGGATGATATTTAGTAATTGCATGCATGTATGATATACAAGATTTTTTTTATGATTTTTTTAAGAAATGTACGCAAAATATTTAATCAGAATATAATTGTTTTATTTTTAAATATGATATATTGATATTTATATTTAAAACAATTAAACATGTACATGATTTTCAATTATTTTTAATTGAAATGAAACTGAAATCAAACTAAGATTTTTTTTTTATTTTTTGATTTAATCATGATATTTATATTTAGATAATCCATATCCGCATGAGATTTAATTAATATATTTAATGATGAAAAGTGTAATAAATTAAATTTTAATTGAAACGAGAAATAAAATCAAACCAAAGAGGTATTGTTCAAATTTTTATTTAAAGTGACATTTTACGATCTTCTTTCTACTCAAATTTTTATTCATTCCAAAATCAAATTATAAAAATCAAATCTAATTTAATAATACCTCGTCATACATGTTCACGTCATTCTCACTATAATGTCCATTAGAACTGGGCCATAATGGACAAACTTGTTAACATACGTTGAGATAGAAATTGCGCCTACCACAATATTAATGGTAAAAGCCGCCATGATTTTTGGAACTCTGTTGCCAATAGGTTCATATGACTAATATCTATAATTTCTTTAAGAAAAAATTTAAATTCAAATTAACCAATCCATTTAATTGAATCAGAATAAATAGAATATTTTGAACAAGAGTTTTTGGGCAACAGTGCAGCTAAAAGTGGAGGAACCTCATCAGGGATTACCATGTAAGTAAATAAATAAAATTACATTCATATAAATTAAACGTATTTATCAAATATTCAAACTGATTTTGATATTTAGAACTATATTCTTTATCGTAATGGTAATCCTGGGCGGCAGCTGTGGACGCATACCGGTCAAAGATATTATCGCGAATTTAGAACGAGATTTTGGGAGAGGCTGGGTAATTATACTATAATAAAATTTATAATTAATATTTACGTTCATGTTTTAAATTTGATAAATTTGATCAATTTTAGTCACGCGTGATGATCGTAAGAGAAGGAGAAACTTACCTACGTATCATAAAAGATAATTATTTTTATTTTTTTATTATTTATTAAGTGAGTAGCTAGGCCCAGTCTGTACCAAATATCGGCTGGAGACTCACATTTTTTTTGGGCTGTGACTAATACTGACGTTCACGCCGTACAGCCTAGGTACTATTTTATAAAATAGTAGCGAACAAGTATCAAATGTGTATTTTTTTATTAAGTTATAATAAAAATTAAAATTTACTTTAATTTTAACATAAAAATTGTAAATAATAAAAAATTTGTAAATAAAAATAAATTTGTTTTCCCAAACTTAAAAAAAAGGTGTTTATATAAAAGAAAAGGTGTTTATATTATTTTTGATTATTCAATAGTATCACATGCCCCTTGTATACATTCTACTGCATACGCAACTTTAACGATCAAATATTAATATTAAATTTTTGAAATATTTTAATCATAATATTACGCAGGTTTACAGTCTCGTAAATTTTTGAAATATTTTAACCGTAATATTACGCAGATTTACAGTCTCATAAATTTTCAAAATATTTTAACCGTAATATTACGCAGGTTTACAGTCTCGTAAATTTTTGAAATATTTTAATCGTAATATTACGCAAGTTTATAATCTCGTAAATTTTCAAAATATTTTAACCGTAATATTACGCAGGTTTACAATCTCGTAAATTTTTGAAATATTTTAACCGTAATATTATGCAGGTTTACAGTCTCGTAAATTTTTGAAATATTTCAACTGTAATATTACGCAGGTTTACAGTCTCGTAAATTTTCGAAATATTTTAACCGTAATATTACGCAGATTTATAGTCTTGTAAATTTTTGAAATATTTCAACCGTAATATTACGCAGGTTTACAGTTTCGTAAATTTGCAGAATATTTTAACCGTAATATTGCATAAATCTTACGATATTGAAAACTTGCGTAATATTTTGACCGTAATATCACATAAATCTTACGAAATTGTAAATTTATGTAATATTTCAAAATTTTTCAAAATATTATGCCATAAACTTTCATAAACTTACAAAATTGTAAACTTACGCAATTTTTCACCTTATAAAATTTCCTGATGTATGGCCAGAATTGTATTTCTTATTTTTGTTTGAAAAACCCATGTAAATGTGATCAAGAGAGCCACATTTATTGCAAATTTTGGGGTTTTCTTTTGGATCAGAAAGATAGAGTATCCTATTTTTAATTTGACCTCTTGTAAATTTAAAGATTTTTTGTTTAGCAATATCTCTAGATTCTTGATCCTGAAATTGAATATATGCATATATTATAGATTTATATATTTTTAGGTGTCAAGAAATGAAATATGTATGTCTATTAAGTTGTTTGATAATTTTGCAAAGGTCTGAAGCATTCATTTTAAAAGAGAGACCTAATAATATTAATCTGAATGCTTTTTTTTCCTCTCTTTTATCTTCTGATAAATGTAGAGGTAAGACTTTAACTGAATATATACCAATCATATATGACCATTTATAATAGAAATGATTGACTAGATTTTTATTTATAAAGGTAATGAAGGTTTATTGATATTGATCATTAGAAGAGGTATTAATTTTTTCTATTTCTTCTAAAATAGCACTAGTCAAAATCAAAAATTTTGGTTATGTGACTTTTGGTTAAATTTCAGCTAAAGTTTGGCCTGTACAAAATTTTGACTAAAGTTTCATTACATGATCTTTTGAAAGTCTATTTTTGAATTAATCATTGCATTTCTCAATATATAAAAAATGTTGTGAAATATTTTTTACATAAATATTTGATATAAAAAATAATGTTTTGCAACGTTATTTTTGCAAAACTTGTAAAAAATGTTTTACAACATTTTTTACATAAATGATTTGATATAAAAAATAACATTTCGCAGCATTATTTTTGCAGAACTTATAAAAAACGTTGCAAAACATTTTTTACATAAACAATTTAATATGAAAAATGACATTTCGCAATATTATTTTTGCAAACATTGTAAAAAATATTGTGAAATATTTTTTTACATAAATGTTTGATATAAAAAATAACGTTTTGTAACATTATTTTGCAAAACATGTAAAAAAATGTTGTGAAACATTTTTTACATAAATGATTTGATATAAAAAATAACATTTTGCAACATTATTTTTGCAGAACTTATAAAAAACGTTGCAAAACGTTTTTTATATAAACAATTTAATATGAAAAATGATATTTCGTAACATTATTTATGCGAACATTGTAAAAAATGTTGTGAAATATTTTTTACATAAATGTTTGATATAAAAAATAACATTTTGCAACATTATTTTTGCAAAACTTGTAAAAAATGTTGTAAAACATTTTTTACATAAATGATTTGATATAAAAAATAACATTTCGCAACATTATTTTTGCAGAACTTATAAAAAACGTTGCAAAACGTTTTTTACATAAACAATTTAATATGAAAAATGATATTTCGCAACATTATTTTTGCGAACATTATAAAAAATGTTGTGAAATATTTTTTACATAAATGTTTGATATAAAAAATAACGTTTTGCAACATTATTTTTGCAAAACTTGTAAAAAACATTGCAAAATGTTTTTTATATTAGAAATTTAATATAAATAACATTTCATTATGTTATTTTCCTTTTTATTTAAAAACGTTGCAAAATATTTTTATAAACCGATTTAATATAAAAAAAACGTCTTGCAATATTTTTTTTGTCACTTTAATAAAAAATGTTGTGAAACGTTTTTTATGAATGATTTGATAAGAAAAAATCATTTCGCAACTTTTTTTTTACTAAATGTTGCGAAACGTTTTTTTACTAAAAACATTTGGTAAATCAGTTCAGTTTTTGGTAATTACTGATCAGTTTTAGTAATCATTAATACCGAACTGATCAGAGCCCTAGTTTTAAATTTTAGAACTTATATTTTTGTACTTTTTTTAACTGAAGAAACAGTTACTAAGCATTTTTTCTTTTTTGTAGGTTTCTTGCTTTAAATATAAGTGGTAAATTTTGAATTTTCAAACTTCACATTTTTTTTTATTCAAAAAATGATTCATTAACTGGTTTTCATTTTTTTTTGTAGGATCAATTTTGGCTTAATCAAAATATGAAGCAAAAAAGTAAAATATTATAATCAATAATCTTTCGATAGTTTATCAGCAAAGATTAAACGTTATTTATATTTTATTGGATGTACTGTAGATGATGAATTTTAAAGTTATTTAACTTCAATCTTTGGATTATTTTTATCAAAGATACCTATGAGGAACATCAAAAGATGAATCATCTGTTCATGATGAAATTTATGAAGCGATTTTACAGGATAAGCATTCTTGTTATTAGAAAGCTTTAAAACAAAAAGACATCTGAAAGCAGTGACAAATAAATATACTAATGAATTAAATGGATTAAATATAAAATTTCATTTTTTTGCTTGAATTTTTTGTATTTTAAAATTTTAATAATTGATATATTTTAAAACAATTCATATTATAATTAAATTAATATAATAAATATAATTGTTTATCAAAATATCTATTAAATATTATCAAAATGAAAATAATTTAATATATTTGATACTTACCAAAATGCATATAATTATGTAACAATTTGCTATTGATTTACTTAACTCAATTGATATGTGAGTGGCAGCTAGTTTATGCCAATCATTATATGTAATTTTTGATATAATTTTGGCTAATTTTGGATCATAATTTGGCTTAAAATTAGCCATCTGATTTTTAGTCAAAATGGACTATTTCTACTAGTGTATAGAGAATGTATTTCTAATAACATTCTTAGTAAGATATAATGGGATATCAAACACTTGAATAATGTGACCTTTCTCATGTTCCTTTTGTTCTGGTAAAGGAGTGATAGGTTCTTTATAATTTGTATTAAATTTGAATTCAGTAATTTCAATTGATTTGTTGCCTGATTCATTCTTTTTTAGTGTCTTCCTAATATATGTAGTGTTTAAAACTTTGATAAAATCCTCTTTGAAATTAAAGGAAACAATAATGATATTTTTCAATTTACCAGTATTGTTATTTTTCTTTCTTTCTGGTAAGATAGAGATAAATTCATCATAATTGTGAAAATGTAATGCTACCTTGTAGGCTTTATCTTTTTTGTTAATTAGAGAGAAATTAGATTGATTAGTAAACATAAAGTATTTGTTCACTATGATGCTTTCTATATTTGGATTATCTTATTTATCATCTTGGATAACAGGTAAAGGATTCATCTGCATCTGATTATCATCATGTTGATCATCTACAGGTGTGATGTTGCTCAATTTGAAAGGTTATTCATTTGTATGAGGTTCATTAAACTTGATCTTGATCAGCTGGAATATCATATTTGTAAGTTTTTTAAGTTCACGTGACTTAAAGTCTTTGGGTGTAGTAATATCTGAAGAAACCTTTTAAATGAAAATAGGTTTGTCATTATTGAAACTTTTTGTCAACTTCAGAGATAATTTGTACTTCAGGATCGATAATGTTGCAACCTTTATTTTGAACTAGTTTTTGCTTAACTTTAATAGAAAGACCGATAGGTAAAGTTGATCTGGTTTAAGGTTATGATGTTGGAGCAACAAAAATATTGTTTTTGTTGTTATAAAGCTTACTGTTGTTGTCGATTGGGTTCATTCCTTTGTTGTTATTGTTGTTGTTATTAGTTAAACTTTGTTTAGTAACAGAGTTTTTATTTTTTTTGTTAACCATTTTTAAAATTTTCAATTTACTGCGGATTTCTTATAAAATTGATTTTTAGGGGGAAAGAAATTTTTTATATATATTTCTATATGTATTGGAAATTTTTAATAAAATTTATTGGCATTAAAAGGCTTAAAATTGAAAGAATTGAAAGATTTTAATAGTTTCTAATCACTGTTATAGACTATAAAGATGCAGAAATTAGAGTATTATTTAATAAGATAAAATGAATAGAATTAATTAAAAATCAATTAAGAGTTCCTGCTCTTCTGATTGATATTGCAAAAGAATTATTAAAATATTATAATAAAACTTTAGAAGAATTACATATAATTGTAATGACATCATATCTTTAAAATAATATTACATATAACATTTAACAATATTATAACATGGAATAAATTCAAATATCTATAAAACTTTTTATAAGCTTGTATAAAAATACAGCTATACTACCTTTAAAATAAGACTATTATGAAGGCTGGTTTAATGTTGCTCTTTTTATTTGGAATTTGTATAGATTTTTATATGAGAAATATGTGATTAGGTACTGATATAATGAGGTTTTATATCATTTTTTTCATTAATTCAATCATTAATTATTACTAGTGTAATTGTTTAATGCAATTTTTTTATAAATTTTATAGGATTAATAAATGAGATACTGATGGAATAGTCTAAATTATTGAAAAGTTTTTTAAGTAGGAAAGATTAAAATAGCAGAAAAGATTGGTTGATATCTCCTTGAAGACTTCAAGTTGCCCAAGATATTACATAATATGCTAACTTGGTTGACCAGAGCTGTAAATTATGAAGTAAACTTCAAGTATTCAGGATTTTACACTCTAGGTTAAGAGTTCAATTTGTAAAGATGTGGCGTGCTGGTGGGTCAGTTTGTACTTTTTTTTGTAAGGATCCCCAAGTACATTATATAAGTAGCCGGTTCTCAGTGAATGGAATTAAAGATTTTCTCAAATTCCTGGCCATAATATATCGGTACAGGTGAAATTTATACAATACATATATATTTATCCTTTTGTATCTATGATTTTATTTTCTTTATAGCTTTCCTAATTATTTATACAGGTCATCGTGAAGAACAATTTAGAAATTCTAGGTAATCAAGATGAATTATTGAACAAGTTGATAGGAGACAGTTACTGTAATTAGACGCCTAGTTGACTATTTTAATATTACACTCTACAGCGGTTTTTTTTATCTTTCATTAGGTAATCAACTTAAGTTTGGTTAAATAAAATGGGAACATTATATAAATAGCAAAAGCAGAATTGTGTTCCAATCGTTAAGAATCGAAGTAGTAATCCTGTAAAGAATATTCCCTGTATACTGCACATAGAATGGTACTTTCTTTACTATATGAGTTATAGAAGGTTTTAAACTTGTAATAATCAGGTATTGTTACTTGCAATGCCCGTGAGAGAAACGAGTTAAGGAGCATATATATATAAAGGCGCTGCAATATAATGCAATATAAACTTAAGAAAAACTTTCACATGATGATAACCATTTGGACTCTAAAATCATTCCTAAAAAAAAAAAATCTTTCAAGTGACGAGACACCGAGTCAGAAGTAGACGTTTTAAATAGTTTAATACAAGTAAAACAGAGATTTTGGTTGCGTAATACAAAATCTACCAATGTATCGCTTTTAAAAAATAATTTTAATAACCAGTTTATAATCAGTATTAATAAAACATATAGCAGTAATAATAAATGCGCTACTGCTGTGCCATATCGTTTTTTTGCATAATTACTATTATTGGTATAATAGTTCCCCACATGCAGACAGTCTCCCTCGACTCCAGTTCAACGCAGTAGATTGCTTAAGTGAAACTTCTTATAGGTTCGAAAAATCGAAATAATCCTAATCTTATCATCTTGTAGCCACTGCACCAAACACCCGTGTAGTTACTATTCTTGTATTAGCCCCTAAGGGCTACCACATGGTGACCATGCAGATAGGACCATCAAATCTCCTTATCCTTCATTCTCTTACGTAGAGACCTAACTGGGGCAAGCAAGTGATGACCCCCAATTCAAATAGATTTTTAGCGTAAACTTCCTATAAGTTCTGAAATAGTCCGAAACTGTCCGAAAGACCGAAACTACCCGGAACCGTCAAAAAATCAGGTGATACTTGAATGTCATCTGAAACATTTTTTAGGTGTAAGTATTTAACTGTTACTAATACTAGGTAATTTATTTTCGTGTGAATAAAAATTTAACGAATTGAAATCAAAAACCGAAAAGATAATCCGATCGTTTATAATAAAGTACAGTATTGTGAAAGAAATTTTACACAGATTGTCTTTAATTACCTTTAGGACATTTAGGACACAAAATCGGTCATTCCCGATTTATAAAAATTTTCCGAACTAAAATAAATTATTCCCACCCCGCTTAGTAAAACATGACACGAAACACAATAATCTCATTACATCATGAATGTCTGACATGTCTGACAATCTGACAGCCCAAATAACGGATGATTACGCCCTAAACTTAGGAGTTAATTGTGTCAAAAAACTAAATATACGTTTAAAACACATTGTTCAATTTTTTTTTAAAAAAAGAATTGTACTATTTTAGAAAAAAAAGAATTAAGAATATTCGGAATTCGATTAAGAAAAAAAAATTTTTTTTATCTTTTTTTTTTCATCTTTTTTTTTTTAAAAAAAAAAAAAATGATAGGAGCGCGTCATGTTATCATATGACACATTTTTTTTTAAAAAAAAGGAATAATTAAAAAAAAAAAACTTTTTCTGTTTGTCGTTCAACTAACTATAATTGATTAATGAGAATTTTTCGCGTGGATTTCTTTTTTTTTTCACAATAAAATTATGTAATTAAGCTTAATCTGTTAAGATTATTACATAATATATGTCAAAAGAAAAAAGAAAATTTTTTTTTATTCGATTTTTATTCGATTCGAATTTTTTGGGGGAGAAAAGAATATCTAGTAAGCTAGACTAAAAAAAAATTTAATTAATTCCAAACTTAGTA
The DNA here is from genome assembly GCA_015698045.1 of Rhizophagus clarus. Classification (NCBI taxonomy): domain Eukaryota; kingdom Fungi; phylum Glomeromycota; class Glomeromycetes; order Glomerales; family Glomeraceae; genus Rhizophagus; species Rhizophagus clarus. The sequence goes on along the minus strand of BLAL01000184.1, from coordinate 404,239 downwards.
ATAATCAAATGTTACAATTTGTTGTATGATGAGGAAAACATGTGTTACATTTCTTGAAATCAACATCGCATAATAACTTTAAATTTTAATAAATTACGTAAAAATTTTTTTTTTTTTTGCGAGAATGAAAAAATGGGGGATGCGAGAAGAAACTAGAAGGGAGAAATGATTTTCTGTTTTGTTACAATTATATAATTGTCAAAATATCTATTTTATATTTATGATGAAATAAAAAAAAAAAAGAAAGAAATTGAAACCTTTTTTCTTTTTTTTTTTAAAAAAAATTACTCATTATTATCATGAGAAATTTTTTTTTTTTTTTTTTTTTTTTACAATTTATTTTTGTTTAAAGATTTAAAAAAGAAGGTATAAATTATGATTTGAAACAGTAAAAATAAATAAATGATCAAACGCATTTAAACTCTTAAACACATACGTAACATAGGCTAGCCAAACGTACAATAGCATTTCTCCGCTATGGTCGTATATCTTCGTAATGCATCATATATTGTAGTGCAAAAAAAGCGCGTGTTAGATATAGTGTAACTCTACTGTAACTCCGAATTTACAAAAATCATCTAAAAATGGAAACAGAAGTCACAGTGTCAAACGTAGATCCTATTTCGGATAGGAACAAACGCAGCATAATAATAATGTTGCAGGGTAGTTAGTACTCTATTAAATTTAATTAATTTATATTAATCATCCAATCAATTTTTCGACGAGTAAAAATTTAAAGAATTAAATGTCAAAGGATAATCCATGTAAAAATTAATTTAATCAAGAGACATGTATTAAATGATTTCTTACATTTAATAAGGAGAGATAAATTGTATGTAAATGGCTTGTGTAAGTATGGTTTGTGTATGATTTATAAATGAGTTTTTATATGATTTGTATTATGATGTATAATGATATATATGATATTATATGTATATGATTCGTATATGATATGTATTGCGATTTGTATGTAGATTATTATTAAATAATCTAAGAAAAAATTAACCTAGAACAACACGTAACAATCGTTTGAAAATCTCGTGGTAGTTTTATGCATGATTTTCAGTGATTTTAGTGATTGATGATAAGGTTGTGATTTTGAGGGGTTTTAGGTTTAGCCTGTTACTATGTTTAGCCAAGTCTAATGTAACATGATGACGAATGAAAGTAGCACATGGTCATTAATTTTTTTGCTGCGAAATTCATTACTTAGGAGAGTAGGAGCCAGTTTATTCGTACAATAACAATAGTTCATATATTTAAATTTACCAATTGAAGGAAATAAATTATTTATCAAAAAAAAAAAAAAATATGCAATCGCATAAGAAAGCAGCACATTTTTTCTTAAATAATGTAAACTATTGTCTTCATTAGGCAAAGGAAAAAAATTTCTCGTTTCGTTTTTTAAAATAATATTATTCACGGTACATACATTTAAATGTATGTATGTTTTATGCATTTACATTCTACAATAACTTATAAGGATATATAAAAGAAAATATTAAGTAAACAAACCTGTAAGCCTCATTTGCCTCATTTGCCTCATTTTCAAGCTTCAATAAAGTTAAGCTTTATTACAAATAAGTTTAGGGAAAGAAGAAGAAGAATTTCTAGAGAAAAAAAAAAAAAAAAATGTGAAATTATGAATTTATTTTATTGTTCATGCTAATTTTAGAATTTTTTCTTTGGATTTCGGAATTTGATAATCAATGAAAATACAATGAGGATGGATTATGCTACTTGATTCGATTCGGGTTTTGACGATGGCACCATTCTAGGCACTAGCTCTATCGTTCAAATTTGGTAGGTATGATGCAAAGTAATTCAAAAAGATTGTGATCTTTGATAAAAAAAAAAAAAATTTTTTTTTTAAAAAAAAAAGGGTCTACTGAAATTTGTGTAAGAAAGATTCGATTTGATACACTCCAAAAGTGAGTTTAGGTGAAACATTTCATGAAAAAGGAGAAGTGTAAAGAGAAAAATAATAAATATTCAAATGGGAAAATTTTAAATGAATGAGTGATACAATTTTTTTTTTTTTTTAAAAAAAAAAATTTTAGCGCATTTGTTTTATAACACAACTATCATTTATTTACTGATATAATTGGCTAAATTGTCAGCTGTGTTTAAATTTTAAAGAAAACGATATAAATATAGATAAAATGTAGGAGAAATAAAACCTTCCATGCTATTCCATGTTTTTTTAAAGAAGTTTTTTTTTTTTTTAAAAGAATAAGGATCTGATAACTTTTATTAAAAAATATATTATAACTTAAAAAAGAAAAAAACTTCAAGGAAAGGATTCCTTGAATATCTTTGATTTCTTCAATAACCCCTAAAAAGGCGAAATTTGATTTACCCGTTTTTTTTTCGACATTTTTTTATAGATTTATAAAAAGAGCCATTTTGAAAAAAAAAAAACATTCCAGTTACAAAAAAAAAAATTTTTTAAACTGAAAAAAAAATTCTTATTATGATAATACAATAATATTTAATATCTATTTTTAACGAAAAGTGAATAAACCAATCAAATTATATCTGCTGATAATTTTTATTACGTATGATCACGACCTTGTTTGAGGGATCCTTTATAGTAAACAATACAATTAATTAGCGGGTTGCCTTATCTGTGATATTTTTTATTTTTATATTATTATATTATTCATCACATTATTACCCTTTTTTTATTTATTATATATATTATATAACAGAATACATATATATATATATATACTCATCCCGATCCGTAAAAAACAGTTCAGTTCAAAGCAAAAAAAAAAAAACCCTAGAAAATAAATAAATCATATATATATATATATACATCTTTTATACGACGTATCTTCACAGTTCATAGTTCATAGTTCACACGTTCACCCATTTTTTGATAATATTTCTTTTCTCTCTTCGGAACAATTTTATTATGACTTCAATATCATATCAACAATCTACATTTCATTATATTGAAAAAGTTCCGACATCCACCTCTTCATCCTCATCGTCCCTTCTTTCCTCAACTTCTTCCTCTTCAGATAATGAGAAAACTCCGATTTATAAAGTAACAAATTCTCCTTGTTTGTCATCGGAAAAACAACAAAGAAAAAAGAAGAGAAATGCTCGTAACACAACATATTTATCTTTATTAAAATTGCCGGATTTTCCCGTTAAAACTCAATGTCCAAATTGTTGTAAATATGTTGTAACTCACGTAAATTACAAAAACGGTACCTTTGTTTATATTTTTGCCATGGGTTTATTTACTTTTACCGTTGTATTATTTTGGGTCCCTTTTTTTATGGATTGTTGTAAAGGTATGTAAAGAAACGTCTTTGTACTTGAATCTGAAATTTCTTTGATTTCTTGATTTTAAATTTCAATTCTTTCTTTTTTTTAGATGTGACACATTCTTGTCCAAACTGCAAATGTACCCTTGGAACAAGGAGAAGGATCTAATTTTGTATTTCCCTTTTCTTTCTTTCCTTTTTTTTACTTATTTTAATACCAATCATAATTTATCGTATTATTTTACAACTTAATCATTAATACCTAATCTCTCGAAATTTACATTTTCACAACATTATTGAAAAAAAAGTGATAAAAAGGAAAAAAAACGTACACAATTTGTACACAAAAAAAAAAAGACATTTACGATTCGAATTTTAGTAATTAATTAAGAAACAATGTGGAGTTTAATTAAAAACTGGAATTCTAAACTGCTGGAAAACGTTCGAAAAATGGCGCAGCATCAATTCAAAATTACATTTTAAAAAAAAAGTGAAATCAAAAAAAAAAACATCTAAAACAATTCATCTTACTGCATGTTAACATTTTTAAAGACATTTTAAGATTATTTTATTTTATTTTATTTTATTTTTTTTTCTAAGAAAAAAGATATTTTATTTGGTTAAGGAATTTTGGATAAAAAAAAAATGTATATATTAAATACATACAATATAAGGTTATTGAAATTTAACGTGTTTAAAATTCATTATTTATTTAATTATTATTTATTTAATATTTTTTATTATAATTATGTTTATAGAATTTTATAGAGTGTAAATTATTATCGTTATTACTATTAGTTATTTTAATCAATTGTAAATTCAAAAAAAAAAAAAATTACATACTAAAAAAAGAATCCATTTTAACAAAATAAAATATTTAAAACGTGTTTCAAATTTATATCAGTTAACAGACAATGGAATTTTAACAATGGATTTTTAATTATATACTATTATTCCCTTCCCCCCTTACTGGTTTCCATTACGTTAGTTTACTAGATATAGGATTATGGGCTAATTGTTTCAGCCGTTAGAATACTGATGCACGGCAAACCTGTTATTTCCATGGTATATCTTTTATGAGATAGTACCAAAAGGTAGAAATAATTATAATTATTCCTAATTTTTATTATATTTAATACCTTAACTTTTATCACTTAATTAACTTAATTGATGTGGTTTAAAGTATAGTTTAGATGATTCAATAATATAGGTAACAAGTATGAAGATTAATAAGATAAATAATAATGTATTTAGTTAAAAATTTTTGTATTTATTTTATTATAAAAAGTGAATTATATTTTTGTTTATAACAGTCACTGAAAATGTTACATTCAATTTATAGTTGCCATAATAAAATTTTTAGTATAGCATTCTTTTCCAATATGTAGTAGTGCTTTTGCAAAGTTTAAAATCAATCAAAATTTATTTGATTAAATTGAATTCATAATTCTGGCCAAAATCGTAATTCCGGCCTAAATTTTGTTAAAATTGAAAAGTGTATATTTATGAAATTTAATACTAAAACTGTTATAATCAAAATGATCAATAGATTTCATCTTATGTTTACTGTAATATAATTTGTTTCTATATTTAATAAAACTATATTAAATTCTTTTCTTCTAAAAAGATTAAAAAAAAAAATGATCAATAAATCTATAAATACAATCTATTTTAATTAGTGCTTTGAATAAGTTAAGTTGAGCCAATTTTAAAATAAAACTTGATAAAATTGAGTCAAGTTAAGTCAAGTCATATTTTTATTAACTTGTAAAAAAATTAAGTTTAAACAATATTATTGATATAAATCTAAAGAAAATTTATAAGTAAAATCATAAAATTTAATAGATTTTTAATCTATTATATAATAATTGTTATGATAAAGGAAATGATTTTTATTGCCATTTAGTTAAAAAAACTAAGAATATTTTTATTACTATATATAATTTTTTAAAACATATAATAATAACTAATATTTAATTATATATAAATATGATGTTAATTATATATATTAATTATAAATAAAAGTTGCAAATAAAAGCTATTGATACAAATTTTTAACTTTAAATCATTATGAAAACTTCACAAATTTAAATGATCTAAAATATAGAAATTTAAAAATTGAGATCTTTAAGAAAAAAAATTACTTTACAAAAAAATCTTACAAAAAATATTATGAAAAACATAAATAATAATAACTGGAAAAATTTAAAGGTCAACTTAAAGTTATTAAATAAAAATATAAATAATTTATTTGAAATAATAAGTGATTATAAAAAAATATCTGATGATATTTTAAACTTTTTAGAAGAAGTTTTAAAAAAGTTAAAAAATATAAAGGTTTTATCTGTCTATAGAAATTTTATCTTAATAAACACTGGTCAAAATCGATGCTATCGGATACATATCGGGTACATATCGGCTACCTGATATGTACTCGATATGTGTGAAATATGTGTATGCTATTTAATAATACTACACATATCGGGTACCTGATATGTACCCGTCAGATGCAGAAAATCGGTGACATATAATATACATATCGGGTACATTTTTCATATTGGGTAGTTAAATATCGGTTACATATCATAGATTTATTGGGTACCCGATATATTTTAAAAAAATATCGGACAGATATTATACACTTATCGGATAGTGCTAATAAGTATCCTATATATACCCGATATGTATCCTATTTGTATTTGAAATATAAGCATAATTTCATAATTTTCACACATATCAGATAGCCGAAAAGTATAGCATTTATGGGGCATTAATAGTAGTAGATTTATAATTTAAATACAATTGTAATTTAAAAGTAATTTAATTCATTTAATTATAATTACTGAAAGTTTTATTTATATTTTCAATCGATAATAAAAAAAAATATTATACAAAAAATATTATAAAAAAAATTCACTACTCTTTACACAAATTTACAATTAATGTTTACTTGTTTGCTTGTTTTCATTTCATTATATCTATTTAATTTAAAAGAAAGTAAAATGTTAGTAATAAAAGTGTTAGTATGAATATTAGTAGAAGTGTTAGCAAAAAAAAGGAACGTTAATAAAAAAATTTTTACATTAGAAAGTGTTAGTATTAATGTTAGTATGAAAGTTAGTAGAAGTAGAAAAGGAATGTCAATAAAAAAAAATATAAAGTATAAGTATTAATGTTAGTGTTAATGTTAGTAGAAGTGTTAGTAAAAGTAAGGAATAAAAAATGTTTAACAGTAGAACATTGTTAGTAGGAACGTTAGTAGGAACGTTAGTAGGAGGAAACACATTAGAAAAAAATATTAATAAGAGTGTTAACAGGATGGAAAAAGAAATTTCAACAAAAAATGTACCTTTGTATTTATTTTTTAGAAAAACCAATAAAGTAAAAAACTCGATAGTAAAACATTGTTTAGGACGTTAGTGAGAAGAAATACGTTAGAAAAATATATTAATAAGAGTGTTAAGAATAACATAATAATGGGAAAAGAAATTTCAACAAAAAATATACCTTTATCTTTATTTTTTAGACAAAAACAATAAAGTAAAAATTTGAGAGAGAGAGAAAAAAGTTTTGAAAAAAAAAAACGATAAATAAATAATTAAATCGTGATCATGCAATCACATGATCAACAAAATTATCAATTTTTATTGGTTATTTGGGTAATATTATAAATAACATAATAATGGGAAAAGAAATTTCAACAAAAAATATACCTTTATCTTTATTTTTTAGACAAAACAATAAAGTAAAAATTTGAGAGAGAGAGAAAAAGTTTTTGAAAAAAAAAAAAAAAATACGATAAATAAATAATTAAACCATGATCGTACAATCACATGATCAACAAAATTATCAATTTTTATTGGTTATTTAGGTAATATTATATTCAGCCACATCAGCCACAAAATCGGTCACCTATCGAATACACAAGTCAATATTAGCAAAGCAGCACAAACTTGATTATTCACTATTCGTGCTCAACTTGAGTTGATAAAATTATTAAAAAATCACTGATTTTATTAAATTTATCAGAATTTTTATACCTAATTAAAGATGATTAAATTAAGTTTTACTACTGATTTCATTATAACGTTACCAACTTTTTTGTTAATCTTAGATATTTTATTTTGAATTTAAATTGTTCGCTTTGAACTCGAGTTGAACTCGAGTTCAACTCAAGTTTAACTCGTTCGCTCAAGATCTTTGTGTAATGTATTGTAGATCTGTAATTGTTTTATTTGTAGTCTATAATTAGCAAAAGCTTATTATAAACCAAAATAAAAAACACTATTTATTTACGTATCTGTATTATTAGATTTTACCTTTTTTAGATTTGATATATAATTAAAAAGAAGACCTTTATCTTGATATTTTGGAATCACGATCATAACAATTGACTTTAGGTTGAGTTTAACTTGTTCATTATGATTGATTGTATTGTAGATCCGTATCTGTATTATAATTAATATAAAGAAGACAGATCATAACAATCATGACATATTTGAGAAATTAGAACAATTTACGTAAATGTTCTTGAAGGGTAATTAATATAATAATACAAGGTGATAAAAAATTGTTTATAAAAAGAGGTTTCATCTTTTTTTTTTTTCTTACAATAAATTTGTTGTCGTTATTTTTATTATATATTCTTTTTCTTAAAATTTGTTGCCGTTATTTTTTATTATTATATATTCTTTTTCTTAAAATGCCCGCAAATTGGACTGATGCAATAACTGAATATTTAATAAGATATAGGAGGTAAAAAATTAAATGAAAACTAATAAATAACTTTGATCATATTCTAGTTTATTTTTTTAATTTATATTTAAGTTATTTAAGTTCTAAATTTATATATATTTCTTAGGGAACCACCACAGTCGTAGGCGGCATAGAAACACTGCGCATCAGTGGCCTCGGAATCCGTAAATTATATTTTTTTTATTTTGTATTTTTTATATTTTATTTTTATTTTTATTTTTATTTATATTTTTATATTTTTATTATTTTTATTATTATTATTTTTTTATTTTTTATTATCTTTTATTATTATTATTTTTTATTAAATATATATATATTTTATATAGTCATCTAATTATTATTTTAATATTTTTACTATTTTATAATTTGATTTGATATCGGCCTATATTCAACTGAAATTAAAAAATTCGACCTCAATTATGAGTAATTAAAGCTTATTATAATAAATTGCTTTTATTCAATAAACATTCATTTTTTTTTTATTAAAGTATTAATTAAATAAACAATCTGTCGTCATATATTATATAATATATTGTAATGATGAAATGTCTCCAATAAATTTTTCATTTAGGCGTGACAGATTTAATACCGCTGATTCTTCCAAAATGTTACTAAAATCTTTCCATAGATCAAATTGAGAGAACTAATCTATCAATTTACAATATAAAATCTTGAAATAATCTTTCACATTTTCAAAATACGTGATCAAACTCATTTTTGCTAAACTGCCAAAACCTTTTGGCGTTTACATGCAATAGTTTCGGCATTTTAATTTAATTTGATGATCATTGATTATCATGATCAATCTATTTTTACGGTTTTCTAAACCATGATTTTTTTTTATTTTTTTTTTAGGTTGCTGGACTCCCAGACTTAGAATGTAAGTTAGAAGGGGTGGGGGAATTTTTTTTAATATTAAAGAAACGTTACTAACGTTTCTTTATTTTTTTTAGGTTGCCAGCCTTCTTGGACGAACTGGACTTGGGAAATGTAAGTTGGAAAGGGTGGTGATTTTTTTTTAATATTAAAGAAACGTTACTAATATTTCTTTCTTTATTTTTTTTAGGTTGCTGGCCTTCTTGGACGAATCAGACTTGGGAATGTAAGTTAGAAAGGGCTGGGAATTTTTTTTTAATATTAAAGAAACATTACTAATGTTTCTTTCTTTATTTTTTTTAGGTTGTCGGCCTTCTTGGATGAACCGGACTTGGGAATGTAAATTGGAAAGGGTGGTGATTTTTTTTTAATGTTAAAGAAATGTTACTAACATTTCTTTCTTTATTTTTTTCAGATTGCTGGACTCCGGATTTGAAATGTAAGGAGGAAGGGAGGGATATTTTTTGAATATTAAAGAAACAGTTTAAACGTTTCTTTTATTTATTTTAGGTTGCAGTTTCTCTTGTTTCTCTTGATCCTAACGTGATCACGATTAAGAAAAGTTTGAGCAAACTTTTCTTAAAATTGTATTATAAATGACTGTAACTTTTTTATTAATTTATTGTAATAAAATACGTAATAAAATAAAAATATTAACAATAATAATTATACTTTTAAACACTTTACAAAAAATTTATAAACTTGATAATGCATTCAACAAATAAGACAATAAAAATTTTTTAACTACATTAAACGAATTAAAAATTTCTAAAAAGAAAAATCTATAAAGAAAGTAAACTCTAAAAAATTTCTTAATACGTTATATAATATGAAACCTAACGTATTAAAATTTGTATCACATATCGGGTACCCGATATGTATAAGATAGAACTGTGCCCGATATATATTAAATAACATATCGGTGACCAATAGTTTAGATATCGGGGTCTTGGTAATTAGGCATATTTTGAAGTGTAATAAATCAGGTACCCGATATGTAAAAATACCCGATATTTATCTGATTAGCCGCCGATATATAAGTCTCTGATATGTACCTGATAGAATTGATTTTGCCCAGTGAAATTAGATACTGATATATAACTTGCAGTAAATGATACTATTGATGGAAAAAGAAATTTTAAAAAGGTAAATTTTAAGAAAGATGATATTAAATTTATTTCAATCTTAGAGAATTTATTGAAAAGTATTAAGATGTCTATGGAAGAGTTTGAATTATTAATGAATTTAAAAGCAAAAAGTAATAATGTATTTCATAAAAGTGAAAATCAAGATCTGAAAATAGTTAAATAACAATTTGAAATAAGATTGCATGATAAACTATATGGTTTTAAAGAATCATTAAGAAAGCTTTTTGAAGTCATTGATATTTGAGAATTATTTTAAAGTAAATATTTTTAATATTAACTATTGTTACTACTGAATTGTTATATATTAACCAATTTGCAATAAACAGATTTATGCCAAATAAATACTAAATTTACTCGAACTAAAAAACAATTCAATCAAACCCAAATTTACCTAAATAAATTTCAACAAACCTATTTCTTTGACCTTTAAAAATACTTCTTAATTTTAATCTAACTTTTCTTTTTCTAAGAAACAACTCAGTTTATCCAATAATTACTAATAAATAGTATTATCTTTTATAGATAAAAGTATTTGCAAGAAAAAAATCAAAAAATTAGTATAAGATAGGTAGCAAAAGTTACACAAAAAATTTAATATCTTTACAGCAGCACAATAAAATTTTAAAATAAAGCATTTAAAATATTAATACTGAATACTGATTATAAATTAGTTATTAAAATTATTTTTAAAAATGATATATCGATAGATTTTATATTATATAATTAAAATTTATGTTTACTTGTATTAAACCTATTTAAAATGTCTGCTTCTGATTTGGTATCTCGTCATTTAAAAGATTTTTTTTTAGGAATATCTTAAGTTTAAATTGCATTATATTGCAGCATCTTTATAATATATACTTTTTAACTCATTTCTCTTATGCAAGTAACAATATCTGATTATTATAAGTTTTAAAAGTCTTCTATAACTCATATAGTAAAAAAAATATCAATTCTATATGCAATATATAGGAAATATTCTTTACAAAATTACTATTTCAATTCTTAAATTTTGTAATGTTTGAAATACAATTCTGCTTTTGCTATTTATATAATGTTTTCATTTTATTTAATCAAATTTAATATAAGTTGATTATCTAACAAAAGATAAAAAAAAACTGCTGTAAAGTATAATATTAAAATAGTTAACTAAGTATTTAATTAACTGTCTCCTATCAACTCGTTCAATAATTCATTTTAGTTATCTAGAATTTTTAAATTGTTCTTTACAATAATCTGTATAAATAATTAGAAAAGCTATAAAAAAAATAAAATCATAAATACAAAAGAATAAATATATATGTATATAAATTTCATCTTATACTAATATATTGTGATCAGAAATTTAAGAAAATCTTTAATTCCATTCACTGAAAGCTGGCTGCTTATATAATGTACTTGGAAATCCTCACAAAAAAATATAAATTAACCCACCAACATATCACATCCTTACAAATTGAATTTTTAATTTAGAGCATAAAATTCTAAATACTTGAAGTTTATTCACTTTTTTTTCTTTATAATTTATAGTTCTGATCAATTAAGTTAACATATTACATAATATCTTGGGCAATTTGAAGTCTTCAAGAAAATATTAATTAATCTCTTTTGCTCCTTCAATTTTTCTTACTCCAAAAATCTTTTCAATAATATAAACTATTCCATCAGTCTTTCATTCATTAATCCTATAAAATTTATAAAAAAATTGTATTAAACAATTATACTAATGATAATTAATGATTAAATCAATAAAAAAAATGATATAAGATTTCATTATATCAGTACCTAATCATATATTTCTCATATAAAAATCTATATAAGTTCCAAATAAAAAGAGCAAATCAGCCTTCATAATAGTCTTATTTTAAAGGTAGTATAGTTGTATTTTTATACAAGTTTATAAGAATTTTTATAAATATTTAAATTTATTCCATGCTATAATATTATTAAATATTATATGTAATATTATTTTAAAGATATGATGTCATTATATTATATGTAATCCTTCTAAAGTTTTATTGTAATATTTTAATAATTCTTTTGCAATATCAATCAGAAGAGCAGGAACTCTTAATTGATTTTTAATTAATTCTACTTTATTTTATTTTATTAAATAATACTCTAATTTTTGTATCTTTATAATTTATAATAGTGATTAAAAGTTATTAAAATCTTAATTCTTTCAATTTTAAACCTTTTAATACCAATAAATTTTATTAAAAATTTCCAATATATATAGAAATATATATAAAAATTAATATATATTAAAAATTATTAGAATATAGTCAACTCTTTTTATAATCACTTCTGCTGTTATAGTTATATTATTCTATATAGTCACTTTAGTTAAATGTTTCAAATTTTTATATATAAAATCTATTGTTTATAATTATAAACTAGTACTTATAGTCACTATTACATTTTTTTTTTAAAAATTTTATATATATGTGATTATAGAAAGATATTTATTAAAATATAATTATTCTATGATCTAATGATTAAATTTTAATGATCTTTAGCTCATTAGATTTATCTTATTAAAATGAATCAGATATTAATAATTTTATAGTGATTAAATTAATATTAACTGAGTAATCCAATTTTAAATATCAAATCAGCATTTTATATATGTAAAATTTGTATAATATTTAACATTTTGATTTTATTTTAATTATAATCATAGATTCTAGTAATCAGATTTTAATAACCTTAGGCTCATTAGAATCATCTTATTAAAAAAAATCTAATGGTAATAATTATATAATAGTTGGATTAATATTGACTAAGCAATTCAATTTTAAAAACCAAATCAGCATTTTATATATGTAAAATTTGTGTAATATTAAATATTTTAACTGTATTTTAATTATTAGGATTCTAGTGATCAGATTTTAATGATCCTAGAATTATTAGAATTGTCTTATCAAGAGAAAGCTAATGATAATAATTTTATAATGATGGATTAATATTAATTGAGCAATTCAATTTTAAAGACCAGATCAGCATTTTTTATATGTAAAATTTGCATAATATTAAATATTTTGACTGTATTTTAAGTTCTAATGATTGGATTTTAATGATCTTAGATTCATTAGAATTATCTCATCAAGAGGAAGCCAATTGTAATAATTTTATAATAATCGGATTAATATTGACTAAGCAATTCAATTTTAAAAATCAGATTAGCATTTTTTATATGTAAAATTTGTGTAATATTAAATATTTTAATTGTATTTTAATTACTATGAATTCTAGTGATATGATTTTAATGATTTTAGGCTCATTAGAATTATCTTGTCAAGAGGAATTTAATAGTTATAAATCCATAATAATTGGATAATATTGATAAAATTATTGTAAATTGAATATTTAACCAAAATTATTATTTATAATTCTGGCTAAAATTACTGATTTAATCAGTAATTTTATTGCTTATAATTACATCTTATTATAGTTACCAAATATAAACTGTTCCAAATGTATGACTATAGAGAGAATTGACTGTATTAAAAAGATACAAGAGTTATTTTCTTCGTCTATAAGTATATAAATTATATATAATTATTAAAATAATGTAAAAATAGTTTTAAATATTTCATCTTTCAATTAATATTCAGCATTTTGTAGATATATAAAATTTATAAGTATACAAAAATTATACTTTCTTTATTATTTGATTTAATTTTTTTAGTTAAAAATTACTTACTATTTATAGTTATATGTAAATAAGCAGAAATGTCAATATTTGTAAAGATTATGGTTATAAAGTTATATTATTATTACTTCTACTGTAATTAATTTGTTTACATAGTGTTTCCTTATTTGGCATATAATAAAAAGAATCTTGAAGCTTGTTAATCAATACATTTTGAATAATTTGAATTGATTAATCTTGTATACAAACTGTTGTATTCTTTATTATATTAAATATTTGAGATACATTTATGCAAGATACCTCAAATGTATGATTATAATCATTGAATTTCATTAATACATGTTCATTATCTTTTGCAACTAAGAGTTTCTTTTAACTTGCAGCACCAATAATATCTATTATTACTACTACTTTTATTTTTAATTAATAAGTATTTTTGCATAATTAATTTTGATTGATTATATATAGTATTTATTAAAGTATATACTTTTTAACTCATTTTAGAAAAATAAAATTATTTTTTGTAATTTGTATATAGAAGATTTTAGTAAAAATATATTATAATTTACAAAAAAAATATTTATAATAAGAAAAAAATATTGGTGGATATTTGAACTGGTAATATTTTACTAGGAGTACAATATATAGATTAGAAGCGATACTTTATATTCTTTCTTTATTTAATAAATATAAGTGCGTTTTCAACACTAAAAAAAAAAAAAAAGATAAGAAAAAAATATAAATAAATATATTTTGACAGAAAAAAAAATTTAGAAATAAAAAATTTATTTTATCAATCAGATATAGTAATTATTTTAATTTATATTATTTGCTTTCTATTATTTTTATACTTTTTATATATTACTTTTATAACTGATATAAGACTTTGTATTAATTTTTAAACAATATTTATTATATTTAACTTCATGAATATTATGATAATTAGCAAAAAAAAAATTTAATTACTGAGTCAAATATTAATTAAGAGGTATTGTAATTTTTTATTAATTATTAAATAATATTTATTATATGAGTAATAATTGTAGGGTTTGTAACTTTATATTAATTATTAAACAATATTTATCATATTTAACTTTATGATAATTGGCAAAAAAAAAAAATAAAAAAATAATTACTAATTTTAAATTGGCAAATTTTATAATCAGAAAAAAATTGCTAAAATCTTAAGATAATTAATTAAAGAAATTAGTTTTTTTTAAAATTAAACATAAAAAATATTTTATATATATAAGCATTTCACAAAATATACTAACAAATAACTAAGTAATTTTTTATTATTTGAAATACTTAATTTTTTATAAATAAATATTTTTAGAAAAATAAAGTTTATTAGTAAGACTACACCAAGTCAATTTTCTGTTTAACATAATAAGAATCAAGATTTTTTAGGGGGAGATCAATTTGATAATAGAAAACATGATCAGAATTATTATTAATTTTAGTCTAAATTAAATATTCATTGAATACTTAAAAAATTATGATCTAATTAGAAAATTTCTTTTAATTTCAGTCTAAATTATGTGTTAAAAAAATGTTTCAAAAATTAAAAAAAATGGGAGGGATTATATTAAACAAAGTATTGAATTTAAATAGACTAATAATTATTTGAATATTAAAGTGATAATATTTTGGATATATGGGGTCTTTGCAATAGAAAAGGCGGAAACTCAGATAAATATGATTTCGAGATAATTGAGTTTAAAAGTTTTTAATCACATGTAAACAGATCGACAATCCGCAGTAGTAAAAATAGAATTTTCTTATTATGGCAATTACTTTGCCAATCCGTGTATTTATAAATAGATTTTTTTTAATATACTTTATAGAATAAATTTTTTAATAAACTTTGGCTAAGGTGTATTCCCTTTTAATTTTTATAATGTTTCTTATTTTTCTTTTGATTTAAAAAAAGAAATTTTCGCATTTTCTCCTCTCTCAACTTACTCAATTCCAAAGCCTAAGTCCAGCAATACCATCCTAAAAAAATGAAAAGGGAACGTTAGCAATGCTCCCAAATCAAAAAAAAAGAAATTTTCTACTTCCCTGTCGTAACTTTGCCAAAGAAAAAATAAGACTTCCCACTATCTATATTCTCGTCCAGCAACCTTATGAAAAGAAATGTAAAAATGTTAGTAACGGTTCAATGAACCTCCTTTTTCTCGGTTTCACTTTACCTCAATTTTAAAAGTCCAGTCATGTTTTTCATCCGGAAACTCTACAAAAAGACAAAAAATAATAAATTAGTTAAAATATAAAAATACATTAAAATACAACGAAGTCCTTATACCTCAATTTCAAAAGTTCGGTCATGTTTTTCGTCTGGAAACTCTACAAAAAAGAAAAAAAAATAATAAATTAGTTAAATTTTAAAAATACATTAAAAATACAACAAAGTCCTTATACCTCACTCAATTTTAAAAGTCCGGTCGTATTTTTTGTCCGGAAACTCTACAAAAAAGAAAAAAAATAATAAATTAGTTAAATTTTAAAAATACATTAAAAATACAACAAAGTCCTTATACCTCACTCAATTTTAAAAGTCCGGTCATATTTTTTGTCCGGAAACTCTACAAAAAAGAAAAAAAAATAATAAATTAGTTAAATTTTAAAAATACATTAAAAATACAACAAAGTCCTTATACCTCACTCAATTTTAAAAGTCCGGTCATATTTTTCGTCCAGAAACTCTACAAAAAAGAAAAAAAAATAATAAATTAGTTAAATTTTAAAAATACATTAAAAATACAACAAAGTCCTTATACCTCACTCAATTTTAAAAGTCCGGTCGTATTTTTCATCCAGAAACTCTACAAAAAAGAAAAAAAAATAATAAATTAGTTAAATTTTAAAAATACATTAAAAATACAACAAAGTCCTTATACCTCACTCAATTTTAAAAGTCCGGTCGTATTTTTCGTCCGGAAACTCTACAAAAAAGAAAAAAAATAATAAATTAGTTAAATTTTAAAAATACATTAAAAATACAACAAAGTCCTTATACCTCACTCAATTTTAAAAGTCCGGTCGTATTTTTCGTCCAGAAACTCTACAAAAAAGAAAAAAAAATAATAAATTAGTTAAATTTTAAAAATACATTAAAAATACAACAAAGTCCTTATACCTCACTCAATTTTAAAAGTCCAGTCATATTTTTCGTCCGGAAACTCTACAAAAAAGAAAAAAAAATAATAAATTAGTTAAATTTTAAAAATACATTAAAAATACAACAAAGTCCTTATACCTCACTCAATTTTAAAAGTCCAGTCATATTTTTCATCCGGAAACTCTACAAAAAAGAAAAAAAAATAATAAATTAGTTAAATTTTAAAAATACATTAAAAATACAACAAAGTCCTTATACCTCACTCAATTTCAAAAGTCTGGTTGTGTTTTTCATCCGGAAACTCTACAAAAAAAAAAAATAATAATAAATTAGTTAAATTTTAAAAATACATTAAAAATACAACGAAGTCCCATACCACGCTCAATTTTAAAAGTCCGGTCATGTTTTTCGTCTGGAAACTCTACAAAAAAGAAAAAAAAATTAAATTAAATTTTTTAGAAATAAATACAACGAAGTCCCCATACCTCACTCAATTTTAAAAGTCTGGTAATATTTTTTTTTCATCTGGAAACTCTATAAAATAGAAAAAAAAAATAAATTAGTTAAATTTTTTTAAAAATATAACGAAACCCGATCCCAATGTCAGTAACGTTTCTTAAAGAAAATATTTCACCAAAAGTATCATAATAGTTACTCCGGTCATAATTTTCATTCGGAAGTAAATTGGAACCCACAAAATGAAAAAAAATGAGAGTTTACATTAGAAAAACTCCTTTGATCTCAATTCAAAATTCCGTCATCCGGAAATCTACAAAAAAGAAAAAAAAAGATTATCAGATCACATTTTGTACTGTGCAATCTGATTCTTGATAATCTTTGAAACTTTTACCGAGAATTTTTTATTTAGTAATGAATAATTTATTGATTAAATCATTGAAATAATCAAGACAGAATATTATACTAAATAATTAATAAATTATGATCTATAATTTCGTCAGCAAGAATTTCTGCATTATAAGTTTTGGTAAATTTATTTTTAATTGCCAAAACTTTCGGCAATGTAAAAGTTTCGGCCTTGGTTTAATTTCGGCAGACAACTTTAAGCTGAAATCTATAAAAAATAAAAAAAACCTTTAGTAACATTTCTTAAAGAAAAATATGTAAAACCTTCTTCTTTTTTACTTCAATTCTAAGGTCTAGTTTATAATATTCGTCCAGTACCCTATAAATGCAAAAAAAAAAATTTTTTTTCCTTTAGAAACGAACCAAAATAATGATAAAAAAATTAGCTGATATCTGATAAGTCTGATTGCCTAAACTATTTTGACATTTGACTAACTATTACACCCGTAAAAATACAATGTATATCAAAAAAAAAGTGCATTTAATTCTGAAACTAATAAAAAAAAATTTTTTAACGGTTTAAAAAAACCATTTTCCAATTAGTCTGAAGTGTAATCAGCTCAAAAATCAAGTCGATGCATGCGGACTTGCCATTCTCAAAAAAAGATTATCCGATTATTGATCAGTAAATTTATTTTGATACTAAAACTGATTGGTTCACCATTAAAAGCTCTAGCTATTTGTTACGTTTAAAAATTGGTGATTGTATTTTTTGGCTAGGTAGTAATTGAGAGGTATACCACAAGTACCTTTCATGATGTAGATTTTTTTTAAGATTTAGAAATAATTTACATAAATTAGAAATGCTAATATTTAAATTTATTCTTATAAGTGCTTTCTGTGTAGATTTTTTTTAAATAATATTCCATTTAGTATCTTCCGTGTGAATTTTTTTAAGATTCAGAATATTTTGAAAATCGTTGTTTTATTAAATGCTTGGCATTTATGATTGGCAGTAATTATTTAAATCTGGTGGTTCTTTTTTGAAATGATTTTTTGTTATTAAAAAAATAAAGTATTTTTTTAGCTTATTGTTTTAAATTCCTAATGACTTCAACTACCTCCACGTCAAACAAAAATCATCATTTATTTGATAGTATTTTTGCAGAAACTCACTCTGAACTATCAAATATTCAAGATCAAATACAGGAGTTACGATTTATTTATCAATCAAATGAGTCAAATAGTACAGTAATACCTTATGAAGGAGAATCTTTATTGGTTGAACTTGTGATTGAGCCTATTTCAATTGAATTAGAAGCCACTTTAAATGAACCTATTAATGAACCTACTCTAAATGATGATCAAATAAATAAATTTAAACAACTTTATTCAAAAAATAAAATCAAAGATTCTACTAATCAAGATGAAGATAGTTTAGCTAATATAAAAATAAATCAAAAAGATGAGGAGGCACAAATCAAAAAATTACAAACAGTAATATGTTGTAAAGAAAAATGCCTCCAAAATAAAGTTGCTCATGAAAATGCTTTAAAAAATTACCAGAATTTTCAAACCTTTAATAATAGTCAAAAAGATATGTTTATATTAGGAGTATTATCTGCAACTGCCCGAAATGAAATGATAACAATAAGTAAAAACGTCAACGGCTTGATAATAATTATGTATTTGAGGGGATGCAAATATGTAGTACAGCATTTTTAACAATATATGGAATTGGAGAAAAATATTGGAGAAATATTCGAAATCATTATTCACAACAAGGAATTAGCCCAAGAGTTCATAAATTAACTGGAAGACTTAGTAATTCTTCTCTGTTATTTGAAAAAATTTTAGAAATATTAACATTTATAGTAAATTATGCAAACATTCATGGCTTACCTTCCCCTGGTATTTTTTTTATAATAATTTAATTTTCAATTTATAAAATTTTATGATGTTATAGGCTAATATAAATTAATTATTATAATTAATAAAGGACGACATTTTCAAAGAGATACCTTGTTAGTAACTTTTCTTCCAGCAAGTGAAAGCTACTCCTCATTATATCGGTTGTATACATCAACTATAGAAGATTTAGATCAAAAAATAATACATTTAACCACATTCTGGCGTATTTGGAATAAATATATTCCAGAAATCAAATTTCTTTCACCTCGAAGTGATCTATGTTTTAAATGTAAAGAATATCGGTTCAAATTACAACGTGAACAAAATAGTGAAATACAAGTAGCAGAATGGAATAATCATTTTCTTTGGGCACAAAAAGAAAGAGAATATTATAGGTATATCTTTGAAATAATATTTTTATAGTATGTAAATAATTATTAAATGAAAATTTTAATTTTATTTAGAAATTGTATACAAGCATCAAAAATATTTTTAAAACAACAACCTAACTTTCCAGAATATTTACGTCCTAATAAATCCAAATTCCTTTAATTTTGAAAATCATATTTCATGGGACTATGCCGAACAAGTAAAAATTCCATTCTCATCTCAACAAGAAGTATAATTTTTTAATTAACTTATAAATATAGATATTTATTATTTAATATATTAAAGTGATATTTTTTTTTTTATAAAAGGGAAGTATCTATTTTAAATCTCTTTATAATATTCAAGTCTTTGGAATTTGTGAAGATGCATTTCCAATTCAAGTAAATATTTATAATTACTATAATTTTTAATATTATTTATATTGCTTTATTTATTTATACTTTTATTTTAGAGAAATTATTTAATAAAGGAAGAAAAAAGTATCGGAAAAGAAGCCAATGCAGTTATATCACTTGTTCATAATTATTTTACTCTTTATGGAATGGGTGAAACTGAATTAGTTATTCATGCAGACAATTGCGCTAGACAAAATAAAAATAATGCAATGATTATGTACTTAGCATGAAGAGTTGCATGTGGGTTGCATACCAAAATTACTTATTCATTTATGGTAGCAGGCCATACTAAGTTCAGTCCTGACGGATTTTTTGGTCTTTTCAAATTAAAGTTACGAAAATCTGATGTTGATAATCTTGATGATTTGGTAAATGCAGTAGAAAATTCAACATTAAGAGGTTATAACCAAGCACAAACAATTTTTAACAAAAATGGAGATCGTGTAATGCATTTTTATAATTGGACAGAATATTTATTAAAATTTTTCAAAACAATTCCTAATATTTTAAAATATCATCATTTTACTTTTCATATGAATAATGTAGGTAAAGTAGAAATTAAAGAAAAAGTTGATGGGAATACACAAATTATAGATATTAAAAAAGATAATGACATTATGGGATTTTTACGAGAAATTTTTCCTGAAAAATTATCTGCCAAAAGGCAATGGTACTTATATGAACAAGTACGTCAACATATTGAAGACTCTCAAAAGCAAGACGAATATTGTCCATTACCAAATATTGAAAAACTAAAATCCAATTAAATAGATAATTTTTTAAGAATAAAAAGAAATCTTCACAACCTATTTAAATTTAAATATAAAGTGATATGAATCTTACATTGTCTATTCTAAAAGAAATTAAATATATTAATCCTTTCATTTATCCTTAACACAGGCCCATATCCTAAAAAAAAAAGAAAAAGAATGGTTAATACCATTTCAATAAAAAATTTAAACCTTCCATATACTAAATTACCAAACACTACCCTACCCACCTTTGAAATCGCCTAGAAGCCGTGGCCAAATGGTCCGTTCCTACAAAAAAGAATAAAAAAGAACGTTAATAAACGTTCTTATGTATTAAAAATAAAAAAAAATTCCTCCTCTCTACCCATTTACCTCCAGGGACGTTCTGAAAAGTAAAAAGTACATTAATAAACGGTCTTATGTATTAAAAATATAAAAAAAACCCTCCCCTCTACCCCATTTATCTCCAGGGATGTTCTGAAAAGTCCGTTCCTACAAAAAGAATAAAAAAGAACGTTAATAAACGTTCTTATGTATTAAAAATAAAAAAAATCCTCCTCTCTACCCCATATACCTCCAGAGATGTTCTGAAAAGTCCGTTCCTACAAAAAAAAAACAAAAAAGAATATTAATAAACGTTCTTATGTATTAAAAATATAAAAAAACCCTCCCCTCTACCCCATTTACCTCCAGGAAGGTTCTGAAAAGTCCGTTCCTACAAAAAAAAATAAAAAAGAACGTCAATAAACGTTCTTATGTATTAAAAATAAAAAAAAATCCTCCTCTCTACCCCATATACCTCCAGGAAGGTTTCGAAAAGTCCGTTCCTACAAAAAAAAACAAAAAAGAACATTAATACACGTTCTTATGTATTAAAAATATAAAAAAAACCCTCCCCTCTACCCCATTTACCTCCAGGGACGTTCTGAAAAGTCCGTTCCTACAAAAAGAAAAAGAACATTAATAAAAAAAAAACGGTTTTTATATATATTCAAAGTTACATGATCACAGATCGGCAAGTCGTATGAGACTATACCGAAAAATTCGTTATACTATACTGTTACATAAGATTTTATAAATTAGATTATTCTAGTATAATCTATATGAATGAAAAAAGTTAGGAAATTTATAGGGTAATCTAGAAAATTGTAGTACCCGGAATTAGGATTTAAGACAAATCTAGAAAGTAATAGATTTAGAATAAGATAGAAAAATTAAAGATTATAAAAGGAAGAGAATTTGGATTAAGTGAAAGGAAGAAGTTTATGCGTTAAACTTAAATTACAGTTAACTGTCACTTGTATTTATTAATAAAGACAATTAGGTTGTATGCGTTACAACTGAAAACTTTATTAATAATCCGATCATAAATTATAAACGATAATAAAAGTATTAGCCTTCAGACTATAAATAAACTTGCTCTCTAAAGTTAAACTCGTTTGTTATTCCAGATCACGTGTAACTTTTCAGTCGGTTGCATTCGCTGGGTAACAATTTGGTGCGAGTTGGGTGGATTACAACATTCAACCGCACAGTAATAAATTGTTCCTATATATATATATCCAAACTTCTCCCTGATTGTCATAATCTATTACACCCTAAATAACAAGCAAGACCTCTTACTATTAATCCTTAGAGTTACCACTTGACTAAAATAAAAATAAATAAATAAAGATTCGAGTGATCTTACTGATAGTGTTATTCGATATTATCCAATGGCCTCACCCCAGAATTCAGATAAGAAGGTTCCTGCAAAAAGGCCTGATGGGACCACTTCTTTTATCACCAACCAGACCAAAGGAAAGAGTCCAGATACTGCTGATGCAAATATCGTTCCTAACTTGACTCTGAGAACTCTTAACGCGAATAAAAAGTATATCGACCAGGTTAAGAGTCACCATCAGCAGCACCAGCAACATAACATTAACCAGACCGCCTTACCAGAGGAAATAATCAAACAATACCCTGATCCTACTTGTAGGGTATGCTATCCAGAACCTAAAAAGAACATGTTATCGGTCGAATTTCGTAACTTTTGGTTCGACTGGTTCCGATCTCTATACAGCGTCAGTCACTATAATGGTCACACGGTGTATCTCTTTGATGAAGCAGTAAAAGAGAAAGATCAAGATAAAAGAATAAATCTGTTGCAACATATGGTTTTTACCATTCGATATAAAAACATGCCAGCCGAAGGTTTAGAGAACGTCGTGGCTGACATTGCTCAAACATGGGACACGACCGCAGGATTTGTTCGTATGGAAAGATTAATCAAACAACCTAGCGATCCGAATAATGATGATGGTGATCAGAAGGATGATGACGATGAGGAGGTAGTTAGTCGCCATGGTCAGAGCGGAATAAATGAGGATGATGATGACTCCGATGATTATGTACTAAGGATACCTGATAGTTCCGAACCAACTCAAGAAATTCCAAAATTAACCGAACCGGAGCAGGAAAGACTTGACCGGAACTTACAACATTTCAAGTTGACCACGCTAGAAAGTAGTATAAACGATGCCCTCAGAAACATCGTTAAAACCGAACCATTAGAGATAAAATCAGCCCCTAATTCGCCTATTCCGAAATCATCCTTTAACAACGCCTACGTTCTGGTAACAAACGTAAATACGCATGCAACTATCATACCGGAATATTCTGTCGGAACGTTTTCTTGGAAAGATAAAACAACGAATGTTGGTATCGGACATGCGAATGCTCAATACGTTAACCGAATAGGCGCCCTTTTTAATAACGAAATAAATGAATTAAAGGATAATAAAATCGAAGGAGGATACAACTTGATTATTAATGACACCTCATTCGAACAAATAGAAGAAGGAGATTCCGGACCGATAAATTTTAACAACACTCTTCCTTCGTATATGACGACCATTACCAATCCGAGCATATCTACGGCAAAAACCGTCAGACCGGATGTCACGATCAGGAATCCGACTATTGGCAATATAAACTTAGGAGGTAGTAGTTCGGGTTCTAGTAAAGTACAAGGAACTACTCAAGTAAAATTCAAATCACCGGTTAAAAAAAGTATACCAACCGGTAATTTCAGCGCAACCCAGCCGTTTTTAGATATAAATCCGGCTCTTACTACCAATCCGAATATTGTAGCAGTTCCTTTAAGTGGTGGTAATCTCCATAACATCACTACTTCAAATGTATCCTCGCAAAATACACAGCCCGCTTATCCTATTATTCAACCGGCACCTACGGATAACGCGGATTTGCTTACTCAATTGCTACAAGGATTTAATCAAATCCTCTCTGCCAACCAACACCACTCGTCACCTACCTCAAATATTCGAAAGGAATCTAGGTTGGTGGATTTTCCCGAGTTCAAAGGAGGGAACCAAGACCCTATAGAATGGTTGGAAGCATTTGATAGGGCATGTAAGGCGAATTGTGTCAGTATGGATAGACGAATGGATGTGGTGCCCTCCTATTTGAAAGGAACAGCTTTGACATGGTTCAATACTGTGGGAGCTCGCGAATGGGAAAATTCTCTAAATAGGAATCAATCTTTTACACACCTCTTTGAAGCACAATTTTGTAACCCATTCAAAATGTCTCAGTGGAAGCACCAACTCAGGAATAGGAAGCAGAGAGCTGGAGAAACTATAGATGAGTATACTTCAGCTATGGAAGAACTATGGAAACGAATAGATCCAAAGAGAAAAAGAACAGAGTTGGACCGAATATCGGAATATGTAGAAGGGCTAAGACCTGAGTTTATAGTGCCTGTGCAATCCGCAATGCCACAAACTGTAAAAGAAGCCATTAACAAAGCCAAGGCTACTGAAACTGCCTTTTCAATGGGGACAGATTTATCCGCATATTCCTTAACCCCTGGATACCTCCCTAATCTGTATGGTGCCGCTATACCAGCCCAAGTGGCGCATGCGGCTTTTGTTTCGCGAAATTTGTCTACCCCTAGTGTTGCGACTGATAGTATAGAAGAAATTATTGAAAGAAAGTTGAAAGAACAAATAGAAAGAGTACTAAATAGAAATAATTATAATAATAGTTATAACAACAGTAGTAACAATAACATAAGGCGAAATAATAGGGATAAGGAGTGTTACAACTGTAATAAAAAGGGGCACATTGCTCGAGAGTGTTGGAATAAAAATAAAGATCAATCAAACAGGCCGAATAATAGAGGAAATAACCGAAATAACAACAATAATAGTAATGTTAACCATTATAATTACCAATCCAACAGTCGGCAAGGTAACAATCAGCCGAACCAAGCAAGAGGAGATTACAACAATAGTTCGGCCCAATCGTTAAACTAAAGAGTGTACCTCCTGAGGGTGAGAGTACACCTATTAAAAATCCCTCTTTGATAAAAGAAAAAGACCGGAATTCTTTTATCAGTTACAATATTTCCAACCTTAATGATAATAATTATAATAATGATAAATTAATTAATGATGAAAGTTTTGATCAAGATTACAATAAAAATCCGAAAGTTACTAATGCAAATAAGCTTGAACAACGTGCTACTATAAAAATAATGGAAGCTTCGAATAACCCAATCACCAAAGGAGAAATAGATGACTGGAACAAATTCTTAGAGGAAATTGCCACTACCCAGGATTCAGAAAATGAAAAACAACTAAATAGCCGAATAGATTATAATACGAAGGATGTAAAAGATGCTTTATTTGGTGAAGCTGTAGTATTTGGAGAACGAATAAATGTGATTATTGATTCTGGATCAAAGGGGAGTGTTATTTCAAAGCAGTTTTTAGACCGTAAACAACAGGATATTGATAGCCCAGCACATTTCAGATTAATTGATATACAAGGAAATCGTACTTGCCCATTAGGAATAAAGCACAACGTGCAAGTAAATATTGAAGGATATGATGTTGGAATAGATATGGTTGTGACTGAATCCAAGGATTATAATATTGTTTTAGGTAATGATTGGATTAGTAAAGTCCGCGCCACCTTGGATTATAATAATGGACTTTTAACTATACTTACACCACATGGAACAGTTACTACAGCCGTAACATGCTGGGATAACATTAAAAATCCGTTACAATTTCATCCAATTCCACAAGTATCAATTGAGAATCCCAGTGAATTAGAGTTAGAAGGGGAAGATGAAAATGTGGAATCGCAAACTTTCTTTTTTAATGTACAACAAACCTCGAATATTACTCAAATAGAAGGAGATGTATATCCAAATGAATGTTTACAATATTGGATAAAGAAGTTCAGAAGTAATGATCAAAAACAGTGGAAAGGGCCAGGAAAGTGTTGGTGTGAAAAGAAATTAAAAGAACAACAACAATGTAAAGTCTGTTACAAACGATGGGAGGATTGCGCCTTGTACTCCATGATCAGTCCTACAGATGATCCCTTCTATAAAGTGCAACTTGAACAAGATGATGTGTTACTATATATAACATCGGAGAAATCAATTGCTATCGGAGAAATTAATAATACACAAAAGGAGAAATTGACAACCTTACTACTGAAATATGCACATCTTTTTGCCACTAAAAAGGAAGAGTTGGGTCGTACTAATATTGTAAAACATTCTATTTATACTGAAAATATTCCTCCCATACGTCAAAAATTTTATAGGACTTCCCAAAAAGAGCAGGAGCATATTGATAAGGAAATTAAGGAGATGTTGTATTATAATATTATTAGGCCATCTACAAGCGAATGGGCATCCCCTGTTATTTTAGTACCCAAGAAAAATGGAAAGTTACGATTTTGTGTAGATTATCGCCAATTAAATAAAGTTACTAAAAAAGATAATTATCCTCTTCCGCGAACAGACGAAATTTTTGACTCACTAGGAAAGGCCCAATGGTTTACTTCATTAGATCTGGCCTCAGGATACTGGCAGGTAGAAATGAAGGAAGAAGATAAATCAAAAACAGCTTTCATAACAAGAAATGGAATGTATGAATTCAATGTAATGCCATTCGGCTTATGCAATGCTCCAGGAACTTTTCAAAGATGCATGGATAATATATTAAAAGATATGTTATGGAAAAATACAATGGTTTATTTAGATGATGTTAATATCTATTCCAAAACATTTGAAGAACATTTACAACATTTGGAAGAAGTACTAAAAAGAGTGGAAAAAGCAGGATTAAAAATTAATCCAGAAAAATGTCATTTTTGTACCCAATCTCTTCAATTTTTAGGTCATATAGTAACTAATAAAGGAATTTTGCCTGATCCAAGTAAAGTAGATGCTATTAAAAATTACCCTGTTCCCAAAAATCTTACACAATTACGTGCTTTTTTAGGCTTAGCATCATATTATCGTCGCTTTATAAAGGATTTTTCAAAAATTTCAACACCTTTATACATGTTATTAAAAAAAGATATTCCTTATGAATGGAATCAGGATCGCCATCAAGTTTTTCAGTTTCTTAAAGAAAAACTTATTACTGCACCTTTATTGGCATATCCAGATTTTACCAAATCATTTTTATTGTTTACAGATGCTTCAATTACTGCGCTGGGAGCAGTATTGGAACAAGAACAGGAGGATGGATTAAGACATCCAATTGCTTATGCTAGTAGATCGACTAGTGAATCTGAACGAAACTATTCTTCCACAGAATTAGAATGTGCCGCTGTTATATGGGCTGTTAATTATTTTAGACCTTATTTGTATGGTAAGAAATTCACAATCTTCACTGATCATTCTGCACTGCAATGGCTATTAAAATTAAAGACTATTAAAAATGGTCTTACTGGACGATTAGCCAGATGGCAATTAATTCTTCAACCTTATGATTATGATATCAAGTATAGAAAAGGTACTGTAAATCATAACGCAGATGCTCTTTCCCGAATTATTTTAACTAATAACTGTTAATATGGAAGAACAATTATATTATGATTTATATCAGTACCTATCTAACTTGATTATCCCTGAAAAGTATAATAAAAATCAACAAGATAAAATAAAACAATTAGCCAAAAATTATACCATACAAAATGATAAACTATTTAGGAAGAATCAAGATAAATTACAGAGAGTAATTACGCCATCACAAGTTGAAATCATCCTGTTTAATCTACATAAAGATATGACTGGTGCACATCTTGGTGTAGAAACCACTTACAATAAAATAAAAGAACGTTATTATTGGCCTAAAATGTATAATGATATTAAAATATATATTGAATCCTGTGATAATTGTCAAAGAAGAGGTAAAACAAAAAGAAGAGAAGAATTATTACCTTTAAAGATAGGAGGTCCTTTTGATAAAATTGGAATAGATATTAAGGGTCCTTTACCTGTAACTCAAAAAGGTAATCGCTATATAATAGTGGCTATGGATTATTTTACAAAATGGCCAGAAGCGAGAGCAATACCTAATGTTAAAGCTGAAACTGTTGCTAAATTTTTATTTGAAGAAATTATTAGCCGGCATGGTGTTCCTAAAGAAATACTTTCTGATCGTGGTACATCTTTTAATAATGCTCTTATCAATGAAATATGCGATAAATACCAAACAAAACATAGGTTAACTTCAGCTTATAGACCTCAAACAAATGGAATGGTAGAACGTTTTAATAGAACTATTGGCGAAAGTTTGGCAAAGTTAGTTATAGATAAAGATAATAATAAAGAATGGGATGATTATATTCAGGCGATACTATTAGCTTATCGTACTAGGCAACATGAAACTACAGGATACTCACCATTTTATTTAATATATGGAAGACAAGCTGTATTACCTATAGAATTAATGATTGATACAAATATTAATAAAGAAAAAGATATTCATGAAGCATTATTAGAGCGAACATATGATATAATGGAAAAGATGGATCAAGATTTAGAAAAAGTAAAGATTAGAATTAATCAACGACAACAAATTCAAAAGAAAAAATATGATGATAAAGGTATTTCTTTAAAATTAAAAATAGGTGATAAAGTATTAGTAGAACAAACTCATTTAAGAAATAATATGTCAGCAAAACTAGAAAATCAATGGATTGGACCTTATTACATTCATAATGTTTTAGATCAAAATGTATATAAGTTGCGTCATATGAATGGAAAATTGGTAAAAGGAGTAATCCATGGAAATCGTCTTAAAATATATATTGAACAATATTTAGAACCATTAATATTATTGGAATAAATAATTATATTATAAGTAAAATTTTTGAGAATAATTTTATTTTATTATAACATTATCTAATTTTACTATATTTCCATTATCATTATATCTAGTAAACATTGTTATGTTTTTGAATTTTTTATCATGCCAGAAATGGATTACATTTAAGCCTCTTTTTTGTAATCTTTTTCTAGGCCAATATGGAACAAAGTTGTCTTCACAAGAAAAATGTATAACCCATATTTCATCTGGACATAATTGTGAGGCATATTCAAAAATACGAATATAATGACGTTCTAAATCAGTACTAGAAGCAGTTACCACCAACTCAAGAATAGCTATTGGAAAAGTAGAACTATTGAATTTTATAGCGAAATCACAGTATAAATGATGAGGATCTCCATCTTTTCCAATATGATTGAGATGCCACTGACTCACAATATTAATATGATGCGTTAATTTTAACCAATTTACCAGAATACGATACATCTCTGCATCATATACACTCTCACGTGGAACTTTATTATAACATTGCGAATCAACAACCAGATGATTTGAACTTTTATACGAAAAAAGTGATCCTTGAACAATCATATCTGTATCAAAATGTCGTACAACTGTTTTCAACACCTCAAAAGTATCTAGTGATTGATTTGATCGAAGAGGAAGTTCTAATTGCATTATATTATCATCATCAACATGTTTTCTTTTGACAGATAATGGTGATGACGGAGGTAATATTGATGATGATGGTAAATTAATATTTTTTGAAACTTTATTACTACCATCCTATCAAGTAAGAAAAATAGATATAAGTAAAAATAATTTTACTTAGTAGACATTAAGTATGAAAGTGAGAAAAAAAAAAAAAAAAAAAAAAAAAAAAAAAAAAAAAAAAAAAAAAAAAAGAAGAAGAAGAAGAAAAGAAAAGAAGAAGAAAAGAAATAAAAATGAAATGAATGAATAAATGAAAAATAATGGATAAAAAATGAACGAGATAAAAAAATAATATTATTTAAGGCTTTATCTTTAAAACTTCTTCAATAAAGGAAGGTACATAACCAATTCCTCCTCCAGAACCAGTAGACCTTTATTAAATCCATTTTAAAGATAGGTAAAATAAGGGAACCTAAATAAAATCCTATAATCCCTACCAAGACCAGGAGCTTATACATCTCCGAGTAAAGGCCTGAGATTAAAAGAAATTATTTAAGTATATGAAAATATAAAAAATGGATGCCTACCTTTTTTCGTTGTAAAAATAAATCTTTTATAATAGAGCGGGATTTTGCTGAGAGTAAAGAATCATCTTTAAGTAATCCAATTAGAGTTACAAAAAAATGATTATCATTTCTAGAAGGGGTTTGATCTTTTTTGGAAATCCAATTTATAAAATGATCTTTGGACCACTGTTCGACAGAAAAAATTTGAAAATAATCAAGTCTTCCACCAGAAGAGTTAGATTCTTTCTTTAATGACGAGATAAGTTCCAAAATACAAATAATAGGTCCCATTTTAAAACCCATAGTCAGTAATAAATCCTGCGTTAATAAAAGAAAGGAACGTCCATTTATTTTTTCATCTTTAAGAAGATCCAAATCATCACTATCCAGCCCAATATTTTGAACATGTAAAAAACTAACAAGTTGCTCTGTGTTAAAATCAATAGAAAAAGCCATAATAATATTAAAAAAAAAAAAAAAAAGAAGAGAAGAAAAAGAAAAAGAGATAATACTAAATTAATAAAACAAAAAAAATAATAATGAAAAATGTAATAATACTCTTACCTTGAGAAATAATGATTATATATATAAAGAAAAAGAAAGACGCGTAAAAATTAAAAAAACGCGTAAAGACTAAAAGAACAAAATATGAGAAAAGAAAATAATAATAATTTTAACATGAGTATTATGAAGATTAAATAGGAATAGGATTTTGAAAACACGAGAATTTATTAAATAAAGTAATATAAACACATGTTAGTAACTCAGAGGTGACATAATGTTAAATCAATAATATATATAGTAATATTTATTCAGGAAAAATTACTAAATAGGAAGAATTATTTGATTAGTTTGATATATGTAGTTAAAAGTACTTATGTCCTTTAATTCGAAAACTCTAGAAATAATTTTATAAAAGTTTCACAGGAGTTCAACCCTTAAAGAGAGGGAAATGTTACATAAGATTTTATAAATTAGATTATTCTAGTATAATCTATATGAATGAAAAAAGTTAGGAAATTTATAGGGTAATCTAGAAAATTGTAGTACCCGGAATTAGGATTTAAGACAAATCTAGAAAGTAATAGATTTAGAATAAGATAGAAAAATTAAAGATTATAAAAGGAAGAGAATTTGGATTAAGTGAAAGGAAGAAGTTTATGCGTTAAACTTAAATTACAGTTAACTGTCACTTGTATTTATTAATAAAGACAATTAGGTTGTATGCGTTACAACTGAAAACTTTATTAATAATCCGATCATAAATTATAAACGATAATAAAAGTATTAGCCTTCAGACTATAAATAAACTTGCTCTCTAAAGTTAAACTCGTTTGTTATTCCAGATCACGTGTAACTTTTCAGTCGGTTGCATTCGCTGGGTAACAATACCAAATGATTCATTATAGCATTAACGAACTTGCTTATAATGAAGGCCTGAACAGCCAGGAGTCCAGGACGTCAGTAAAGAAAAAAGATTTTCCTGCTTTGCTTCAAACAAAAAATAAATAAAAGGTAACGATTTAAAAAACTGTTTATTAAAGAGAAAAATGATAAATAAAAAAAGGGTTTAAAACACCATTTAATTTAAACAGTTTAACCTAAAAAATTTAACGGTTCGTTTAACATTAGTAAAAAAAAATGCAATGTGATTGGATAAGAACTACTGCCCTTTCTATTGCAAAAAAGTTTGTGTTCCCATACTACTAATTTTAGTTTAGTGTAACTTGTAACTATTTTTAGATGTAGATTATTTTGGTGTAATATTCGCAATTATTTCGATTATCTCGATTTTTTATTATGTAAACCGACTTTCATTTATAATTGAAAAATGTAACCCATATCGAAATCTACCCAAATCTGACAAAAACTCATTTTTCGTTTCTAAGGTAGTTTCCGTCCTTTCTATTGCAAAAACCCTATATTATATGTATAATTAAAATTAAATTATTATATAACATAAAGTATAGTGAATAGATGAAAATTATCATTTAAAGTATATATAAAAAATGATATAATAACCAAAATTAAACTAATAACTAAAAGAATTTTATCTATTACTTTTATCTATATAAACTGATTAATCTTATAGAAAAAAGGAATTTTTTTTTAAAAGCTATAGTACACTTTGTACATATGGGCGGATTTGACTTGATCTAGTAACTCAGAGTATTAACTATGGCAACTTAAATACTAAAATTAGGAATATTTTTTCCCTAAATGGTATTTCACTTGCTAAAGTTAATCGAACGATAATTAAGACGACGGCAAAATCAGCCCATATGATATTGTAGTATTCTCTTATAAAAATATATTTAATGGTTAAGTTTTTCTAACTATATTTATTTTTTTTATTTATAAATTCATAAAATATTCTTTATATCAGAAGTATTTTTTATATACAAAGAAATCTACATTGTTTATAATTATGAAAATTTGTAAAAATTTGAATAGTTCTAATATTTTCCAAATACTCTATAATAAAATATATAAATCTTTATAATTCTTTTTACATATTTCCAAGCTAATACTTATAGTATTATGTAAAATCAATTTACTTAAAAATTCTCTGATGTAATTTATATATTTATTTGTATTCTAGCTATTTTCAAAATATATAGAATTTGTATTTTTTTGATTTATAAATAAAAGTATTAATCTTTATATAATCTAATAAAATACTGTATATATAAATTTGATTTTCAATATTAAGGAATTTAATTATATTGATTAAGATCGATTATTGATTAATTAATCAATTAATTGATTACAAAATTTAGAATCTGATTAATTATGATTAATCAAATATATAATTAATCAATACAATTAAATAATAACCATATGATAACTTTTATTTGATTAAAAAATTCTAATTTTAGTATATAAGCAGATTTTTATAATATTATTAATATTAAAAACTTTTTACTAGAAGCTGTAAGTGAATTATTTTTTTCTATTTGAAAACTAAGAATAATTTAGCTTGAAAATACATAATAAAATAATAAATGATAAACTTTCATAATAAATTTTTTCATAATATAAATATCAATTATCAAACTTAATTTACTTATTATAAATATTATATTATCGCGGATGAGTTGTAATTTAAAATTTAATATAGACATATAGTGATTACTATTTGATTGATTAAATTAATCGATTAAACAAAATTGATTGAGTTTGATCGATTATACTCTCTATAAAATAATTAATTAATAAATCAAAAGTTTTAAAGACAATTAAATTCCCTATTTAATATATATTAATTTTTCTATATTTATTATTTTGATTTAAATTGTAATAAATCTATAATAGGTATATTTAAATGTTATTTTCATTTTATATATGTATATTGAATCTTTTTTTTTAAAAAAAATATTTACAATTATTTTCAGCAAAATGGTTATTTGATAAAGTAGTTTAGTAAAATAGAATTCAGTGAAATGGAATTTAGTAAAATAAATAATTTAATGAAATTATTTTGGTGAAACATTTTTTGAAAAAATAGTATTTTAGTAAAATATCCCTTTAATAAAACATATCTTTAGTGAAATAGTTTTAACAAAATGGATTTTGGCATAATAAACTTTAGTAAAAAGTTCAGATACTAATAATTTGTTATATTATACCAAATAATTTATGTTATAGTATTAATGAATTTTTATAATAAAGATCTAATTAGTCTAAACACTTATTTTATTATATTAAAATGTGATTGTAATATGATTATCTAAAATTGATTAAGATTAATGTATAGAATTATTATAGTATTTTATCATAATTACAATACTTATTATATTATTAATTATAAAACTAAAATCTGTAAAAACCTTAAAGCTAATTTTATAATATGAATAATAATTCATTTATTGAATTTCTGCAAATTAATCTAATTGATTTTAATCTATTTTTTTACATTTATTTTTCATTTTTTTATACAAAATATATTTCTTATTAAGAATAATTTGGTAAAACTTAGTAAAGGATAAAATAAAATAAAAAATAAATATATTTGTAACAACTTTAAAAAAAAAAATTATAAGAAAGTTTATAATATATAAACTTTTAAAAAAATATTATAATAAGTGTTTTTTGCCTCTTTAGCAAATTTACTTAGAATGATAAAAATGATTTTAAATGTTATTTTTGACTTATTTCTTTTTTCTACCAAGTAATCTTTCTTTTTTAGAAGTCTGTGTAATATTGTGTAATAAAATTTTCCATTTTTTTTGAAAACAAAAATTTCCTTTTTTGGATTTGTATAATATCACATGATTTAAACTGACCAATAAAAATGCGCCAATTAAGTTGTTACAAATAATATTTGTAATGGGTTGTTATTTGTTACAATTAGACTTATCCTAAAATAAAAACTATACTGTTGCACTTAAATCAATACTCTGATATAACTTTTGCCTTATTTAAGTTTTATTAAATTTTGCTGAATGTAAATAAAAATGAATGTATCCTATACATTATGAAATCAGCTGTAATACCATATAAAATTTACGGCCAGAATTATATCACGTGATATAGGATAAAATTTAACCCAGGTAATAATGTTACACAAAATTCATAATGCGGGCAAAAATCGTATAGTGCTGGCCTGATAATTCCGGCCTGTCCTATTTACGGCATTACGGAAAATTTACGGACTGCGCCGAATTAATTACGGCTTAGCCGAAATGACGAAATTGCCGATTTTCGACGACGTTAAATTGGTTAATGAATCCGAAATCTTTTTCATTGTTAATACTGCGTATATGATATAGAAAGCTCGATAAATGTCTTAAAAATAAAAACAATATGAATAAAAATAATTCTATTAAATGACAGGTTCTAAATTAAATATTTTAAGTGAATAATTTGAAATTAAAATTACCAACTTTTTTCTTTGATAAAAAATTTTGGATGCGTTTTTAATATCATAATTATTTTATAGTATTTTGTTTTTCATCAGCATTAAATTTCGTTTATTAATTAAATCCCTCTCATGGACGTGATGGAACATTGAAATGACGAAATCTTTTACTTTGAACTGCGATGACTAAATTGCTAGAACACGCATTTAACTTCCCATCTAGAAACAGATTTCTCATCTAATAGGTTTCGGTAAAATAAACGGCTTATTATTTATCATATGATTATGGGGAAAAGGCAGTGATTAATCATCTAAAATCCCAAATTTACCAATTTAATATACTAAATATTTATCTAAAATAAGAAATTTTATACATGATATAGATGACATAGATGGCAGAAGCAATTTTCTATAAACGTTAATGATAATCGTCGTACTAAAAATGAAAAAATATTTATATATACGAACGAACATTTCATGAAATTTAAAATCAATATTAAAGAATAAAAAAGTTAAAAGTTATTTTTATTTTTTGATAATTTTCTTTAGAAAAAAAAAATTATAATTGATAAAAATGCCAAAAGCCGAATGGAACGGAGAAGGTAAATAATTTAAAAATTCGAATTATTTGATTATTGAATTAAGATTTCTCATATAATTAATTCTCTATAAATTACCATTACAAAGTCATCGCTGAATCTAGTGATATCCAAGAAGTTGAAGGAAATATTTATGTAAGTAATCCTTATAATTTTCGGATAATTGTTTTAGTAAATAATCTCTCTAATAGCTATGTTTCTCAACTAGTTTCCACCGAACAGTGTTAAATCAGAATTTCTTCAACAATCTAGTCATAGTACAACATGTCCATGGAAAGGAGTAGCTTCATATTACAATATTGTCGTTAATGGTATTTATTAATATCTTTTTTTTTTTTTGAAAGAAATATCGTTTAAACATTGGGATTTATTATTTTTATCATTATTATGAATTAGGTAAAACAAACGAAAGTGCTGCTTGGTATTATCCTAAACCATTGGAAAAGGCGAAGCATATTGAAAATTATGTTGCATTTTGGAAAGGTGTTAAAATAACTCAATAATTTAAAACAAAGTATTTTACGAGAAAGTTGTATAATTTCACGATTGTAATAAAATTTTCGTACATAAAAATTATACAAAGCATTAAAATATTAGCTGAACTTCACTTATCAGCCATAACTTGAAATCATATAAATGTCCTACATATGCACTTAAATTATTAAATTATAGTTCCGAACTAAGGAATAACTTTAAAATGATAAAAGTGAATCGATACATCTATTTTATTTTTATTATATGATACATACCATATTATATCATATGATAAAATTATTTGTTTATATTGAGTGAGATGTAACATTTAAATTTTAAGAACTATAATGAAATAACCATCTTTCTTTCAATCAATACCATAAATACTTTTAAAAATTTCAGATTGCATATTTAATATGAATGACGTTCACTATTTTATTAATTCCTGTCTATAAATTTTTATGGTTTCGAATTTCTTCCATTTTTTTTATTGATTATTATTTAAATTCCTTATTTCTTTCATTTGAATTAGGTGAGACCAATAAAAACGCAGCTTGGAATACAGTTGTGTTGCTTTTGGAAAGGAGTCAAATAACTGAGTAATTAATAATTATATACAAGTGACGTTATAATGGGCATCGAGTTTTTTTTTTGTATTTTTATTTCTATCTTTGATTTAAATCACGAGCGAATATTCTCATTTGGTAGGTACAGTCGCCTCTGAACCTGGATTACCGAACACTCGTTATACCGAACCAAATCCGAACTTGATTCCGATATATTAGCCATGTATTCGTTATAACGAACGGTTCGGTTATGTGGTCATAAATTAATTTGGCCAAAATTTATAGTGCTGACCAGAATTATAATTCTACTTATGATTAGTTCTATCAGTGTCATACGAAATTATATCCTGGCCGGCACTACAAAGTCGGCCAGAATTACTATATACCGAATTAAATCCTCTGGAAATCCAGAGGCAACTATATTTGATTCCTCAATTACTTGAAGTACATAATTCAAATTTCTATTTTAATACATTCTATGAGACAAAAACATGACGTGCTGAGAGTGTTACAAGACTTTATATTTGGATATTGGATATGTGTAAAATTCTTGAGGATATGCATAATAGTAAGTACACCTTATTTTTAAGTCTGCATTTTAGAATATCTAAATTATGGTTTTAATTAAAAATACTGATATATTGAAAAGATGCCATATATTTTATTCTGCTTATAATATTTATATAGAATGAACTATTGGACTTTAACAATTTCCTCTGAAAATTCTATCTATAATTACATTTTAATCTTAACGGCAGAGAATTGAAAGCTTTTGTAGGACTTATTTATTCATTTTTTAAAGTTGTTTTTTTATTAGTATCTCTTATTGAGAGTACAAAAAAAATGATAACATACACATTATATTATACTTTTCTTTATTAAAGAAATTTATTAATTCTCCAACCATATAACTAATTATCATAGAAACATTGTTATGATATCAAAGAAATTGCTAGAAAGACTTACGCAATCTATATTTATAATTGGATTTTTGTTCTCTTAAATTATATACTTGTTGATGTGCACAGACAAAAAGCTTTTTTTTTTTTTGAATCCTTTTTTACAATTTGATCTCTAGTATCGGAGCTTTCCTAAAATAAACTCTACCAATCACGATTATTTTCAATTTAAGAAATAATATTATTGGTTATAAGGAGCTTAAAAAAAAACTTTTAGCAAGAACCCTTTTCTGGCTATTCCCGTTGTGAAAATGAACCAATATAAAATTTCAGTTCATGTTTATCAATGGTTTTTTTGTGTTTTAAAAAAGGAAATATAAAAATTTGGAAACAAAAACATCTGCATATGATAAAATGATAAGCCTCCAATTTTGTTACATATTTATTTGTTGTCTGTTATATGTTCTTTTTGTTCTCATGTGATCACAAAAATCAAACACCGGGAGTCCGGTTCTCTTGCAATTACGATAAATGACAATATAAAAAATGACGAGATCAGAGCAAGCGATTCCCAAGAAAATGTTGAACGAAAAATGATTTATACAAAAAGGTGATTAACCATAAAATTTTTTTATCTGAATTTAAAAAAAGTTTTTGGAGTGAGTTCACGAGTTGTCGTGATGTCGCACAAGATAATTCGCTTATGTTGCACATGATCACAAGATAACTTTTTTTTTTATTATATAAATAAGTATCTTTTTAACTAGTTAGCGACTTACTTCTTTATCAAAAATCAAAATTAAATATGAGTAACCGCCCTGGTAACGGCCCAAATGCACAAACAGAAAAGCCCCCAGATAAGATAACATGTTATGGCTGTAATAAAGAAAAGCAAGCTCATTCCTTCTCAAAAACACAGCTTGCGAAATACATGTCTAACTATCATAACCGTAAGCATTTTATTGAATAAAATGAATTCTGTTGATAATTTACTTCGTTGATAATTAATAAATTGAATTTACGTTCAAAATAATATAGCATATGCCCCTAAAGGCAGGACCACAAAGAAACATCACATCATGTGCAAACAATGCACTCCACAACAGAATAACAGTTTGACCTGTATGATTTGTACGCGAACAAAATCATTAGATCAATTTGCAAAGGTAATTTTTAATGTTCACGTATTATTTCAAATAATTCTTAATAATTCTTGTAGTACTATTTCTCGGTATTATTATGATTATATTTCAATTACTAAGCATTCATTCATTTCGTTGCATTAAAATTATAATTTTAATTTATCCGTCAATTTTTTTTTTTTTTTTGGTTTTTTTTAATATGATATTAATCGGTAAATTTAGGCTCAAAGAAAAAACGCTGAAAAAGCGAGGTGTCTTGGTAAGTTCAAGCGATGTTCCTTTGATCATTAACTGTTCAATATTAACTTATCAATCATTCATTCATTTTAATTGAATAGAATGCATGAAAAAACGTGAAGATGATGATGTTGATGATAGCGAACCTGATACAGCTTCTGACGGATCATTTAATGAAACTTGGGATGATATCTTGTAAAGGACGATAATAAATGATCTATTATTTTATTACATTTTTTTCCTTTATTTTGCTTTTAAATTTATCGATTCTTTATATGGGTCATCACTCTTTTTTTTTTTTTTTATTACTTTGACACCTTTTTATATTCGGGCCATTTAAAGTACATTTTTTTTTTTTTAGCATTTGGATTTATTGTTCTGTCAAGGTTTTCAAAGATCTTTTGATATATATATATATGTTTTTGTACTTTTTTCTTGTAAAAAAAAAAAAAATAGTGATATACCTGTGATCTGTTTGTTGATAATAAAATTGAAGATTCTTAGTTGTTGATACGTGATAGATCCGATAAATTATATATAGCACTTGTCTTTTTAGTCATTTACCAACTCAAAGAAAAATATCGCAAAAAATCACTTTAACAGAATTTTTATTGCAATGAGTTTCGGGAACTTACGTGTGATCAGAATACATAACTTAAAATTTGTTATTCTTTTTTTTAATATGATTATTTTTAATATGACTATGAAATAAATACTAATTTTACAAAAATTGTCTATACTTATTTGTATATATATGTGTATTTATATTTATGATGAAAATAAGATAGGAATAACCGTATCCATAAATATTACTTATTCTTATTCATAAATATGAATAAATCTATTAAATTATAATGACTAATGTTTTTTTTTTTTTCTTAAATTTAAATTTCACCTTTCTTTGGTTGATAATGTAAATCCCAAGTATCTAACCATCTTCTTCCATTTATGTCAGCAGGATCAAGTCCGGGTGTACCATAAGTTAAAGGAGAAAAGTATAAGTAAACTCCAAATGATATAAAAATAATTATTGTAGCAATAGTAACTGATAAATGATCTACTCCGGCTTTTAATACTAAATGAATTTTAGGTCTATTAATTGACATATTGCTACCAATACCACTTATTGATACTGGATAATTTACAGAATTTATAAACATAAAATTAAACACAGTTGATGCTACCAGATAACTACACACTAATGCTGGTAAATAATGATGTAAAAATAATGATCTACCCATCAAATAAAATGGTATATAGTGGAAAGCCCATGCTAAGAAAAAGAAACATGCTGAGTTATATAGACGATTTCTAACGGCTATTAAAACAAAATAAAATTATTAATATTTGAATAGAGGATATGCTCAATAGAAATTTTTAAGTACTTACGTTTGTTTATAGGTTCAAGACCACGTCGTCTTGAAATTACATCAGCTAATAAGACTCCAACAAGCACAGCCATTGAGGCAACAGCTAGCCACCAATTAAAAGGATTTCCTAATAAGTAAATTTGTTGTTTATCATCATTATTTGTCCAAAATGATATACCACGTATTAAAAATGGCCAATTAATTGGCCCGCTTGAATATGGATGTGGTTTTGTTAATCCTGAATTATGACTTATCATCAAACGTTGCAATTCGAAATATTTTAATAAAAATGGTATTTTTCTTGGTTCTTTTGGTTCCACAGGTTCCGTAACTGAAAAAAAAAAATTAAATTAAATTTTCTTTTCTTAAAAAGAATAATATAAAACATTCTTACTTACAATTTTTACCAATAACTTCATTTGCAATCCAAAAATTACTTTTTTCAACATTATTTTTATTACCATTAACTTCTTGTTGTTTAAAACCCCATTCGGGTAGTTCTGAATTATATGTCCATAAAGCAACTTTAGTATCATAATGAATTAAACGTATATAATTTGATTTAGTTTTCCATACAGTATCAGTTTCTCCATCATGAATGAGAACCTGAAATATTGTCTCATTATAACGTGAATCATCATCTACTGGCATTGTAGTGAATTCTTGATTAGTTGGCATAAGCGGTGAAGCTACATCATGTGTTAATAAATGTGAATTTGTGACAATATGTTCAAGTAAGATATAATCTCTGTGTTTAATTGTGTCATTCTCTGGTCTTGAAGTGTCAAAGAAATTTTTTGCTGGTTTAATACGCCAATAATTATTAATATCATTATATGGATATCCTGTTACTTGTTGACCTAAAATTACAATTCATTTATTTATTTTAGTATTAAATATTAATATAAAGAGACGCGTAAATGTCGTACCTTGACTACTAATCCGCCCATCTTCATATCTAAGCGGATAACGTTCAAAATGTGAATGTAAAAACACCGAAGTATCCTTGTGTTTCAAAGTAATAGTATCATTGAACCTTATCTCTGGAAACATAAAATAATCCCACAAAATGTTAGGTTGTAGTTATGAAACACAAGTATAAAGACGAGTTGAGAATTTTACCAAAACTTTGAAGATTCATTTCATTCCCTAGTAACGATTCTTGAAAAGCAGGACTCATAAACGCGTCACCAGGTCCACTTGTGTTCAATATGAGGAAGTGAAGATAGAAAGTAAACAAATAAACTGAAATAGGAACAACTATCAAACCAATAGCCCGTGCAGCGAAATGTTTCCTAAATTGGGTCTAGAAAATGTCAAGCATAAATTAATTATTAAATAGCAAAACATGGAATTATAGATTTAGAATCCTAATTAAACCTACCATTGTCAATCCACGGTTTATGTCTAATAAATTCCACAAATCAATAAGAACGGCAACCCCAATAGTCATCACCGTAAATAATCCTACCATCTTAACGCCTATTGTTAACCCAAGTGAAACTCCAGTGGTAATTAGCCAAACCCACCATTCATTAGAAAATTCTCTTATAAAATAATGAAAATAAACGTTATTACGCGTCAAGTTTGTTTAAAATAATTATTTAAAATTACCTTAAATGAAGTTTGGAAAATCTGATATAAGAATAAAATGTGCAAAGCATGAAAAATACAAGCATAGAATCGAGAAGGATAAGTTGAGTTTGACAAATCAAAGCATTATCTAGAAAATGGAATAATCAAAATCATTAAAACGAAGTTATTCTCGCTATTAAAATTTTGCCAAGTAGATTTTTTATACCAAATAATACTAATGCGGCAGCAAAGATCGCGGTAATTATTGGATATCCCGATTCTATCATGATCATATATGTTAGAGAAACAAAAAGCGCGCCTAAAGTGGCAGGTAAAGCTCTCAATCCAACATAAGGTACATCATTCTTTATATAATCGTCTCCGATATTATCAAATTCGAAATGGCCATCATAACCAAGTAGATATCCCATTCCGGCAAACATCATTTTTGCAAGTGGAGGATGAACGTCAAAGAAATAGGTCCTTTTA
The DNA here is from genome assembly GCA_015698045.1 of Rhizophagus clarus. NCBI lineage: Eukaryota > Fungi > Glomeromycota > Glomeromycetes > Glomerales > Glomeraceae > Rhizophagus > Rhizophagus clarus. The sequence goes on along the minus strand of BLAL01000184.1, from coordinate 361,569 downwards.
AGGTAATAGCTTGCAAATTTACCAAAATGTACTTCATCGAAGCTATCGAATTAAAGGATGAACGGATTCAATTACAATAGACCATGCAATAGTAAATTTAATCAAGTGGATTAAATAAAAATTGTATACATACACTACTTGAGTCGGATAGTCAATTTGATAGAAACGGGTCACAAATGACAATAGAGTTAACACTGCTAGAATAGCTTTTGAAGCTACATCTGGTTTGTTTTCTCTTCTTTTGAAAATTGCTTCCTGTAACAATAAATCTTATAAACAACTTCACTGAGAAAGGTTCCCAGCAACGAAAACATACCTTCTTTTTATCGTCCAAGTTTTCTTGAATGGGCTCTTCACTTTCAGTATGTCCGCTTTGCCTCAGACGAACTTGGTTATTTTCAGACATTTTCTTGGCGAAATACAAAAAATTGAAAGTTTCACTTTGCTTGCTATCATAAATACTCGTATAAATTTTTGTTGTCTAAATTCTATTGGTTGATGAAATTAAATGGAATTATGCTATGCAATAACAGATAACGGATCAACAAATAAATACAAATAAACATTCTCTTTAAGTTGTACAAAAACGTGGAAAATAAAAATATAAGAGGCTGATAAAAAAAAATTGGCTTCGCGAACAGCCATTTGCATGTTACATCCTTAAACATGTCAACTCCTATGGATATTGATAGTAATAAGCCGAGTAAACGTGCCGGTGAAGCCTCATTGTCCAGTTCGTTATCTAGAAGAGTTCACTTTGGTAGCCTTGAAGAATCTGAACGTCAAAATAGAAGGAAGACGACTGTTGCAGAGGTATGTTTTGTCATAATTATTTATTTGTTCCAGCTTTATTGACTCGCTTGATAATTTGATAATTATATATGTCAAGGGCATAAATGGAGTCTCTCTGGAAGATTTAGGTTAGTAGATTTATCTCTTTATTTATTTCTTTAATGACTTGCAAGATTGTGTTCACAAAATTATTTCACAGTCGACACTCCGATGAACTATGAATTATCCGAGTCGTCTAAAAAATCACGTGAAGAACACCAGGCAATTTTAGATGAATTTGAACGTAAGAAACGTGCCAGAACACTTGCAGTACCAACTGATGATGGACGCGTTCGAGCAAAGCTTAGAGAACTAGGAGAACCACAATGTTTATTCGGTGAAGGGGTAAGCGAAATTTTCCATAGGGTACATTCTAAAATTTTCATAATAACGTGTCAATTTTAACAGCCCGGAGATAGACGCGATCGTCTACGATATTTACTTTCAAAACAAGAAGGAACTGAAATTGTTCCTGATGAGGAAGAATCATCCTCATCCGAGTCTGAGGAAGAGGTATGTTTTGTGCGACAATAATTGTTATCTGTTTGTTGAATAACTTATTGACGAACAAGTGGACTTAGTTCGTGTTTATAAATCAAGAAAGAGGAAGAGTTTTTCACACAAGGAACTCCGGAATTGTTAGAAGCTCGGCGGTGGATAGCAAGATACTCTTTACCCAGGTTGGTTATTAAATATAACTCTATGTTGATTCATATAATATATTAACTTCTATTTTCTTTATAGATCAAGAGATCGACTTCAAAAGCAACGTTTAGAATATGAATTGCCATTACCTCAATTAAAATCATTACGAAAGGACTTATTTGCAGAGTTAAAGGCAACTAAATTTCGAACAAGTTTTCTTTGTTATAAAGACAAAACGTTAATAGTTAATATTAATTTTTTTTTTTATATGCTTTTAGTCTTATGCAAATTTCAGTTCTCAAATTGGAGATGATCGACCAATTTCACAATGTACTTTTTCACCAGATTGTAATCTGATTGCTACTGGTTCGTGGTCCGGATTATGTAAAATATGGAGTGTACCAAGTTGTAGTGCGGTTGCTACTTTAAAAGGTTTGTATTATTACTTTCAAAGATATCGTCTATCGTTTATCTTACTATTTATACGAATACTAGGTCATGCTGATCGGGTTGGAGGAGTTTCTTGGCATCCACAGTCAACCGTATCCATTGATGGAAGTGTAGTAAATTTGGCATCAGGAGGATCTGATGGGCTTATCAACTTGTGGTCATTAGAGAATGAAGCACCATTGGCATCATTACAAGGACATACCGCTAGGGTATCAAAGATTGACTTTCATCCTTCTGGACGGTTTATTGGATCGGCGAGGTATTTCTTCAAATTGACATTAATATTACAACTTTGTTTTATATCAAATGTATTTTTATTACATAGTTATGATACTTCATGGCGTCTCTGGGACGTTGAAACTACAGAAGAGTTGCTTTTGCAAGAAGGTCATTCAAGAGAAGTCTATGCAATTAGATTTCAAATAGATGGTGCATTAGTCGCCACAGGGTATTTTAATTTTTTTGATGGAAAATGATCACACGTTGGAGAAATCTTAATTTTACGTGTTTTTACTTTTTGTAGCGGATTAGATGCAATAGGAAGAGTATGGGATTTAAGAACAGGCAGATCCACAATGGTATTAGAAGGGCATGTTAAAGATATCTTATCAGTAGACTTTTCACCAAACGGGTAAGCGATAAACATTTAGTAATTACACTATGTTTAACGTTGTCTTATCAGACAATATTTTCCATCCTCTAGTTATCAAGTCGTCACTGGAAGTGCTGACAATACGATTCGAATTTGGGACATTCGAACCTTGCGATGTATATATGCTATCGCTGCACATAAATCTCTTGTATCAGAAGCAAGGTTTTTCCATGGTACAGTGACTTTAGAGAATGATGAACTAGTAAATGGTGTTAAACCCGCAATATCTGGTTTGTATTTAGTAAGTAGTGGATACGATGGGTTTGTTAATATATGGTCTGCAGATGATTGGAACTGGTTAAAGAGTCTAGCAGGACATGACGGAAAAGTTATGTCTGTAGACGTTTCTTTAGGTTAGTATATCTTTATTAAGATTGAATTATTATATTTATTTTATACTTAGATACCTATTTATCTTTAGATAATAAATTTATTGCTTCTTCTGGATTCGATCGGACATTTAAATTGTGGGCAAATGAAAATTTGCCAATTTAAAATAAATTCGAAATATGTATTGACATATGATCATATTATTATTTTATTTTTATTAATTCTTAACATTAAAATATAGTAGATTTTGTTAATATATTAAAATTTCCATTGTTAATTTTTCAGAAGATAGAAATTTGCATTAATTAAATTGTTTAATCTTCAAATAACAATTAGTGAACGTTTCTTTCTTGAGATAGTTATAACGCATTGCAATATTATAAAATAATTCTAATAAACCGTGAATTGTTAAAATGAAGTTATTCATCTCTAGGAACAGGTAATCCACAAGGTTGTAGCATTTTCTTCAAAAATACATAAACCAAATTTAGTTAACATTAATAACATAATTCAAATCAATTTAAAAAAAAAATTTTTTTTTTGTTATTATAACACTTACTTCTACAAATTCAAATTTCACTCTAGCAATACTTTCATTTTGTGCTACAGCAAAATAAGAAATTAAAGAATGATGACCAATATACGAAGCGTAACTATCTCGATGTTGATTTACCATCCATTCGCTGTATATATAAAATTCGATTTTTTAAGTGAAATGAAAGAAAGAAAAAAAAATGACTGAAAAAGCACTTACAACTTATTTGTATCTGCATGACCAGTTCCAACATATTTAGATTGTACTAAATTTAATAATAAATAAGATTAATAAAAATCAGATATTAATAAAAGGAACTAGTGTAATTGCACTCCTTTTGATCCACAGAGCGAAATTAGAGTGAACAAATAACGGATCGAGTCCGAGTTGGGCTGCAAAAACTTACAATGTTCGAGTTGACTATTAAGATTGAAACGATCCTATAAATGCAAACATCATTTTAATTACGCGTTTATCAATAATTTTAACTTATTTAATGATACACATACCATTTCGCTAAGAAAAGTTTGTTAAAACAACGAAGAACTTTAATCAACACTTATCACGTGAAATTTTCGAAAAGATATACATGCGGACGTACTACGTACACGTAAGTTATGCATATGTTTTTTTTGTATAACACCTATAACACCGGATGAGAGATATATGAATAAACGAATTTCTTTTGAATTTCTCTATTTCTAATTATGTCTGAAGAGGACGATTTGATTACACAATTCACTGGAATTGTTTCTTGTACTGAACAACAAGCGAGATTCTATTTAGAAGCGGCTAATTGGGACATAAATGTACTTAATTGTTTGCTAATTCATAAACTTTTGTACATTTTCTGAGTCGCGTTTTTTCTATTTTAATAGGCGGCCGTAGTTAATTTTTATGAAGGAGCGAATTCAGAACAAATGATTGCGGAACCAGAAGTCACTGCCTCGGGCTCTCGTGACACTGGGGGACCATTTCAGGGAACAAATTCTACAGCGGCCCCAAGAAGGTATTTTAAAGACCTTTCTTTCTTTAAACTCATTAGCAACCATTTGTTTTATTAAACTTTTAAGTTTTGCTTTCTTTATTTAAATTCTTCTTTAAGCTCTTTTGCTACTTTACATGATCTTGACAAAGAACAGTCTGAAGAAGAAGACGAGGACGAGGAACGCGAAAATTTGTTTGCTGGAGGCGAAAAATCGTGAGCAAATTTTAAATCCAATTCTTAAAAATGCATTTACAATATTGTAACATTTTCATTGGAATATATAGTGGCATCTTTATGCAGAATCCTAATGCTAAACCAACAAAGCCATCGAACTCATTGGTTTCAGACATCTTAAAAAAGGCAGCAGAGTAATTAATGACATTCAAATAACTTTTATTATGATTATGACAATATTTACAACAGCGATTTATTTATATGACAGAAGTGGCCGTGGACCCGCTGAAGAACTAGAAGTTACTAGACCTTCTGAACGTACTTTCTTTTCCGGAACCGGTTTGTAATTTAATTGCCTACTTAATAATAGCGCCTAGTATTTTGTCTTACCAATAAAATTTATTTCGACGTTAGGTTATAAGCTTGGAAGCGATGATGAGCCTTCTGTTATAATTAATAATCCAACTACATCAACCGCATCAACAGAACCACCTGTTCCGGTAAGTCCAATATATTCAATTTTAATGATAACCTTGTAACATTATTTACATTTTAATTTACCTGCAGGTTGTTCGTCATTTAACATTCTGGAGAAATGGGTTCAGTATTGAGGATGGTCCATTAATGGCTTATGATGATCCAGCGAACGAAGAATTCTTGAAAGCTATTAATAGCGGGTAAATAATGATATATTTCTGATTTACAAACACATTAGAAATATTGAAAATTAATAATTTACGTAAAATATGTATTAGAAATATTGAAAATTAATAATTTACGTAAAATATGTACAGGCGCGCTCCTTTGGCATTGCTAAATGTAAGGCAAGATCAACCGGTGGATGTGCGCGTAGCTCGCAGGCTGGATGAAGATTATAAACCTCCATCAAAGAAACCTGATAAGCCATTTTCAGGCGCCGGGCAAAGACTTGGAAGGTTTGTCAAGTTACTTTTGTTTAATAATATTGAGAAAATTAAATTATTTACTTTTATTATTTTTTTAGTCCTACACCGACTGTAATCACTAGCAGTACACCGGGTGCATATCCCTCAACTTCGTCGTCAAGTGAAACCGTGCCGAGAGCAAGAGAATTAGAAATAGATGAATCGTTACCAATAACATCCATTCAAATCCGATTAGGTGATGGAACAAGGTAAACTTAAATGAATTTAATATGAAGTTTCTGATTTTTATTTTATTAACTATCTTACTCGCTTTTTTAGATTAAGATCCAGGTTTAATCATACACATACTGTTGGAGACATCCGAAGTTTCATTAATGCGTACGTGTTCCTTTATGTAAAATACGTTTGTATTTTTAATTCCAGTAAAATCTTATTTTTTATTTTAATTAGTTCACGAGTTGGAGAAGCACAACGTAACTATATTCTACAAACGACATTCCCATCAAGAGATCTTAAAGATGAGAGACAAACATTAACCGACGCTTCTCTCCTTAATTCAGTGGTTGTCCAAAGATACATTTAATATAACCTTTATTGTATAATCAAGACTAATTTTAGGAATTATTAATACAAGAACATGTATACTGAAAATAATATTTCGTGTTTTATTATTGTGTTATTAAAAAAAAATTAATCTATGAAATTATTGTTGCAGCATAATAATTGCGCTTATGCAAATGCTTTGTAAAAATCAATGAATAAAACCTAAGCCATCTTCATTAAAAAGCAGCTTTTAAACATTAATATATACCTGTATACCTTTTAAAATTAAGTTTATTCTAGTCCATTGATTTATTACTTTCGCAATTTCAATTATTTTAATCTAAAGAGTTGCTTTTGATTTGCTTTTGTAAGCAGTAATTTATGTATTTCAAATTATATTAATTCTACGAAATTATCTTCCAGGGCTTCTCTCATATACGTATATTTATCCATAATAACATCTCCTGGTTCATGTTTTACGTCACTAAAAATATTCCGAAATGAAAGTTAATTTTATGGTATTTTAATAAATATCATCAGCAAATAAAGATTTTCTTTTTGTTACGTGTCTGGTGAATCCTTAGGAACTAGAGGTTTTATAACGCGACAAAATACTGGTTTCGAAAGATCCGGTCTTTTTTCAAAAGTCTTTATTATACCTGTAGAATAATTTTTTAAATAATCTAAAATCTATAATAAGTATTATTGATTTACACGAAAAAACTGACCATCCTCCAAACAATCTTCCGGAAGTTTGTTGCCAAGTTCAGCTTTTAAATAATCTTCAAGTAATTTCTTATAACTTAATGAGATAAGTGTATAATGTTAAAAAAAAAATTGAAAAAAAAATGTTACGTTAATAATAAAATAAAGAAGTAAAAAATTACTCTTCCGCATGTCTTAATTCGGCTTCGGATAATCTTTCTTTATAAATAGACGATGAGAGAATGCTCAAGACTTGATTTTCAATCTTGGATCAATAAAAATTTAGTGTTTTTTTTTTTTATTTTCAGGCTATAATAAATAAATCGTGTGATGATGATACCTTAACTCTTCTACATAGCAAATATTTTTCCATGATGTATTTAATACGATCAATATCACTAAATAAAAGCATACCAAAAGGCTTTCTTTCCCGAATTAATAACATTTCACTCGAAATAGTACTCTATACAAAAAAAAAGGAAAATATATATATATCTCTCTGAATAGAAAATTTCTAGCCTGATAACCAAAATCCTTAACCTTCTTTTTTATTTATTACGCACTTGTTCTTGTATTAATTTATCTAAATTATGAATAGCTTTATCTTGATACTCTAAAATTTCCGGTGAAAATTCTTCATTAATCAAAGTCCTTTTCAATGTTTCATAACTATTATATACTTCTTCAACTTGCAATTGAGTTTCTTGTTCCTTTTTATCCTCAACATCACTATCTGATAAATCATCAATATCAAGATCAATATCAATGTCAGGTATTTCTCGTGTAGGTCGAGTGGGTATTACACGTCCTCTTGATGTTCCTAAATCATCGAGAGCAAAAATACGAGACATTTTTAAAGTGAAATAATCGCGAGTTTTCTCACGCGTTTGTATAGAATCTACTGTAGATCTGTCACCAAGAGTTCAGCACGTGATTTTCCCATCAAAAAAATTTCGGTGACGTTGCAAAGGTCCAAACTAACTGTAGGCCTGCTCAATTCTGATCGCGCGGATTACTGAACGGGTTACACAATTTTGTCAGCCAATCTGTATCAACTCATAACCCGATCAAAAATCCGCGCGATCAGGCCTTGTGTCACCGTTGAATTATAAAAGGAAATCACGCCCAATAAAGTAGTACACGGAGTTTTTTTTTTTTAAAAAAAAAAAAATTATAATACAGCTGATTTTTTAAGATTGATGCATCTTTTTCCAATTGTTCGAAATGACATCTATAATTTTCCCTTCGTACTTAAACTATGTTTCTCTTCTGATAGTTATTATAATTATTTATGTAACCCAATATTATTATCGTTATTTTACTCGACCAAATCCCTTACCTGGTCCATTTCCACTTCCGGTTCTTGGTAATGCTCATCAAAGATTTGGATATGAACATATCGATTGGTTGATGTCATTACATAAAAAATACGGAGATATGTATGAAATTCAATTAGCAGGTCAACGTATAATTATAGTAGCTAGAACAGATTTAATTGAAAATATGAATGTACCTTCATCAAGAACTAAGTATCCCATTAGAAATGTTATTACAGAAGATTCTATGGAATATATGAAATATGGAACAAGTGGAGCTGGAATATCTCGAAATGCTGATTATAAATCTTGGAAATATAATCGTCAATTTGTATCTCAAGCTATGATGACACCAGGTTTTAACGATAAAGCTGTTGAACGGACAGTTGTATTATGGGAAGAAATGGAATCTTATTGGAGTAAACTAGGAGAAAATAAAGAAATGGATTTTAAAAAATGGATGTCTAGATTTACAAATGAAATAATGTTTGAAATTTCAACTGGAGTAAAAAATAATTCTGTCGCTTCTTATTATTATACCCTTCCAGAAAACAATGACTCTTTAAATGAAAAAGAAAAAGAAAAAATTAAAGAAACTGAAAAGTTTATTCAATCACTTGAAACTTTTGACAGAGGATTGATTTATTTTTTTATGTTTAATAAGTTTGTTCGTCATTATGTTCCATTTCTTCGTGGTCAAATTAAAGATTTTTTAAAGAATAGAGATTATTTATTTGAGAAAATATACACTATAATTAGAGAAAGAAGAATTGAAATTGAGAATACACCATTAGATCAACCTCTTCGTTATGATATGTTAACGTCATATTTAACCGCAAATACACCACGTGATATTAATGTTACGAAACATGCTGATGATGATTTGTTGAAACCAATGTCTGACAGTGAGGTTTTTGATAACTTATTTGATTCTTTGCTTGGAGGAGGCACTGTAAGTAAATTCATTTAAAAATAAATTCTGTATTCAACTTTCAAAAATTTAAATTTATTTCTTTCCAAATCTTTTAAATAATAGATGTCAAATTTGATTTGCTTTGTCATATATTATATTGGAACTTATCCCGAAGTGAAACAACGATTACAACAAGAAATTGAGACAGTCCTTGGAAATGACCCAACAAGGCCTATAACATCTAAGGATCTTGATGAATTAAAGTACTGTGAAGCAGTTATCAAAGAAGTACATCGTCATCATCCTATATCTTTCGCAATTCCTCGTGTAAATGTTGAAAAAGATGTGGTTGGAGGATTTACTTGGCCAGAAAACACTTCATTTCAAATGCTTTATGGTGCAATTATGAAAAGTGAGAATTATTGGACTGATCCTGAAAAATTTGATCCTGATAGATTTTATAAAGTTGAAGAAAGTGATAAATATTTACTTGAAAAACAACATATGAAAGATTCTTTTACTATATGGGGAGGTGGAATTAGAATCTGTCCAGGAAGAAAATTGGCAACACTAGAATTAAAGTGTTTGTTTTCATTAATATATAGGAAATATGATATAGAAATAGCAAACGTAAAAGAACCATTTAAATGCAGATCTGGACTTCTTAGAGTTTGTAAAGAATTAATTGTTAAAGTTAAACCAAGGAAATAAGACATAAGGTTTATAAAGTGATAGGTAAATTGATTGAAAAAAGAATTATATATTAATAAAATGTTATTGGAAAGTAAAATTTTTTTTTTTTTTTTTTAACAAATCCAGGTGGGGTGGGGAGGTCAAGGCTACTAAGTGAGTGATAATGTGATATCAGCTGATTTCTGGCACGCCTCAAACTGATGGAAATTGTTTAAAAATAACGATATTTATTAAAATAAAAGATTTTTACGTGTAATATATTATTGTATATGTTCTAATGTAAGCACCGAACATTTTCCACGTATGTTATTGATCACTTTATAACACAAATTCTAATCACTTTATTATACGACAGTTTGCTTACGTCAAACATATCCAATGACAATCACTTATTATGCAGCATTAACCTTATTAATTATGCTTATGCTTAAATTCTTTGGTAATAAAATTTACGTGATACCACATACAACTTACATAGAGCGCGGATAAATGATATATAAATGTAAAAAAAAAGAACCCAACGAATCATTTTATTATAAATACTTTTTGTTTCATACAAAAAACATATATTAAGTACATTAATTTATCAAGTATTAAGAAATTATTTCTTGAAGTAATAATATTAAATGTACTTAGATTTATGATTAATTTATTAAATGCTTTATTATATATTTATATATGTTAATTATAAAATCGTATATTTATTTAATAATTCTTTTTGTATATATATAATGCATATATGAGTTATTTAAATTACAAACTAAAAGTCTTATAAATTCAACTTTAGTGTTTAAATAATTCAAAATGTGAAAAATTGAAATAAGAAATTACTAAAACTTAGTCTTTGAATAGCCCTTTAGTAGTTTTGAAGTTTGAATTTAATGAATGTTCCTCCTATTCAAATAATAATACATAAATTTAAAAAAAAATTATTTTTTTTAAAAAAAATTTTATTCTATATTTTAATTACTTGCTTCATTAAAATCGTCATCTTCAAATTCAACTAAAAAGTGCAAAAAAATTAATAATTAAATATTTTATATGAAAAATTCAAACATAATTTTAAATACGCACCATTATCAGGAATAGTTAATTCATATACTTTAGTACCAAATGCTATTAAAATAAAAAAAAAAAAGGTTAAAATTTTAATAAGTAAATGATTACGGATAACTAAATAAATACTACCTGTTGTATTTTTAGGTAGGTCGTTAAATTTATATGTAAATAATTTGCTACCCGAAAAATTTATTTCTAAACTACTGTATTTATCCATTTTTAGATCGCTATAGCTTGATTGTAAAGGTTCATCCGGCATATTTTGATATGACTTACTAATTTCAATTATTTTATGTCTAATTGTACAAATATCGGGTCTTTTTGATGGATCGTTATCCCAACATTGTTTAATTAAACTACTATATTCTAAAGGAGTTCCAGGAACAATTTTTGGCCTTAAACCATGAAGAATATTTGTTATTAAATCATAATCATGTTTACGATCAGTAAACGGTGGTCGACAAGATGAAATTTCCCACATAAGCATAGCAATACTATAAATATCGGATGCAAAAGTATATTTCCTTGTAAGGATAACGCTAGGATCTATATAAGGAAGATTTCCATATATACTTTTTGATGATTTATCGGCAGGTCCACAAAATCCAAGATCACTAATATACCAATAATCTTCAAACTGGGAATATAATACATTTCCTGAGTGTAAATCTCTATGAATTGCCTTCTCTTGATGAATATAATAAAGTGCATCAATTATTTCTAAAGTAATTCTAATTTTTTTTTTCCATGAGAGTTGATCATAATTTCGTTGTAAGTATTCCCTTAAATCCATGTTCATTTTCATCATTACAAGCATATAATTTCCTTTTGACGCATCTTTTGTTAAACCATAACATCGAACGATTTCTGGTCGTTTATTATTTATAGTTAAATGTGACTTAGCCTATAATAATTATAATTTAATAAAAAAAAGATTATTTATTTTTAATTATTTACGTTTATTTTTAGAAATTAACAAACCTCTTCAAACCAACTATGATCCGCGTTTTCAACATTTTCTAATCCTTTAAGTATGACTTCAAAAGTTCCGGATCTTTTTAATTTTTTCTTTTCAAAATCCCACTCATCATAATGACCATTAATCCATTCTGCTGTATAAATTTTAGATATTCCACCTTCTGTTAGATATTTAACGTTTTGTAAATTATCAAATGGGATCCATTCAACCGTGTAATCTGGTCCCAATGTTTCCATTTGACATTCTTGTATTAATTTATCAATTTCTTGATTTTCAGATGTCCAACTTGAAAATTTTGCTTTTAAATAATTACGAACACAATGCTCACAAAATAACGTAGCTAAGCATTCTTGGTTACACATTTCACAAGTTCTTGTTGTTCCGTCATTAAATAAAACTTTATTTCGATCATAATATTTAGTTAACTTTTTTATTGCTTTAGTTTTTTGATTAACTGTAAGAGTTTCATCTGCAAGAACTATATCTCGTTGAAATTCAAATTTTTTATGTATGTTATCGTGAACATTACTATCTAGTAATGTATAAGCTCTATTAACTATCGCATTAATAGAGTCTTTTCGAACTGTAGACATAATGCAAATGCAATTAAAAAAGTTAAAAAATTCATTTTACACATTTATATAATGTTTGCATGGGATAATCGTCTCCATAAATGTTTCATTTTTAAAAAAAAACAAGGTTTAGAGCATAAACATAATTGGAAATTCTAAGGATATTGTAACATTGTAATGTTAAATTTTGTCAATCGTATCACGATGGTCAAACAGTGTCACAATAGGCCAGTTCATAATTGATTGATTGTAATTTTTGATCGGTTACATTAAAAATTATGACCAATAAATTTTTTGGTAGAATGATCAATAAACCGATTAATATGTACCAAAAAAAACGTAGGTCGTTTTGGTCGAGTAGACAAAAAATAGTGACGAAAATAAACAAAACAACAAAAGCAACTACTTATTGGTTGGTTAATAGTTTATCACGATCAATCAATCAATCAACTCAAAATTGAACTTTGATCACGGGATTAGTGTAACATAATCAAAAAAGCCGATCAACCAATTCTGAACAGGCCTAATTAGAGTTGCAAACTTATGCACATTTGCGACATTACGACGATACGACTTAGCGAGAAGTTTATGCGTAATATTTCGTAGGTTTATAGTATGCTCCGCTCAAGGTTATAAGTTATAACTAGTTACGACATATGACTTAACTAGTTACGTCACAGTTACGTCAATTAAGTTATTACACGAATTATTTGCTAATCGACTTGACCTAGAAAAAGATATAATAAAATGGTGAAATGCTCGGAGCATTTGAGCACAGATATGGGAGGGTAATCAGTTCGTGAATGACTTCAAAAATTAAAAATTGTAACGATACAACTAACGTACTTCTTGCAAATTTAATCGTACGAATTCACATTGTGGTCTTAGTAATTCCGACTTAATTGACGAGTTTTTGCCACATTAATAATTAACGACGTTGTTGGAATTGTTTCAACTTGTTCAACAACTAAGATTTCATTAGGCATTTTTCTGTTACCCCTTTTTTTTTTTTTTAACTATAAATTTAACGATAACAATTTAATTTATTTCATTAATTTTTTTAAAATACCTATAATTTTATGATACTAATTACTGTACATGTAATTTTCATCATCCTCTTCAGAATAGATTTTAACAAACTATTATTTATTATAGCATATAAACGATTGCAACAATTTTAAACAAACGTTAGAATTATTTATCCACGTACATATTCGCTTTATAACGAAGTCGGTGGCTTGGCCAATCAGGTCTTTAATGTAAAAAAATTCGTTATAACTTGGAAAATTTGGTATATTGCGGTAAATTGCATAACACGTTAACAAACAAAATATCTTCGTTATAGATTCAGAGGATCTTACCACGTTTATGAAAAATCATGAAAGACCATCAAAAAGAATACGCACAATTACAGAGCGTAAAGTGGTAAAGTTGAAATTTATTCCGTAATTACAGATCGGATTCAGCAATTAATATTAGAAGTAGATCTATGGTTCGCATGCAAGCTGAATTTGTAAAACAATGAAAGACAGAAGGATAAGGAGAACATAACGTTCTATCACTAATAATACGCCTACATTAAAACCTATCATTACTAACAAAACCCCACATTAAGCAAAGTTTAAATTAGGAAATAACAAGTCCTGTAAGGGAATAGGCTCCCACGTCAGCCTAAACTGACTCTTTCCTTTTTTGTGAGATATCGTAAGAGAATATTACGAGCACTATTTATATCCCTATCAAGTTTTGTTTTGCATTGGGGACAGCAAAATTCTTTAGATCCACCTAGTTTTTTATGAATATATCCACAGAATCCGCAAGTTTTGCTTGTATATTCTTCTGTACAAATTACAACTTGACACCATGGATATTCACGTGCCTTATGGATCAAATGCTGTCAAAAGCAAAAATGTGACCATGTACACATGGCTCGAGCAGTCTTGGATCCAATTCGTCGTTGCCCATGTCAGATCATTTCTTGAGTGCGGAATTCAGGTAGTAATATAATACGGTAATTCTCACAAAGCCATTTAACCAGCTTATAATGACAATCATTCACAAGACAACGAATTTTCTTGTGAATTCGTAACATAACATGATGCAATCTGCAATTAAAAGTAATAAATACATAAAATTATCAAATAAATAATTAATTAATAAATAAATTTTACCTGTAACATTTTTTTTCCATGAATTTGATCACGCTTGCTCTGGAGTTTATCATATGCATGACATAACCTGTAAATTCAACCAATGTCATTTTACCCCATTCAACAGCCATTCCACTTGGATCATAACCCGTCATGAATGTACGCACACCTGGATCTAGAGAAATCACTCCTGATCCTTCCTATTAAATTATTAAATACATAATTAATTAAAGTTTTAAATTAATAAATAATATAAATAATATAATAAAAAAAACAGATAAGAACCTTTTGAAACATAGGGCCTTAGTTTTCAGCCCGTATTTCAAGTGGTCTAGGTATGCAAAGGTAAAATTCACCAAGTTGATTCACAACAAGGTGGCTATCATACTCAAGCTTATTTGGAAGAGGTTCTGCTGACTTTATTTTAGGAAGGAACGAATATTCACCACGAGACTTGTCCCAATGTTTAGAATGTATTACAATTGATTGGTGAGGATCTTTTTTGGAACGGAACTTCATCTTAAATTTTTTACGATTGGTGGCAAAATTGGTAGAATATCCTTTAAGCAGGTTATTTATAGCCTCATCTCGTATATCATAAGGTGTTTCCATGACCCACTTAAGTTCTGCATTATTCCTAAAATTTACAGCATTGAGACATCATGCCTGCAAATCCTTCTTGTTTCAGTTGACACCTTCTTTTTCAACTACGGAAAGACATTGATTGTACGTCCAGCGTGCTGTCCCTATCCATCGTCTGAGTTTTAGCCGCTCTTCTTGTGTAGGAAGGAGTCGGATACGCTGTGCTTTGCCTGCTGGAATTTTGGAACTTTTGGACTTAGGCAACTTGTCTTCTTCTGCAGTTGGTGGCTGAATGTATTCCATTATGTCTTGCTACAAAAACCATGATGGTGAGTTCGATGGCTTCACTACTTTTGGAGCAGACATTCGTACTGAATACCATGAGTTGAGCCCCATTTTTTTCAAAGATTTATCCCATAAGCTCGAATCTGAAATGACACAATCGGTCCTAATAAAAAAGTTAATGAAATGGTAAGACAATAGAAATTAAAATGAATAAAAAGAACCTTTCAGGCAGCCACCATTTCTTCGATTCTTCTCTTGTGTATTCGTTCCAGAAGGGCAACAGAACCTTTGCATTTCCAGTTGAGCCCTGAGCCAATTTTACATTCTGGGTAATGCTGTCAGAGATTTGCAATCTGTCGTTTGATTCTGGAGTAGCAGACCTTGGCCTTTTGTGCGGGTTGTGTCTGGTTGTCTCTAAAGGTTCCTCATATAGAATCTGTAATTGAATAGAGTCATTTTCCACCAGGCATCCTGACAATAGCAATTCTTCTGAAATTGGCCCATCATTGCAATGTTTTGACTGAGACGTCATACGTCTCTTGGAGTTTATTTGCACTTTAGTAAGTATTCTTGTTCTAAGCCAGGTTATAAAAAAGGTGGTTCTGTCAAAAAAGTAGGTTACTGAGCTGTTCTTATTTAAAATTTTAAAATTACTTTTCGTGGTTGCTTAAATAGTAATTGCAGCTGTGAAAATTACGAGTTACTGTAAATATGATGCATCTTGAAATCTGCGGTGATGCATCTTGGTTACTCATATAAAGTATTCAAAATTGGTGTAATGAAGAATACCACGAGTTTAGTGGACAGGTGACATTTAAAACTGCGTCGTATTTTTTAAATTTATTTGAATCAAGTAAGGTTACTGGAATAAGGGTGATATTTTTAAAGTTGAGGTGATGCCACAAGGATCTTGATTGCTTTATTGCAGGAGGGGTATCTGTGCCGCTAAATTTTGATATGTACAACAGTACATGGAAATTAAAAACTCAAAATTTCCTGCTTATCACGCAATATTTGTAACTTCTTTCATATCATGATAAGAAAAATAGCATATATTATTCCCAATTATACTATAGATTTTTATCAAACTTTTTTAAAAAATGTGTTTGTTAAAAGACATTTCAGATTAAAAAACCTTTTTCCTTTAGCATTTTTAATTTTATTGATTTTAACTAGCTTCATGTATGATGAACCAGAATTAAATTGAATTTTTAAATTAAAATAACATTCTTATTCTCATCACAAATCTAAAAAATAGTAATTTTGCATTAAGCTATGGGATAAATTTCTCAATGATTATTTAGCAATTCAATCTTTAAATTAGTGCCATAGAATACTGACCAAACGACCCCATGTAAAACACCTCCCAGGCAAGTCATTTATTGCTTCATCATGAATGTCATAGGGTGTTTCAAGAACTCATTTGGTATCATTGAAGTTTTTTGCGTTGAGACATAGTGCGCGTAAATCCTTCTTTTCTCGTCTGATACCTTCTTTTTCGACTGCAGTAAGACACCGATTGCATGTCCATCATGCTGTTCCCATCCATCTTCTGAGTTTCAGATGCCCCTGCTGGTTGGGATAAATGTGAATCCGTTGTACCTTGCCTGCTGGAGGTTTCTTCACTTCCTTCTTGGATGTCTTTAATCTCTTGGGCAACATCTCTTCTCCTTTTGCGATTTGCGGCTGAACGTAATCCATTATGCCGCGCTACAAACACTGTGACGATTGCAAGCAAATCTTCTGCAAGTTCTCTGGCTTCATTACTTTCGGCACTGACATCCGTACCGAGTACCACGAGCTGAGTCCCATTCTTCTCAAAGATCCATTCCACAAGCTCAGATCCAAAACAGCACAATCGGTCCTAATAAAAAAGTCAGCAAAATAATAAATCAAAGCAAATAAATAATTAAAATCAAATCTTTCGGGTAATCACCACTTCTTCGATTCCTCCAGCGTGTATTCGTTCTAGAAGGGCAACAAAACCCCTACGTTTCCAGTTGAGCCCTGAGCCAATGTCGCTGACGATTTCATGTTCTGGGTAGTGCTGTTGGAGATTTGCAATCTGTCGTTTGACTCTGGCATAGCAGATCTTGACCTTTTGCGCGGGTTGTGTCTGGTTGTCTCCAAAGATTCCTCGTATGTCTGTGATTGAATAGAGTCATTTTTCACCAGGTATCCTCACAATAGCAATTCTTCCGGAGTTGGCCCATCGTCGCAATGTTTTGACTGAGACGTCATACGTCTCTTTAATTTTATTCGCACTTTGGTAAGTATTCTTGTTTTTATCCAGGGTTGTTAAAAATGTGGTCTTTGTTCAGGAATGTGAGTTTGTTGGCAGAACTGTGTTGTTTAAAACTATTTTTTTCTTGTATTTGATTTTAAAATATGAGGATCTTTACAAAACCGTGTTAAGCACAGTAATACGAAAAATGTGGTTTATTCCAGAATGTTCGAAATCTGTTTAACGGTAAAAGTTATCATTGGTGGATGTTTTATAATTGAAAAATCACATGATTGTGGCTGTAGCGCTGCGCCGCTAATTTGATACACATTCCAGACACCTTCAGACATTAGGTTGTTTCATACTATATGCCGTGTTCCGAAGAAAAATGATGGCTTTTTATTTTGTAAATAAGAGATTATAAATATAAATTAAATATGTGAAAAACTTCCGATTAATTTTCTTTTTTCTTGCTGGACATGAAAAATATAGATCTAAAAAAAATTCCTTTCTTTCTTTTCGTATTTATATTTTCAAATTAAATTATCCGCATTTACAAAAAACGTAAATAGAAATATTAAAAGCCTCCTTTGCCACAATTTTTTTTATATATAAAAATAAATACTTTACCGAAAGGTGTTCTTTCTATCAAATTTTTTTTATTACTCACTTGTTCTCATTTTCTTGTTCTTTATAAAGAAAACTTTTTTTCACAACCTGTTTTAAACTTTTTCCCTAAGTAAATCAAATCGTGAATATAAAAATTAACATCAGAAAATTTACAAAAAATGGTCAGAGCTGACGTTCATTCTCGGGTAGTTAACATTATAGAAGATCTTGATGATAATGCAATCATCGATAGCAGGAATCCAACATCTCAACAATTCGAAGTAATTCCAGTTAATGGTATGACATGTCAGTCTTGTGTAAGATCAATAACTAATGCCGTTTCTTCATTATCTGGAATTTCGAATATTACCGTAAGTCTAGAAAATAATGAAGCATCAGTTTCTTTCGATTCAAACAAAATAACAAAATCAACGATCATTGAAACGATTGAAAACTGTGGATTTGATGTTCCTTTAGTATCAGATACGTCAATGATAGATAAAGTAATTCCCATTAATGGTATGACATGTCAGTCTTGCGTAAGGTCAATAACTAATGCTGTTTCTTCATTATCTGGAATTTCGAATATTACCGTGAGTTTAGAAAATAATGAAGCATCAGTTTCTTTCGATTCAAACAATATAACATTATCAACGATCATTGAAACGATTGAAAATTGTGGATTTGACATTCCTTTAGTATCAGATACGTCAATAATAGATAAAATAATTCCTATTAATGGCATGACATGTCAGTCTTGCGTAAAATCAATAACTAATGCTGTTTCGTCATTATCTGGAGTTTCGAATATTACCGTGAATTTAGAAAATAACGAAGCATCAGTTTCTTTCGATTCAAACAAGATAACACTATCAATGATCATTGAAACAATTGAAAATTGCGGGTTTGATGTTCCTTTAGCATCTGATACAACAGATCTTAATTCAAAAGAATTTGCTTCATTCACGAATATTGCGTTAAAAAAATCGCAAGAAGAAGAGTCATATCCTCTTAAAGTTATTAAGACACATAATTTTGATCAAGATAATATTCAAGTTTGTCAGATACAAGTTCTTGGGATGACTTGTGCTTCTTGCGTGAATAGCATAGAAAAAAATTGTTGTGAAGCCGCAGGAATGGTTTCGATTAAAGTATCTTTACTTGCTGAAAGAGCAATAGTGGAATATGATCCTGATATTTTAGATGAGAATTCTATAGCTGAACTAATTAATAGCTTGGGATTTAAAGCTACCCCAATTAAGCCGAAGCGAGAAGATTCTGTCGATCTTAAAATTTTTGGAATGCGAACTCCTGACCATGCCCAATTAATTGAACGAAAATTGCTTGAAATTTCTGGAATAATGAGCATTTCAATTAATTTTTCCACAGCATTAGCAGCGGTTCAATTTGATAAGGAATCCTTAGGAGTTCGTGATATCGTAGACCAAATTGAAAAACTTAACTTTAATGCCCTTATCCATGATAATAGTCAAAAAGCTCAATTAGAATCTTTGGCTCGTACAAGAGAAATTACAGAATGGCGTTCAGCATTCTATCGATCGCTTATGTTCGCTATTCCAGTTTTCTTTATTTCTATGGTCTTTCCAGGATTTGAATGGGGGAGAAAATTAGTTCATGTTGAATTGCTTCGCGGAATATTTAGTGGTGATTTGATTGCTCTTTTATTAACAATTCCTGTTCAATTTGGTGTTGGAAAACGATTTTATGTTTCATCATACAAAGCTCTCAAACACAAAACTGCTACTATGGACGTTTTAATAGTTATTGGAACCTCATCCGCGTTTGCTTTTTCATGCTTTTCCATGATCTTTGCATTATTCATAGATGGACGAGAACCATCGGTATTTTTCGATACATCGACTATGTTAATTACTTTTGTTACATTTGGAAGATATCTCGAGAATTTGGCAAAAGGAAAAACCTCAGTTGCGTTATCGAAACTCATGTCACTCACGCCTGCTTCTACTACCATATTAATTAAGGATCCTAAAACAGGCGAAATAATTGGAGAGAAAAAGATTCCTACAGAATTAGTACAAGTTGGTGATGTAGTAAAAATTTTCCCTGGAGATAAGATTCCGGCAGATGGAACTGTTATATCAGGTCAATCAGCTGTAGATGAATCAATGGTTACGGGAGAAGTTAATTCTGTAAACAAACGACGGAATGATCCGATAATTGGTGGCACTGTTAACGGATTGGGAACCTTCGATATGGAGGTCACACGTGCTGGAAGCGATACAGCTTTATCTCAGATTGTCAAGCTTGTTGAAGAAGCTCAAATTTCCAAAGCTCCGATTCAAGAATTTGCTGATACTGTTGCTGGTTATTTTGTACCTGTAGTCATTGGGTTAGGTCTACTTACATTTGTAGGATGGATGGTTCTTGCACAAGTTTTAAATCCTCCACCGGAAATTTTCAACCATGGCGGAAGTTATTTCATGATTTGTCTTAAATTATGTATTTCTGTTATTGTGGTTGCATGTCCTTGTGCATTAGGTCTTAGTACTCCTACGGCTGTTATGGTTGGAACTGGAGTTGGAGCACAAAATGGAATATTAATTAAAGGTGGTGGTCCACTTGAAACAGGACATAAAATCACGAAGATTGTTTTTGATAAGACTGGTACACTTACAAAAGGTCAATTAGATGTTGCTCATTATGAGATTATAACAGACAATTTAGAATTGACTAAGGAAACTTTTTTTGCAATTGTTGGAGCAGCTGAATCTTTTAGCGAACATCCTCTTGGAAGATCTATAGTAAATTACGGGAAAAAATTATTAGATATTGAAACATATGATGCAAACATTTCAGATTTTGAAGCTTTTGCTGGATTGGGTATAAAATGTAATGTGATTTTAAATACATCATATTCTGCTGTAACACCTTTATCAGCCACAACAAATACGACATCAAAATTATTTAATGTCTTGATTGGAAATGAGAAATTTCTCTCGCTTCGAAATCAAATCTTTATTCCAAGCGAAGCAATGAACATCGCAGAATCACAAGAACGACTTGGAAGGACGGCAGTTTTAGTGGCTATTAACAAATCATTTGCAGGTTGTATATTCTTATCTGATATGATTAAACCCGAAGCTAAAATAGCAGTTGGAGCTTTACGTTGTATGGGAATTTCGGTTGCAATGGTTACAGGTGATCAATTACTTACTGCCGAAGCAATTGCAGCACAATGTGATATTACAGAAATTCACGCTGGTGTATCACCAAAAGGTAAAACACAAATTATTCAATCACTTCAGTATGAAGGTAAAGGAAATGTAGTGGCAATGGTTGGGGATGGCATTAACGATTCACCAGCATTGGCAGCAGCAGATTTAGGAATTGCACTTTGTTCAGGTACAGATATTGCAATGGAAGCAGCGGACATTGTATTAATGAGAGGCGACATTACAGATGTTGTAGCGGCTATTGACTTATCAAAAACAATATTTAAACGTATTAGATTAAATTTTGTATGGGCAAGTTTATATAATATATTGGGTATTCCTCTAGCCATGGGATTATTTATTCCGTGGGGACTTCATTTACATCCAATGATGGCCGGGTTTGCGATGGCCATTTCGAGTGTAAGCGTTGTTTGTTCTAGTTTATTATTAAGATGGTGGAATAAACCTAATTGGGTTGATAATGGTAAAGGTGGTGTAGAAAAAATTGCTGATAATAATGGTATAATTAATTATTTAATAACTTTATTAAAACAAGGCCCTAATAATAATTATAATGGTAATAGTAGATATAGTAGATTAGCAGCGGAAGATATTTTATAGATTATATCAAATTATTTAATTTATTGATTTTGGTATTAGAGTTAAAATTATATATACATTATGTGACAACAACCCCTGAAATTTGATATTTTAATGATTTGTTCGCATTGTACATTGCTTTAATTTAATATAATAAATAACAGATCTCTAAATTTGACTATCTTAAGGATCTGATCACATGATATAGTTTTCGATTCACATTTAAGAGCGATTGAGATCAACAAATCCTTTTGTGATATTTAGGATAATTTTCCTCTAAAATAGGTTAGTTTTATACAATAATAGAAGGTTGACGACAAAATTCACGAGAAATTATAGTGTTGTAACGTGTTAATTCATTTTTTTCTTTGTTCAATAAAAATTGTGATCAGAATTAACTCTTCATCGTTAGTCCATCATTTATTTGTAGGACGACATAACATTTGGAGTTCTTTGTTATTAATTAGTCCTTATGAAAACTTAATAGAATTACAAGAAAGGCAAGAGGAAGGTGAGGTATAACACGTATCAGGAAAGCGAGAACACACCAGTTTAAGAAAAATGAACCGATTTGAACTTTTTAAAACTGCTTAATGAGTTGATTTGCGAGCAATTTTACAGCTTTCATTAATTCAAAAAAAAACAGAGATAATAAAAAAGTAAATAAAAAAAAAATGTATCTAAATTATCTCTTTAATAACTCTCTCGACGAACGACACATGATTATCTTGATTTCTCAAGAAATAACTTTATACAAATGAGATAAATCACAAACCATATTGACCATATTCTTAGGCTCGGAAATAAGGACAGTAAAATACAACATTTAACAGAAGTAATAGAATGTAATGGTGATGTGTTTGTGATTTTAATATGTATATATATGAAAATACCCACAGAAATGATCAGCTGTGCCACTTTATCGTTGATATTTGGGAGATCTAGGATAAAGATCCTCCAATCGAAAGTTGAGTTTTAAAACAAGCACTTTTTTTTTGTTGCAGCTATTTACAACTTCCTTCGGAAGAACTTTTTCGAATCAAGTTAATGTTGAAAGCTTTGAATTGTGAAATCTAAAAAGCAGTGTCATTAGTTTCATTGTTAATAAGTTCTTTGTCTTATTTATTGTATGTGGTGTCATTTTCATGCTATTATAACTTTTTTTCATGTGTAAGTCAATAGTTTTGTTAATTGGTAAATATACTTTGTTTTATCCCTATCCGTAATTTGAAACTTAATCACCCTAAAAAAGCCACCAACCGTAGCCTTGCATTCAATTTTTTTTTTTTATGGTAGTAATCAAATCATCTGGATCTGCATGAAAACCGCCAAAATCAAAAATTAATCTAAAACATTTTCGTCGACCTGCTTATTTTTCATAGCGGGGGGTCACTAAGTTTTTAGGTTACAATGCATGATTTGTTTTACTAAAAATCTTAATCAAGGTAAAGTAATAAACATTTATAAGATTAACTATCTAAAATCGTGCTTTTAACTCAAAGGCAGAGAGTTATACAGACATACAGGTCATACAAACATTTGATAATATTAAATGGTTAATATTATTCAAAAAGTTTTGGTATAAAAAGCTCAGGGGATTTTTTTTTTTTTGTTATACTAACCGCGTCCTTAGGTGTTGCTGTGTATTTAATTGCAATTGTATAATAAAAATCATGGATGTCGACACAGAAACATCTCAAGGCGAAACTATAGCAGGTGGTTCAACTACTACACCGCTTGTTCCACCTTGTGAACCAAATCAATTACAAGATTATTTTGATAAATTATTACCTTTGGTCCTGGGGGCTGAACCTTCTGATTTAACAAATTCGTTATGGAATGAGAATGATATTACGGAGAAATTAAAACGTTTTATAAATGACTCCCAGGTTAATGTTATATTTTTCACAAAGAGAAGAGACAAGAAAGAAGAAGGTAAGTTTACGTGGTTATTCCGCAGTATTTCGTATTACATACGTTGTGACAAAGTATATGCACGAAAAGCTGCACAATTTGTGTGCAGGAAAGATTTTCCGTGAACCTTTATATAGAGAAGGTTTCATTTTATCGAATCGATCCAACATCAACTATTTATGACAAATTTGAATATGTGCCACCACAACTCACATCAATAAATACTTTGCATTTTATTATCACAGATGAACAAGTAACTGTCACATATTCATACATATGTACACAAGAAATCACTTACGATTCAAATAATGTTGCTTCCGTTGCTTTCATAAAACACGTACCTACTTTGGATGGTTCTCGCGCAATCCAAGCACAAATTCAACTTATAAATTTACCCGGTCCTGCATCAAGCGATTCTGGTTCGACCGGCATAAGTCCATATGAAGCATTACATTCATACATTCACCTTGCCGTTGCTCCTTATTTCGATGCGTATGCAAGAGAAAAAGGTGCCAACGAAGGTGTTGTCAGCATTAGTGGTAAAAAACATGATGACTCTAAAATGGGTATTTATAAACTAATATTAATAATTTTAATGGAAAACATTTTGTAAATTTATTAATATATATCCCCGTATTGTTAATTTTTAAGGTATTCCGATGGCCAAAAAGAAAATTACCGAATTGGAATTGTCACTTCTTCATTTACAACAAAATGTTGAAATACCCGAAATATCGCTTAATATACATCCTGTAGTTCAAAAAACTGTAGAAGAGGTAAGTAAACTTTTCCGTAATTTGAATAATCACGTATTTTTTTTTTTTGAATCGTGTTTGAATTTTTTTTCTGAACAATTTTTCTTCGACGTATTAAACAGTGTAGGAAAAAAGGAAAGCGTGTAACCGTTGACGCGATTGAAGATCAATCACTTCTTACAAATTCAACATTTTTAAATAAACTTCAAGGAGATGTGAACGGTTGGATTAAAGAAATTAAAAAGGTTACCAAATTGTCACGTGATCCAGCAAGCGGCACGGCCATTCAAGAAATTAATTTCTGGCTAAGCATGGAAAAGGCTTTAGAAGGAATTGATGAACAGTTAAAAGGCGATCACATCGGTTCGAATCTTTATTTTTATTTTATTTTATTTTATTTTTTTTTTTAGAAAAAAAAGAACAGCTTTATATATAATAAATATTTATCATCATCATTATCATTATTATTGTTATTTTCAGAATTAACATTAAGCATTTTACGACATGCTAAACGTTATCACACAACGGTATCATTTATTGCTGATACTGGTTTGAAGGAATCAAAAGAAAAAGGTACATTGATTTATTTAATTACGTCAATCTCTCATTAGAGCGTTATGCTTATGCTTACAAATCACATTTCTTCAATTATATTAGTTGCTAAAAACAACCAACTTATGAAGGATTTTCCTCTTAATGAACTTCTTTCTGCGCCTGATGTGGGTAAAATAGAAGAATCATTAAATATTATATTTACACATTTGAAGAAATTAAGATTATCGTAAGTTTTTATGTATATTCTATTTTATTTCATAATTATGAAATTTTTTTCATCTTTTATTTTTAATTTCATAATTTTAGTTCATATCCAATCAAAAAAGCTCTCGCACTTGTTGAAGCCATATCTCGTGACTTAAATGATCAGCTACTCAGAGTTTTGGGTAATCGAAGATTAATGTATATGGATTACGAAGATTTCGAAAAAATTATGTCTGGTGCTGAAGATGTGTTTAAGGCTTGGGACGAAAACATTAAAGAATTTACAAATATAGCGCGTGATGTTACGCGTAAACGTTCAGACAAGTTTATCCCGATTAAAATTAGCCCTGCTCATGACAAATTACAAGAACGTGTTGCTTTTGTAAGAAATTTTAGAAAACAACATGAACAACTTCATCAAACAATTGTTAAAGTTATGTCACAACCTAAAACTACCACGAAGATAGTGGTTGAAGGAGAAGGAGAAGACAAAGTAGTACGACAAGAAGAAGAATCTGCAAATGCGAGTGACATTAATTCAATGGAGGAAGTTAAATTGGCATATGAGAGCGTTAAAGATATTGACGTCTTGGATGTATCAATCGAAGGTACCGAAATTTGGATGCAAGCGGAGAATGCTTATAACGAACGTGTTTCACGTGTCGAGAATCAGATCATATCGAGTTTACGTGATCGTCTTGGTACTTGCAAGAATGCCAATGAAATGTTTCGCGTATTCTCTAAATTTAATGCTTTGTTTGTTAGACCTAAGGTATCGTATATTTCTTTCTCTTAGATTAAATAATAATAAATTTTTGTTTATATTAGAATTTATTTATGCAGATTCGTGGTGCCATCCAAGAATATCAAACTCAACTTATTGATTCCGTTAAAGAAGATATCAAAAAACTTCAAGAAAAATTTACACAACAATATCGTAAATCTGAAGCATATCACATGGCACAACTTCGTGACTTACCGGCTATTTCTGGTGCTATGATTTGGGCTCGACAAATAGAACGTCAATTACAGGCATACATGAAGCGTGTAGAAGATGTACTCGGAAAAGGTTGGGAAATGTATGCAGAGGGTCAAAAATTACAAACCGATAGCAATAACTTTAGGAAGAAATTAGATACCCGACCGGTAATTATAAGATAATAAGTTATTTAAAAATAGTCGTTGAAATGCTAATCATTATTATCTTTTATATCTTTAATTATAGATTTTTGAAACTTGGCAAAAGGATATTCAGAATAGACGTGATTTAAATGTTAGCGGCCGACTCTTTGAAATAACTAAGAACCGCGCACAAGGCAATGTACTGCAATTAGGCGTTAATTTCGATCCACAAATTATTACTTTATTCAAAGAAGTGAGAAATTTACTATGGTTAAATCATCAAGTACCACATAATATTAGCAGTCTTGCAAAGACTGCAAAACGTGTTTATCCATTCGCTGTCAGTCTTATGGAAACAGTACGAACTTACGCACAAACTCTACAAAAAGTTCAAAAACATCCTGAAATTATCATGTTAGTAGCTAGTTATCGACATGAAGTACAAGTTATGATCACAAAAGGTATAAATTATGAATGGAAATATTTTGTCGAAACGTATGATCGTAATTACCGAACAAATTTACTTAATGGAGGGGCTTTAGACGAAAATCAACATGTCACTTTTGTAAGAGAATTTGCAAACCAAGTGTCAATCTTCCAAGATAAAGTTGATGCATTGATAGATAGTTATGACACTATCTCCCGACATATTGATGACTTAAAAACTTGCACTTTTAAGGGTTGGAAATTTCAAGGAAACTTAAAGAAAATTCAAGACATAATTAATAGGCTTATTCTTGAATCATACTCAAATCTTAACACATGGGTTGCTCAACTCGATAAACGTGTTGAAAATGTCCTTGTTAACCGGTTAGAAGCAGCAGTTGAAGCGTGGACAATAGAATTTATGATTTTAGGTGATGAATCCGCTAATTTTTCAGATTATTTGTCTAGCGAGGCAGTTTCAATAAGTGGTAAAGCTGTAGGAAAAAATAGACGTAGAACTACAAGAAATGATTCGATTGATGACGATAGACCAGCTATATTAAAAGCCGAGAAACCTACATTTACTGTGTTAACTCATGAAATTAAGATTCGTAATCAAGTAATTTATCTAGATCCTCCTATTGAAGATGCTAGAGCAAAATGGTATAATCAATTACATATGTGGCTCGCAACTGTATGTGGTCTTCCAAGACTTCAAAGTTCCAGTTACGATATTGATTTACAAGTCAGAGGAACTTTTATTCGCGAAACAACTTACTCTAATTTATTGACACAAATTCCTGGTAATTCACTTGAGAAGGCTTATGAAGTAATCGAAGCCAAATTGAAAGAAGTATACGAATATGTGAACGTTTGGTTCCAATTCCAATCGTTATGGGATCTTGAAGCTAATAATGTATTCGCTGAACTTGGTGATAACCTTTTAAAATGGCAGCAGATTCTTGCTGAAATTAAAAAAGCCAGAAACACTTTTGATAACTCAGAAACAACCCGAAATTTTGGTCCCATAGTAATTGATTATCAACATGCACAAAGTAAAGTTAACGCTAAATATGATTCATGGCAACGAGAGGTTCTCAATAAGTTCGGTGCAAAGATTGCAGATTCTATGAGAGAATTCAACACGAATGTTTCTCATGCTCGTAGTGATCTTGAAAATAAATCCATGGAAAGTGATAATACTAGTGAAGCTCTTGAACTATTTATCTTTGTTCAAGAACTCAATCGCAAAGTTGCTAAGTGGGAACAAGATGTTGAGATTTTCATAAATGGACAGAAAACTTTGGAGAGGCAACGATACCAATTCCCAAGTGATTGGATATATATTGATCAAATTGATAATGAATGGAAGTCTTTTAATCAAATATTGAAAAGAAAGGATAATGCAATTATGGAACAAGTTGACAGCTTAAAAATGAAGATTATTTCTGAAGATAAAGTCATTGAAGGCAAAATTAAAGAAATTGTTGCTGAATGGTTTGAGAGAAAACCAATCCAGGGAGATATTAAACCTGATGTTGCAATTAATACACTTAGTCAATTTGAGAGTCGTGTCTCTCGTATTAAAGAAAATTACGAAAGCGTTTGTCATGCTAAAGAAGCTCTTAATATGGAATCATCATCTGAAGATCGATTAGAACCTGTTTATGAAGAACTTAAAGATCTTAAATCTGTATGGAGTTCTCTTGCTAAAGTTTGGAGCTCTATTAACGAAATAAAAGAACTACCATGGTCTACTGTTGTACCTCGTAAAATCAGACAACAATTGGATAATCTTATTAACTCTACAAAAGAGATGCCCAGTCGTATGCGCACATATGCAGCTTTTGAATATGTACAAGATACAATGAAACAATACATTAAAGTTAATTCTATCCTCTCTGAACTTAAATCCGATGCGTTGAAAGATCGTCATTGGAAACAATTATTCAAAGCTTTACGTATTGAAGGTCGTGTGAGTTCATCTGACATGACCGTTGGTCAAATTTGGGATATGGACCTTAAAAAGAATGAAACAGTTATTAGAGAAATTATTGCTCAAGCAGCTGGCGAAATGGCTCTTGAAGAATTTTTGAGACAAGTTAAAGAAACATGGACTTCTTATGCTCTTGAGCTCGTTTATTATCAACAAAAATGTTTTCTTATCAAAGGTTGGGACGATCTTTTTACAAAATGCAGCGAAAATCTTAATTCATTAACAGCCATGAAAATGTCACCATATTATAAGACCTTCGAAGAAGATGCTTCTTCATGGGAAGATAAATTAAATCGTGTTCATGTCTTGTTTGACGTTTGGATTGATGTTCAACGTCAATGGGTATATTTAGAAGGCATTTTTAGTGGTAGTGCGGACATTAAACATTTACTTCCTGTAGAAACTCAACGATTCACAAATATCAACTCTGAATTCATGGGCGTCATGAAAAAAGTTCACAAATCACCTTTTGTAATGGATGTTTTGGGTATCAGAGAAATTCAAAAATCATTAGAAAGATTGTCTGATCACTTGGGTAAGATTCAAAAGGCACTTGGTGAATACCTTGAAAGAGAACGTTCATCATTCCCTCGTTTCTACTTTGTTGGTGACGAAGATTTACTTGAAATTATTGGTAATAGCAAAGATGTTGTTAGAATCCAGAAACATTTCAAGAAAATGTTTGCTGGTATCTCTAGTATCTTATTGAGTGAAGATTTAACAATCATCGAAGGAATGGCATCCCGTGAGGGTGAAGAAGTTCCATTCAAACATCCGATTTCAATTAAGGAAAATCCAAAGATAAATGACTGGCTTACTTTAATAGAAAAAGAAATGAGGATCTCTCTCGCTGAATGGTTAACAGAAGCTGTTGCTGAACTTAATTCATTTTACCTTAATGATGAATTGGTTACTAGTACCTTGTTAGAATGGATTGAAAAATACCCATCACAATTAGTGGTAGTTGCGGTTCAAATTATTTGGACACAATCTGTAGATAAAGCTCTCTCCGTGATGGAACAGGGTGATCGTAATGACCAAACTCCATTAAATAAATGCCTTCAATATGTAATTCGTGCATTAGACATCTTAGCTGACACTGTACTTACAGATTTACCTTCAACTCAACGCAAAAAATGTGAACATTTAATTACTGAACTTGTACATCAAAGAGATCTTATCCGTCAACTTATTAAGAACAAAATATCTTCACCAAAGGATTTTGAATGGTTATACCAAATGAGATTCTATTTTAATGCATCCCTTGATGATCCAATTGCTAGACTCACGATTAATATGGCAAATGCTCAATTCTTATACGGTTATGAATATCTTGGTGTTCCTGACCGTTTAGTACAAACCCCTCTTACTGACAGATGCTATCTAACTCTCACTCAAGCTCTTTCTCTTCAACTTGGAGGCTCACCTTTCGGGCCGGGTAAGTCTACGAATCACTCCCTCTTCATCAGAGTTAATTATTTCGACTTTAATTTTATTTGTTTAACTAATGTAAAAAATTTCTTTTCGCCTATTAATTTACCGCTTAATAGCTGGCAAGTATTTCACTTATTTTTCAAATATTTATTTAACCTTCGTATTATTTTAAATAACGATTTCCTTTATATGTAGGTACGGGTAAAACGGAGTCAGTTAAAGCCCTTGGTGTACAACTTGGAAGATTTGTACTTGTATTCTGCTGTGATGAAAATTTCGATTTCCAAGCTATGGGACGTATCTTTGTTGGTCTTTGTCAAGTTGGTGCTTGGGGATGTTTTGATGAATTTAATCGTCTTGAGGAAAGAATTTTATCTGCTGTTTCACAACAAGTACAAACAATTCAACTTGGGTTAAAGGCAATTGTAGATAATCCAAAAGCAGAAGTAGAAATTGTCGGCAAAAGTCTTACAGTTAATGCAAACACTGGCATTTTTATTACGATGAATCCTGGTTATGCTGGACGTTCTAACTTACCGGATAATTTGAAAAAACTGTTTAGAAGTATGGCTATGACAAAACCAGATCGTGAATTAATTTCACAAGTTATGCTTTACTCGCAAGGTTTCCGTACAGCTGAAACTCTCGCTTCAAAAGTAGTACCGCTCTTTAACTTATGTTCTGAACAATTATCACCACAAGCACATTATGATTTCGGTCTACGTGCTTTGAAATGTGTACTTGTTAGTGCCGGTAATTTGAAACGTGAACGTCTCCAGAATCTTAGAGAGCAAAATAGTGATGAATCAGAATATGCAACCATTTCGGAACCAATTCCCGAACAAGAAATTGTTATTCAAAGTATTCGTGAAACCATTGTTCCAAAATTGGTTGCTGACGACATTCCATTGTTGTCCAGTTTATTAGCTGATGTATTCCCTGGTGTTGAATATAGACCTGTAGACCTTGAAAAACTTACAAAAGAAATCGAAACAGTCTGTCAGGAAAAACGTCTTCTTGCTGGAGAAATGTGGATGGAGAAAGTATTACAACTTTATCAAATTCAAAACTTACATCATGGTCTTATGATGGTAGGGCCATCAGGTTCCGGAAAAACTGTGGCTTGGAAGGTCCTTTTGGAAGCTTTAGAACGTGTACAGGGCGTAGAAGGTGTTTCATATGTAATTGATCCAAAGGCTATTTCAAAAGATGCACTTTATGGTACTCTTGACCCCACTACTCGTGAATGGGTAGATGGTTTGTTTACACACATCTTGCGTAAAATTGTGGACAATGTTCGTGGTGAAAGTTCAAAAAGACATTGGATTATCTTTGATGGTGATGTAGATCCTGAATGGGTCGAAAATTTGAATAGTGTGCTTGATGATAATAAGTTGCTCACTTTACCTAATGGTGAACGTTTGAGTCTTCCGCCAAATGTTCGTATTATGTTTGAAGTAGAAAATTTGAAATACGCTACATTGGCTACTGTCAGTCGTTGTGGTATGGTTTGGTTCAGTGAAGAAATTTGTACCCTAAAGATGATATACGCCAATTATTTGGAAACTCTTAAATCTGTACCATTGGATGATAACGAAGAAGAAAATTCCTCAACTACACGCAGAGCTGAATCTGGCAATGAAGAAACTATTTCACCTCATTTAATTACACAACGTGCTGTTGCACAAGTTCTTGCTAAACACATGACTGAAGATGGATTCGTAACAAAAGCTCTCGAACACGCTGATAAATTGGAACATATTATGGATTTCACAAAAATGCGCGTTTTAAATACTTTATTCTCATTGATGAATAAGACAGTACGTAATGTCATTGAATATAACGTACAACATCCTGATTTTCCAATGACATCAGAGCATTTAGAAAATTACGTTACTAAGCGTTTGGTTATTGGTGTTATTTGGAGTTTCTCTGGCGACGCGAAACTTGATTTACGTGCTCAACTTGGAGATTTCGTACGTGGAATTGCAATTGTCGACTTACCACCCGCATCACCCGGGTCATCTGTTATTGACTACGATGTTCAAATAGCTAACGGTGAATGGGTTTCGTGGACAACTAAAGTACCTACTATTGAAATTGAAACTCACACTGTTGCCGAAGCCGATGTGGTTATTCCTACTGTGGATACTATCCGTCATGAAGAAGTCTTATATTCCTGGTTATCAGAACACAAGCCGCTTTTGCTTTGTGGTCCCCCAGGCTCTGGTAAAACAATGACACTTTTCAGTGCTCTTAGAAAATTACCCGACATGGAAGTTGTCGGTCTCAACTTTTCTAGTGCTACAACCCCTGAACTTATTTTGAAGACTTTTGAACAATATTGTGAATATAGAAAGACACCCAATGGTATAATTTTATCACCTATCCTTATCGGCCGTTGGATCGTAGTATTTTGTGACGAAATCAATTTACCTGCTACTGATAAATATGGAACTCAACGTGTTATTTCATTTTTAAGACAATTAATTGAATATGGAGGTTACTGGAGAACTTCTGACAAAGCATGGGTTAAACTTGAACGTATACAATTTGTTGGTGCTTGTAATCCACCGACAGATCCTGGTCGTGTGCCACTAACTCATAGATTCCTTCGTCATTCACCTTTAGTGATGGTTGACTATCCTGGTGAAATTTCTCTTAATCAAATTTATGGTACTTTCTCACGTGCCATGTTAAAAGTTGTTCCTTCACTTCGAGCTTACGCCGAACCTCTTACAGCTGCAATGGTAGATTTCTACCTTGCATCACAAAAACGCTTCACACCAGATATTCAAGCTCATTACATTTATTCTCCTCGTGAATTGACTCGATGGATGAGAGGTATTTTTGAAGCTATAAAACCAATGGAAACATTATCTCTTGAAGGCCTTATTCGTATCTGGGCCCATGAAGCTCTTCGATTATTCCAAGATCGTCTTGTCACTGAAGAAGAAAAGAAATGGACAGATGATAATATTGATGCAATTGCTATGAAACACTTCCCTAATTTAAATCAACAAGAAGCTTTAGGACGTCCAATATTATTTTCCAATTGGTTATCCAAATATTATATTCCCGTTGAACGTGAAGATTTACGTGATTATGTCAAGGCTCGCCTCAAAGTCTTTTATGAAGAAGAATTGGATGTTCCATTAGTATTATTTAATGACGTATTAGATCACGTACTTCGTATTGATCGTGTATTTAGACAAATGCAAGGACATTTACTTTTAATCGGTGTTAGTGGTTCCGGTAAAACTACTTTATCCAGATTTGTTGCTTGGATGAACGGTTTAAGTGTGTTCCAAATCAAGGCTCATAATAAATATACTGGTGAAGATTTTGATGAAGATTTACGTATCGTTTTGAGACGTGCCGGTTGTAAAGGTGAAAAAATATGTTTCATTATGGATGAATCCAACGTATTAGATTCAGGTTTCTTAGAACGCATGAATACATTACTCGCTAATGCCGAGGTTCCTGGACTGTTTGAGGGTGATGAATATAATACTTTAATGACAGGTTGTAAAGAAGGTGCTCAAAGAGAAGGCTTAATGCTAGATTCTCAAGAAGAATTATATAAATGGTTCACACAACAAGTAATGAAGAATTTGCACGTTGTATTCACAATGAATCCTCCTGAAGGTGGTCTTGCTTCTCGTGCAGCAACTTCACCTGCCTTATTTAATCGTTGTGTATTAGATTGGTTCGGTGATTGGTCAGACCAAGCTTTCTTCCAAGTTGGCTTGGAATTCACAAATAACTTAGATTTGGATATCCAGAACTATTCTTCACCATCCCACTTCCCGGTTGCATATCGTGGTTTATCTCTTCCACCAACACATCGAAATGCTATAGTAAATGCTTTTGTATACGTTCATCAATCACTTTATGATATTAACGCAAAATTGAGCAAACGACAAGGACGTTATAATTATGTTACTCCCCGTCATTATTTGGACTTTATCAATCATTATGTACGTTTATTTAATGAAAAACGTGAAGACTTAGAAGAACAACAGCGTCATTTGAACGTTGGTTTAGATAAATTAAAAGAAACTGTTATTACTGTAGAAGAGCTTCGTAAGAGCTTAGCTATCAAGGAGAAAGATCTTAAGGCCAAAGAACTTGAAGCTACTGAAAAATTAAAGAAGATGGTAGAAGACGAAACTACTGCTAAAGAACAAAAAAATGAATCTGAAAAAATCGGAGCTCAACTTGAAATTCAAACAAAAAACATTGAAGAACGCCGTAGTGTTGTATTAAGAGATCTAGAAAATGCAGAACCAGCTGTTGAAGAAGCGAAGAAGAGTGTACAAGGTATTAAGAAACAACAACTTACTGAAGTACGTTCTATGGGTAATCCTCCTGAACCTGTAAAACTTGCTATGACTTCAGTTTGTACCGTACTTGGACATAATATAGACAATTGGAAAGCTGTGCAAGGTGTCATTCGCCGTGACGATTTTATTACAAGTATTGTTAATTATGATACCGACAAGAACATGACAAAAAATTTAAGAGAAAAAATGAAGAAAGAGTATTTGAGCAAACCTCAATTCAATTACGATACTGTAAACAAAGCCAGTAAAGCCTGTGGCCCCTTAGTTAAATGGGTAATTGCTCAAGTGAGTTATTCTGAAATCTTGGATAGAGTAGGACCTTTACGTCAAGAAGTAGATTCTTTACAAAAGGAACAGGAGGAAACTAAAATGAAGGCTGTTAGTATTCAAAATATGATTAATGATTTAGAAGAAAAGATTAAAGTATATAAAGTAGAGTATGAATCCTTAGTTAGTCAGAAACAAACTATTAAAGATGGTATGGAAAGTGTCAAAACAAAAGTTGACCGCAGCATGACTCTTCTTGGGAGTTTATCATCTGAAAAAGAAAGATGGGAAAGTGGTAGTCAGGCATTTGAGACACAAATGGGTACTATTGTGGGAGACGTCTTACTCTCAGCTGCTTTCCTTGCTTATGGTGGTTATTTTGATCAACAATATCGTGAAATATTATTGAACAAATGGACAGGTCATCTTGTCAATGCAAACATTCAATTCAAACAAGAACTTTCATTAACAGAATATCTTTCAAGTGCCGATGATCGTCTATCATGGCAAGAAAATTCTCTTCCCGCGGACGATCTTTGTACAGAAAATGCTATCATGCTCAAACGCTTCAACAGATATCCATTAATTATTGATCCATCTGGTCAAGCTTCAGCCTTTTTGATGAATGAATATAAGGATAGAAAGATTGGAGTTACTAGTTTCTTGGATGATTCATTCATTAAAAACTTGGAAAGTGCTCTTCGTTTTGGTAACCCATTACTTATTCAAGATGTTGAACATCTTGATCCTATTTTAAATGCTGTACTAAACAAAGAATTGCGCCGTACTGGAGGTCGCGTCTTGATCCGTTTGGGAGGACAAGATATCGATTTCTCACCATCATTTACTTTATTCCTTTCAACTCGTGATCCATCTGTCAATTTCCCTCCAGACGTGTGCAGTCGTGTGACATTTGTTAATTTCACTGTAACTCGTGGTAGTTTACAAAGCCAATGTCTTAATCAAGTACTTAAGGTTGAAAGACCAGATACTGACAAGAAGAGAACCGATTTAATTAAACTTCAAGGCGAATTCAAATTGAAATTAAGACATCTCGAAAAATCTCTTTTACAAGCTTTGAATGAGTCGAAGGGTAATATTTTAGATGATGCCGTAGTTTTGAATACTCTAGAAACATTGAAAAAAGAAGCTGCTGAAATTACCCAAAAGGTTCAAGAAACAGAAAGTATTATGCAAGAAGTTGAGGAAGTTACAGCACAATATACTCCCCTTGCTCAAGCTTGTAGTTCGGTCTTCTTTGTAATGGAACAAATGAACTTATTACATCATTTCTATCAATTTTCACTTGAATATTTCTATGAAATCTTCCAATTTATACTTCATGAAAATCCAAATCTTAAAGAAGTTACGGAAAATAACGCTAGATTAGAAATTCTTAAACGTGATCTTTTTAACGTTTCTTTCAAACGTGTATCACGTTCATTATTGCACGAAGATTATGTTACATATGCAATTTTATTATCTCAAATTAAAATGCGTGGTTCTCCCAATGCAATTGACGAAATAGAATATGATTTCTTATTAACCGGTGGTGATGTAGTTCCCGGCGCTCATTCTACTGCCAAAGAATTAGGATTACCAGCTGATCTTTTCGATTCTGATCAATTATGTAAAATTAAAGAATTTATCACCCTACCATGTTTCTCCAAACTTACCAAACATATCGCAAATAATTTATCAGACTGGAAAACATTCATGGAAACTGATGCTGCTGAAGAGTGTGTTCCTGAATGCTGGGATAGTGGATTACCAGGTGAGAACCGTAAGATTTATTGTAATATTGTAATTGAATCTTTCAATTTCAATTTTTCTAATTTTAATTGCTATTAATAATTTAGCTACCGTCATACAATTACGAAAAATATTGATTATTAAATGTTTCCGACCGGATAGATTGATTCCTGCTGTAACCCAATTAGTCGGCGTTGCATTTAACCCAAATTTCATTAATCAGGCAGATTTGGACTTTAAAGCTTTGGTCTTAGATGAAATTCAACCAACTACCCCAATTTCCTTATGTTCCGTTCCTGGTTATGATGCAAGTTTCCGTGTTGATAACCTTGTCGCAGAAGTTAATGTTCGTTGCACATCTGTCGCTATGGGATCACAAGAAGGTTTTACCCTTGCCGACGACGCTATCGCTAATTCCATTAAGAATGGTAACTGGGTGTTATTAAAGAATGTACATCTCGCACCTTCCTGGTTAGGTCAATTAGAAAAGAAATTACACAGCATGAAAGCACATAAAAACTTCAGATTGTTCCTTACTATGGAAACAAATCCAAAAGTGCCAGTGAACTTGTTACGTCTATCACGCATACTTATGTTCGAACCTCCACCAGGTATTAAGGCTAACCTTACAGATTCTCTTAAAGCTATTTCTCCGAGTAGACTTCAAAAAGGACCTACAGAACGTGTCAGATTATACTTTATGCTCGCATGGTTACATGCTGTTGTGCAAGAACGTCTCCGTTATTGCCCTCTTGGTTGGACTAAGATTTATGAATTTAATGAATCTGACCAAGATTTTGCCATCAATACAATTGACACTTGGTTAGACTCTGTCGCTCAAGGCAGAACCAATGTTGACCCTAATAAAATTCCTTGGGAAGCCATGCGTTCGTTGATTACTATTTCTGGTTATGGCGGTCGTATTGATAATGAATTTGATAAACGTCTATTGGAATGTTTTGTGAATAGTTTGTTCACACCAGCTGCATACGATATTGATTATACACTTGTTGAAGGCGTTGAAGATTTGGCTACACCTGAAGGCAGTAAGATCGAAAATTTCATGAACTGGGTTAGCAAACTTCCCGAAAGGCAACCGCCAGTTTGGTTAGGATTGCCAAGTAATGCTGAAAAAGTATTGTCGATAAGCAAAGGTATGCTTTTTTTTTTTTTTTTGTATTATCACCAATCATCTACGATAGATTATTTAAGTAATATTGTACTGCTATTTTAGGTAATGCGATGCTTGTTAAGATCCGAAAGATGAAGAGTTTAGCTGATGACGATGAAGTCGCATACACACAAGAATCAGGTTCTAAATCATCTGGAGCGTCTGCTCAACCCGCATGGATGCGTGCTCTTTATAATAACGTTGATAATTGGTTAAAGATATTGCCAGAAGTAAGATTTGTTAATTTCAAATATTTAAAATTCAAATGTTAATACTAATCGACATATATAATTTGTTTTTTTCTCACTCATTTATTATAGAAATTAACTTCCATGAATCGTACTGCAGAAAGTATCAAAAATCCATTATTCAGATTTTTCGATCGTGAAAACCAAATAGGTCGTTCTCTTCTCAAAAAGATACGTCAAGATTTAGTAGACATAAAGAAAGTTTGCGATGGCGAACTTAAACAAACAAATCATTTACGCATGTTATTGAGCTGCTTAACAAAGGGTATTTATTTTTGATAGTCTCAACTTTATTCAAAGGAGTGTTTATTAATTCGTTATTTGTTTTTAGGTATTATACCCGATCATTGGAGAAAATATAAAGTTTCAAAAACTGTTTCACTCAATCATTGGATAGCAGATTTTAAGAGCCGTTTACAGCAACTAGAAGCGATCACCAATGAAACTCAATATTCAGGATTAAATGTATGGTTAGGAGGTCTTTTCATGCCTGAAGCATATGTTACAGCTACACGTCAAGCAGTAGCGCAATCACACAAATGGTCATTGGAAGAATTGAGATTGGAAATTGACCTTGATAGGAGCGGAGACGAGGATTCATTTACGATAACAGGACTTAAACTTGCAGGTATGTAAAGAAGATATAGTCCTTTAATAAATTGTAATTATAAAAGATTTAATTAATAATCATCTTAATTAATTCAGGTGCTGAATGGAAAAATGATCAAATTAAATTAGTCACATCACCATTTACTAAATTGGATAAATCACAAATCCGATGGGTATTAAAGTCTAAGGAAGTCGAAATCACTGATCAAACAATTCAACTCCCAGTTTACCTTAATGAAGATCGAAGTGATTTACTTTTCATAATTAATTCAAGTGCTAAGAAAGAGGATAAAAACAAAGTTGCTCAACGTGGTGTAGCAGTTATTATTTAATCTTTATCACATTGTATTTAATTTTTTTTTTTAATTAGATATTTTCATGATTTACATAATTAGTAGGAAAATTACATGATGTTTATTTAAATAATTTTATAATAATACATAGCGAAAAAAAAAAAAATCATTCCACTTTTGTATTTACTTCAGTTTTAGTATTTATTTTATTTAGAATATTCAAGTTGACATCCATGATCTATCATAACATATATAGAATACATTTAAATAAAATAAATCATTAAATTAAAAATAATTCAAATTCGCTATAATTTTATTATCACGTGCAAGTACAATAATTATATATTTCTCTGTTAAATTTTTAATAGCCCCATTTTTAGTAAATAATTTCAACGTCACCGACATTTCACCACGTATAATAGTTCAATAAACGGAGAATAAGACCGCCAAGAATTACTATCTTGTTTCTCAATATTTCTTCCTCTCTTCTATAGTCCAAACTATTTCTCTAACTTCATTTCTAAGAATTTCAATAACCAATTTTTCAAGATGGGTAGTAAAATGGAAGCACACCTGTTCCAGCTGAAAGTAAGAAAATAATATTCGTTTATATTTACAATTCGTTTAATGAATTTCGTTTTAAAAGTTGACAGCTAAACAATTATCTCGGCAAGCTAAAAAAGCTACCAAGGATGAAAATGCAGAGAAGGCAAAATTGAAAAAGGTGAGTTAATTAGAATTCTTAGGATCATTAATTCTGGGAGTGTTTTTGACATTCATTTTCTGCTTTCAGGCGATACAACAACAGAATACAGAAGGAGCACGAATATATGCCTCGAATGCTATTCGCAAAAAGAATGAATCGTTAAATCTATTGAGATTATCATCAAGAATAGATGCAGTTGCCAGCCGAATACAAACTGCCGTTACAATGCAAAAGGTAATTTGTTTTTTTTTCAGATCTTTTGTTAATATTGAAAATACAAATGGTAACATAAAATTTCATATAGGTGACTGGATCAATGGCAAGTGTTGTAAAAGGCATGGATAAAGTTATGACGAATATGAACTTGGAACAGGTATATGAAGAGTTGCTTATAAAATTAATTGAAAAAAAACACCAATCTTACTGAATGAATCTTAAAAAATAGATTTCTGCTGTAATGGACAAATTCGAAGCTCAATTTGAAGACATAGATGTTCAAACACAATATATGGAAGGTGCAATGGGTAATACTACGTCAATGAGCACTCCACAAGAAGAAGTTGATTTATTAATGCAACAAGTAGCAGATGAGGCTG
Source organism: Rhizophagus clarus (assembly GCA_015698045.1). NCBI lineage: Eukaryota > Fungi > Glomeromycota > Glomeromycetes > Glomerales > Glomeraceae > Rhizophagus > Rhizophagus clarus. Next base: position 321,241 of record BLAL01000184.1, on the reverse strand, counting down.
GATTGGAGTTGAATCACGAATTAGGAGAAGCTGCTCCAAGCGATATTATTGGTGTACCGGATAAAAATAATAAAGAAGATGAAGAACTGTCAGAACGTTTACGTAAGAAATTTTTTTATTTTAATGGTTTATATTTTGAATGCAATTATAAGCAGCTTATTTTTTATGCTATTTCATAATAATAGGCGCGTTAAGACAAACTTAAGTACATGATAAGGACAATAATAAATGTCTAGGTTGTCGAATTAATTCGATATTAAACGTTTATAATCGAATAGTTCTTTTGAATTGTTTAAAACTAAAATTGGACAAATTATTCAAAAATTTTTAAATAATGAAATGTTTAAGTGGATAATTCTTTATTTAAAGGATTTGGAATTAAATTGTTATATTCTTTTTTTTTCATAATATATTTAGAAATCTTAATTATCTTTTTTAGAAATTCTTTTTCCTTAGGCTTCCAAATAGCCATAGAAACAAGAAAATTTGTATTGAAATAAATTATCATTTGTAGATTATTTATATTAAAAACATATCAAGATTTTAAAGAAATTATTGGTCTTCAGTTTTATAACCTAGAACTGTTTCGTATATATAAATAAATTTGAAGATCATGTACGGTATAATAAATCCGGAAAAGGATTTTCTGGAAAAAAAAAAAAAAAATGTTTTCTCTCCTTGGCCGATTTTCATCTTTTTTAAAATTATCATCATTTAAACCAAATTTACTTTTACAAGTTCGTCATGATAGTTCGTTAGATAAATTTTATAAACCAAGAAAACTTAAGCATTACCCACCTCCAAAACCTCGTGATAAAACAGCTAGATATGATGGATTCTTAAAGGTATTTTAATATCAATGACTTTCTAAAGTTCGATCCCTTTTTAAAATGTTTTAATTTAGGCAAAACGTAAACGACTACGAAGGAATAAGACTCCTTAAATAAAAAATAAAACTATAAATAATGTATTTTAAATCCGTAATCTCTTCCATAAAATCCATTTCTCTATTCTTTCTTTAAATTTCAATGAATTTTATGAGATTGGATAAATAATTGGAGTTTTGATTATCAGTTTGAAAATTTTTAATGTCAGAGAACAATATTTTTTTTGTCACGATATAGCGAAGACTGCGGATTATAAAAATATGATATCATGTGATTTACAAACTGTATATACCACCATCACATCAATCAATGGGAATATATATACTATTTCCACAATTTTTTTATCAAACATGCAAAATAATAATTTCAGAAAGAAAGTGAAAAATAAGGAGCAAAATAAAAAAAATTTAAAATTTTTTTCTATAAAAAAAATACTATACTATATACATTCCAATTATTTTTATTATAGTTATAAAAATGGGTATTTTTAAAAATATTTGTACATTTATTTATCTTAAATTTTGTTTTCTAACAAAAATATTTTTTTTATAAATTAAAGAAATCAAAAATACAAACGCGTCACTTGAACTTAAACCACCCTTCAAGGTTTATGTTAGTAATAAAAAAGCATTATTATGGAATATTGAAGGTTTTTTTTTTATAGCTTTTTTGATTATTATTATTATTATATTCATCAAATGATAATAATAATCGGATAAATCATAGAAATTCGATTTCTACGTGAAAATTACCGAATTGTAGGATCTTTTATTGGATGTCTCCCAAGGTATCCATTGCAAAATCAGTTATTTGGTTTGCCAATGACTTTACTGAATGAAGAAGTGACACTACTCCTTTCTAAAGGTAATAATAATCTTATTAATATTAATTAGATTTATTTTTCTTATTTATTATACTTTTTTACAATTGTAGGAATAATCATTTTAGTCGATGATAAAAAAAGTCATCAATCACCTACAAATGCACAAATTAAAAAATTTGAGCAGATAAGTTTAGAGGAGGAAGATAAACAGTTACAAGAATATATAAATTTTATTGAGGAAAAAAAATCAAAGATTGAAAATTTAAGAAAGAATAATAATTTAAGTCAAGATATTAAAGAAAAAAAAAATAAAGCTAAAAAAACAGGTTTAAATGATTTAAAAGAAAATACATTGTTACAGCAAAAGCAAGAATCTCAGGATCTGGAAAATATTAATGTTGAAGATAAAACATCAAAAGCAAAGGGTTTTGCACCAGTAATTAATATTAAAACATTATCGGCATCATTTGCTTGGTATAATGTTAATGAAAATTGTTTTGATTCTATCGATATAGCTAAACAGAATAATTTATGGACTTGGCCAAATACTTTAAAAGATATACAAAAGTACAAAATATATTGTGATTTATGGAATAAAGGATATTATATTACTAGTGGTATTAAATTCGGCGGAGATTATCTTTTATATCCTGGTAAGTTTTAAATTCATTAATTCAGATTTTAATAATTTTATTAAATTAATTTATTATTAATAGGAGATCCACTTAGATACCATAGTCATTTTATAGCTACTGTTCTTGATACAGATAAGACAATATCTCCTATGGACATTATTACATTTGGACGTTTAGGAACTAGTGTTAAAAAATCATATATGTTATGTTCTTGGAATCAACAAGAAGATAAAGCTATTTATTTTTGTCTAGAATGGTCTGGTTTTGGTTAATAAAAAACATTGTAGTTAGTGATTTTAATTTTGCAATTTGTGACAGTTAAAATTAATAAAAAACCAACGATTCTTTTTAACTTAAAATTTTTGTTTTAGTTTAAATTTAAATTTAAAAATTAATCACAATATATAATATTAACATTTATAATACTAATAATAATTATAATACAAACAATTTAAAACTTCTAATATATATAAAAAAAATAATAATAAAATATTAAAAAGTAAATATTATGTTACAATAATTTAGATTAACAATTTAATTAAAAAAAAATAAGAGTGCTTGATCTTTGGGTTGGAAGTATAACTTACGATTATAAAAAAAATCGAATATATTTAATACATAAATTTATATATTAATATATGGCTTATAGGATAAATGCGTTTATTATGTGATCCACTTTATTTCCGATAAAAGCTCTTTCGCGTTTTTACACCAAAAAAAAAAACCAAATTAATAATACTGTATATTGGTTAAAATTAGGTATGATTTCAAATATTTAATTTTCAAAAAATTGATTATAATAAATAATTTCTTTATTTTTTAGCAAAAAATCCCAAATTTTATGCTAAAAAAAATTCGTTAAAAAGTAAATTAATTTGACAAGTGTTTTTTCTACCGATTATATTATTTTATATTTTGTAATAATACAATAAATAATTCCGTAATTGTAGTTTAACAATAATAATTAATCTTTAGAAATTAAGCATCATCACTTGCTGTATCTCCATATATAAATTTTAAATGATTTTCTTTTGAATCGAATATTAATTTTCTTTTTGGTGGTTTTTCATTCTCAAAATGTGATTTTCTTATCAATTTGAATAAACCAGTTCCAAGTTGCATGGGCATTCCCATAATTATAGATTCACTTACACCTTCAAGACAATCACGTTTACTATGTAATGCAGCGTCAAAAAGATGATCTGTTGTCTTTTCAAATGATGCCAACATAAGAACACTACTCTTCATATTTGAAATACCAAACCGATGAATTCCTAGTACTTCACCCTAAATATTTAAAATAATGGACAATTTATTATTAATGCTTGTAACACTATTTACGATTATTTAAATTTCACTGACCTTGAATGTCATTATATCTCCTAGTAACATAACATGTCTTGGGTCAATACTCATTCCATGCCTACCCATCGTATATTGAATTTCTTGAATGATTGTATTTCTAAGTATTTACAAAATAAAGGTTAAAAAAATATTTTGCCAGACAATAACTAAAGATAAATTATGTAGAATTATACATTTTACCTGGCTGCTTCAATACCAAGAACTTTGTGTACTTCATTAATGTTATTACTTGTTGTTTCAATGCCAACAATACCTATTTTAAATATATGATAATATAAGAATGTTATTTACGTCATTATATCAAATAAACATAAAAAGTTGGCTATCAACTTGCCTTCAGTTGTCATAACTTCACGAAGTCCATATCCTTCAACTAATAACTGTTTCTTTCCACCTTTGCCTTCACTAATCACAGCTCTTGTGACAGTTTGTATCCCCTTTATTAGATTTAAATACAAAGAAGAAAACTGTATTACTATTTACTATATTGTTTATTAGTACCATTTAAATACGTATTTAACGTGTCTTACCTTAACTATAACCTTAGGTAGAGCTCGTTTTAAAACTTGCAACCTATAATATAAACAATATGGATCTTTTGACATTTCTTTGTCTGAAACATAAATATCAATTTCATCATCTGAAACTACACGAATTCCATGCTAAAATTTAAAGTTTTTCACGTTAATACAATGAAAACTTTGATCGATATTAAAACAATGTCAATTAAATCATAATTATACTTACAGCTTCAAGCTTTAAGCTGCGATTATCAATAATTGCACGTGCTATTTCTTTTATATTTGTTTCCAACTTTCAAATTAAACAAAATAAATATTAATTACAATTAAAAAAAAATAAAATTTTATTTAATCATAATAGTCATAATAAACCTGTAATTTTTGTATTGCTTCCAAATCCAACTTAATTGCAAGAAAACACTGATCACGTTCATAAATTTCATCAATATATTTTGCAATCTGAAACATAAACAATTAGAAAAACGATATTTTAAAATAAAAAAACGAAAGTTAAATATTTCAGTAACTTACATCCCCCAAATATGTTGTTTCTAAACGTCCTTTAACAATTCTAGCTGATTTCACATCTGTATCATTGACAAGCTTACAAGTAATGATTGGTGTGCTAATTGTTTTAGATGCGTTAATAATTTCCTTTATACGCGGAACACCAAGAGTAATATTCATTGATGCAACTCCAGCAAAATGGAAAGTTTTTAGCGTCATTTGAGTTCCCGGTTCTCCAATAGATTGTGCACCAAGAGCTCCGACAGCCGTTCCTAAATGATATGTTAATTTTACATTAACAATATTGAAATATACAAAAGAAATCTAAAAGGATTTTATAAAAAATATTATTTTACCTGGTTCAATCTTTGCTCTCATAAATTTCGTCCAACAAGTATCTAAGAACCTTCGAAGTTGTCTTTCAGTAATTTTCAATTTATGGTTTACAACAGCTTTAATAGGATCTTATAAAACAAGTAAATTTAGACAAACAATTAGTAAAATTAAAATGAATGAATAATAAATCAAAATAAAAATTTTAATTTTTACTTGAATCTATAGTGCTATAAACTGTATCATCAAGATCTCCATATTCTTCACTAAGTCTATAATCTCCTCTCATTAAGCCATATGATTCTCGTATAGAACTTAATTTATTAACAAGTTCTTGTTGAACAAATTTACTTAAAGATTCGATATAGGATTGTGTACATGATTTCGCAAATTTATCACTTTTCAATATACTATCTGTTATTTCTTGGATTTCATATGGTAACAGTGCTTTATCGTTACCACATGAAACTATATTCTATAAATAGTTTTAACATTCAATAAATAGAACAAATAAAAATAAATCATAACTTCGTAAAATATAAATGATTACATACTATTATATGTTGTAAATTGCGTTTAAGGTCCACTGGAAGAATATCTGCTTCAAGAAAAGCTGGATCTAAACCATCATCACCATAACAAAATTGAACCAAACCACCTGATGAATTTCGTACTGACATATCATAATGAATTGTCAGATCTTCTAAAGCCTGGAGTAGAATTATTAAGTAAGATATACAAAATATGTTGATAAATATTATACACATGAATACCTTCATTAACTTTCTTTGCATGTAACCGGTTTCGGCGGTCTTGACGGCAGTATCCACAAGACCTTCGCGACCAGAAATGGCATGAAATAAAAACTCTGTTGGAGTCAAACCACTATAGAAACTGTTTCTAACAAAACCTCGAGCTGCCGGTGTCTTCGCTATAAAAATGTAAAAATGGTTATTATGAAAATAAATTTGAATTTCAAATTGAAGGATTATTAGTATATCTTAGTATGAATAGCTGCCTGAAATTTGAATCTGTAATACATACAATGCTTTGGGAAATGCGGTAAAGAACGATCCTGAAACCCATCAGGAATCCGGCTACCACTGATAATCTGTTGACCAACGCAAGCAACCATTTGAGATACGTTAATTTTAGAGCCTAAATTATAGAGCGTATAAATGATATGGTTAAATTAATCGTTAAAATCTGATGATCGGTAAAAAAGATTGATGAAATACCTTTTGAAGCACAAGTTGCCATAATAAGAGGTGCATTATATTTGTTTAATTCCGTCATGCAAATTTGACCTGCATCATCACGGACTTTTGATAGAACCCCAGATATATGTGTCTATTAAATAAATTAAAATTTAATATATTTGTTTGATAAATATATTTGAACCAAAATAGGTTAATCACCTCCAATGTCTGTTCCTCATCACAACCAGGTTGATTTTCTATCAGACCTAATTTTGACTGTTCAATGAGTTCATTACATCTTTGGTTTGCCATTCCGATGAGCTCTTCTTTCCTCTCCCTTAATTTTTCACCAGGCTGCACATCATTTATACCAATTGAAAATCCTCTATTGGCTATTGAATAAAAATGAAATTGTATATTAATGAAGCATTAAAAATTATAATATAAATACTTATTTGAATTTATTTATAATATACAATTTAAATAAAACTTTACCTAACCACCGTGAACATAACTTAGATAAACGATTCATTGCATTAGCAGCCTCTAATGATCCAAAATCACGGAGTATCGTATAAAATAATGAATGTTTATTACCATCTCCTACTAGAGATTTATCCATGCAACCACACATGATCTCACTATTTTGAATGACAACATATCCTTCATTTGGGCAAAAATCAGGTATTCTACCCTCTTTTTTGTCAAATGAACGTCCTTTGGCTTCAAGATTAACTAAAACTGTCGACTTCTTATTTGGTCTCATTAATACGTTAAAAACCTGTTTCCCAGTCCAAAGTTTCATTGGTTTCCATATTGAAGGTGGAGGTATATCCATATGTATGTCAGCATCTGCCATATATGAACAAATTTGTGTAAACTGTGCTCGATTATAAAACACATCTTTTTTTGTAATAAGGTATGATGATGTGATAAAATCTTGAATTGCAGCAATAATAGGATCTCCATTTCTAGGTGTAACTAAATTGTTCTTTACGCCCATCAACTCTATCGCTTCAATTCGAGCTTCTTCAGTTTGAGGCACATGAAGATTCATTTCATCACCATCAAAATCTGCATTATAAGGATTGCAAACACATTCATTAAAACGAAAAGTTCTCCATGGTTTGACACGAACCTATTAACAAAATTTTAAATTTAATCCTTTACATTGTAAATTATAAACATAGAAATTACAAAGGTTTTATAATACATTACATAATGAGCCATTATACTAAGTTTATGTAAAGATGGTTGACGATTAAATAAGACGACATCATCATCTCTTAAATGTCGCTCTACAACATCTCCTATTTGTAACTCGGCAGCACAAGCATCCTTTGATGCTTGGTCAGCATATTTAAGAAATCTTTTCCCTCCAGATTTATGCTTAACAAAATTGGCACCAGGATGAACATCAGCACCATTTATTACACACTGACGTAACTTTTCAATATTATGTGCAAATACTCTTTCTGGATAGGTCAAAATCTTTGCTACTAGTACCGGAACAGCAACCTATCAAAGAAAAGAAAACATTTACATGTAATATATATAATCCATTCTGTTTTAATTTTTTTAAAAGACCATTAAAAAAAACTAATCGTACCTCATCAATCCGTAAATTCGGATCTGGTGAAATTACCGTACGTCCAGAAAAATCGACACGTTTCCCAGATAAATTTCCACGGAATCTGCCTTGTTTTCCTTTTAATCGTTGACATAACCCTCTGCTTGGTTTTATACCCTTATAATTTTTTAAAAAATAATCTTTTATCAATAATAATAGTAAATAAGAAATTAAAAAAAAAATCAAACATTTACCGCCATATTTCCTAATCCTGGCATTTCACTATGTATATACATAGCAACTGTCAATTGTAGATAATCCCATTGTTCCTATATAAACAATGAACAAAAAAGAAATATTTAATATTTGCTTTATTTATTATTAAATTTATATGATATTTCTCATCTAAATTTTCAGCTAATATTAATTCTTTTCAATTGAAAATATACAGTACCATAAGTTGTGTTATAGTTACTCCTTTAGATAATGCCGCTGTAATATTAGTATTTGTTTGAACGATTTCTGATAATTTCACCGTCAAATCGTCTTCTGTGCTATTAATATAAATAAAAATATCAAAATTATTTTTACTTATCCTGACTTTTTTAAACTGTATTGTTTGGTACATTGTATTAATTACAATTCATAAACGAAATCTCTCACCTAGCATTATCTTGAGCAATTGAAGGACGAATAGCTACAGGTGGTACTGGAAGACGTTGCCATATAAAAAGTTCTGGTCGCGCATTTTGAGGATCTAATCCAAGCAATTCACAATCCTTTATGTAAAAGAATATATATTCGAATTAATTTATAAATAATAATATAGAATTGCATTTAAAATATCAATCATCATACTAACATCATCAGATATCCTTTTAAAAAGTTCAAGAACTTTCATGGCATTTAAATCTTCTTGTGCTTTATGTAAATGTGGTTTGAGATCTGGTGTATATTCGATCGCATTATTAAATGTACTCTTGAATTTTTCATGTTCTTCATGTGCTTTCTTTGATTTGAATTTTTCATGAACGATCTTAAGTGCACCAACTTTCTTGACAGATCCATTTAATGCTCCACAATGTGGACAATCCACTTCTTTTTTACATAAAGTATTTATAGCCTTTTCGAGTTTTTGACGCGCAGATGCCTCTTTGGAAGCTCGCAGTCGTTTTAGATATAACCGACGATCATCTTCGTTTAGTAAAACTCGACTGCATGACTAAAACGCGTAAAAATAGGATTAACAAACTTAAATTCAACAATCAAGTCATTATTATATAAAGAAGACTATACCAAATAGAAATCCAATTACCTTACAAATATTTTGTAACATATTTATTACAGCCTTAAAATATCCAATGTGAAATACTGGTAATATCAATTTAACATAACCAAAATGACCGATACATTGAGCCATCTTCTCTCCACAAGTTTGACACAACGTGTCATGATCCGATGTTCCCTATAAACATTTTACCTTTTAGTGTCAGTTAAAAAGTTTAGGTGAGATATCAAACAAAGATTAGATAAATTAACGACTAAAATCATATTGATTGAAGGTTGAAACATACCAATCGCGTATCGAGAACGCCATTCTCCATGGGTTTACGATTATCGTTAAAAAGATCGCGATGCGTGATCGCTAACTGAGCATTTTTGACGATTTCTTGAGGAGAAAGAACACTAAATTGAATATGTTTACTGACGAATAAAATAAAAAAAAAATATATAATATATAATATATACATGTACATGTATATACAGTTTAGAATTTATTATACAAAATATAAACTCAACAGATCACTTACACTTACATTCTTCGTGGGGCTTGCTCGAGAATTTGCTCTTTCATGGTTATTTTATTTTCTTCTTAAACAAACACGTCTCGAGTAAACTTAGTCAATATGAACGGAAATTTATAAATTTGACGATCTTCCGGTAATTTATTAATAAATTATCGGTAATTTACGATTTAGCTCACCACGTGCATTACATTGCGTAATTTATTTTCACTGTTCAAGAAGGTAGTATGACTCATATTTCGTGCACAAAAAAAATATGCCCATTTTTTTTTTACGATCAAAAATCATAGAAAGCAAAGGACTATTAATACGTGACGTCATTTGTGATTGTTTTATTTCGGTTTCAAGATAACAAAATATATTATTGTAAATAAATAAAATAGAATTTGAACTGAAGTTTGTTTCGTATTTTGATACATTAAGAGATGATTTTGAGATTTCTAATCATTGTATTCCTTTCAACTTCATATATTTTACTTTCAAAGATCACCGTATAATTTAAATTTAATTTATCTTTTTTTCGATAATGTATTAACACAATTTTTACATTCATCATATATTTTGATGTCATTATTAACACTAAAGAATTATGAAATATCCATCTCTTCAATACCTTCTGTAATAATAACAAGATCTTTAATTGATTCCTTGAGAATTGCTATTATTATTAAAGAATTTATATTTAGTAAAATAATTTTACGAAAAAAATAAATTATATATAACTGATTAATAAATTTTTTTTTTAAAAAAAAAAAAAAATTTAATTCATACCAGTAGTTCCACGCTTAAATTTATAACTTTGTTCTTTTACTCCACGTTCATTAGGTTTTGCATAATTTCTATATACATCTACTTTATCCTTTTCAATTACAGTAACATCAACATTTGATCCAGAACCAAGATCATTGAAAATACCGGATTCAATGGCTTCCCTTACAAGTTCAATTGCTTCTTGTCGCTAATAAAAGATGAGATAATTTTTTCTTTAAAAAAAAAAATTTAAATATTATAATCAATCACAAATTACCTCCATATCTTTTCTCCATTTACTTTCGAATACAGCCATGGCAGCTAAAGAACCACTACCCATAGTAACGTAAGGTAATTTATCCGTACTACCATGAGGATGTATGGTATATAAATGAGGACCGGTTACATCATAACCACCAAGTACTAAAGCGGCACCAATATGACCTTGATATCTAAAAAGCATTTGTTTTAACATCATCAGGGCAGTAGCGACACGAGCCTCTCTTCCAGTGGTTAATCTATGTAATTCCAGTTGAGAACTAATTAAAGCGGTTGTAAATTCAGTATCTGCGGCAGTACCAGCTCCACAACAATACATATTTGGAGCAAGATAATGAATTTTTTCACAATTTTTATCCGCTACTATTGGACCAGCAGTTGCACGTGTATCAGCACCAAGACAGATACCGTCCTAAAAAGCATAAAATTACGCAAATTTACGCGAATGATAAAAAGAAATTTCATTTTAATTTAATTAATCATAAATTGAAAGTAATACATTAATTATGTTAAACCTTATAAATTAGTCCAACAATGGTTGTACCAGTTTTAGTCATTTTTGGTACAGGAATACCTTTGTTTTCGAGAAAGACATTTCTAAACGTGTTTAAATTTTAAAAATTACAATTATATAAAAATTAGTAAATATTGAGTAATAAAGACGTGTAAAATAAACCAAACATACCTTTGATAATTATCAAAATTGAAACCACCTTTTGGTTGCTCAAGTCTAGTAGTTGCCATGTTAAAAGATAAGGAACGAGAAAGATCTGACTAGTAATTAAAAAAAAAAAAAAATAAAAATAAAAATGGTATACGTAAGTTAATACGTAACATGATGATAAATTTCGGCCTACATTAAGATCATTTAAAGTTGAATCAACATATTAAAATAAGTGATTTAATCATGTGAAATATTTGTGATATAAGAAATTTGGACATGGACGTGTGTAACATGCATGATGCAAAAAAGAAAGAATTTCTTTAAAGAACAAGTATAGAGAGTGTGGCTTGCATGAAAAAAGAACGCCACCGTAGAAACCACTTGTTATTGTTGTCATTGTGGTACATGATTTGTGGCAAACAGTCAGATAACCATTTAAGAAATGACATTTCTTATCAGAACAAATTTTATTTTTAAAGTTTTGTCTAAACCCAAAATGAAACCACTACCGAATAATCGGTTAAAAGGTTGTAATATCTATAATAAGTTAAAAACCAATGAAACTTTAACAACAATTCTTCCCTTTTATTGATCCATTTTTAGAAATAAGATAAGTTGCCACCTTTGTGAAACCGTGATAACGGACGAAATAACTGCGGAATCTTATCTTTGAGTGTACTACTACAACAATATTACGTAAATGTCAAATCATTTCATATTGTCTATTTATGCACCGAATATTTTAAAAGAAGTTCAGAACAATGTTAAAAAAGAAGAGCGTCAGGTCAAATGGAATGACTGGCATTATCGACGAATTGTCAGACATAATACATATCCAATTATGGTTAACAAAATTATAAAAACAATACATTTAAAAGTAACATTTTTGAATTCCTTGCAGCAATTATCCTTTGGGAAATGTAGCATAATAATAATAATGTGAAAGGAAAAAAATCAAAACCCTGGTAATTTAAAAAATATATATAATGTATAATAAATATATATTTTTGCATTTTTAATATTTTTAATATTTGTCAGAATGGTGTCATCATTTACACGTAATATTGCATATAAACTTAAAACTAATTTACAAAAATTGTCCAAGAATGGATAACAAAAAAAAGATTATACCAGCTTTGCTATTTATATACAAAAGTCTGGATTCTGGGAATGATCGTGTCGCGTATATGAGTAACATAAAATGGTAACATGAGTATATCAAAAAATATATATAAAATAATATACATAAATGATCAATGATAAGGTTACATCAATTTCTGTAAGGAGAAAATTGATGATCTACATCGTTTCGAAACGTGTCGTGCGCTTAAAAATAATATATATAATTATATTTAAGGTCAAAAGTTAAATAAACACGAAAAAAACAAATATAAAAGCCAGCTTATTTAAAAAAAGACGTTTAAGGTAACACTGAATGCGTATAATGAACTTTCTTTTGCACAAATAAAATTAATTCTCTTGATTCCTTTATTCGTAAAATAAAATAAGAGAAAATTTTTATTCCCACCATCAAATTTGAATCAGTTGAATATCAGATATCTTTTATTATGCATAACCTTTTTTAATTTATCGCGTGGAATAATTAAGTCAATCGAATCGTACAAAGCGTAAATAGAAAATCATTAAAAGGAGAATCGGAAAAGCCGGAAAAACACATAATAAAAGAATAGGAATACCCGATTTAATCCCAATAAGTAAATATGTATGCAAGAAAAATTTTGTTATCTTTATATCATCATAAATATCAATATAAAATATATACATAGTATACGTTTACGTGTACGTTGCACGAATTTTGTCACGTAACCGTATATAACGTAATTCTGTAATATCCGAAGAAATTACCCAAACTTGGATTTTTATTGATACCAATAAAAATCGTTTATTTCCGCTATGACCCGTTTTTATTCATTATTAAAACTATCCAAATATCGATTTATCTATTCGGTAATTCGCGTAATAATTATCACGTGTGTGTAACTTTAATAATCCTTTTTTATTTAATTAATTTATGGTTAAATATTCCCTTAAATTTTGTGGCTTAAAAAACAAAAATATAGTTTTTATTTAATTATATCTAAAACATGAAACACAATAAAATTATGACTTATATTTTTCATGCCTAGAAAATTAAACAAGAAATGTACAAGATTTTTTTAACGTATGTGATATGAAATTCGTGATAAATTCGAATTAATCCGTTTTATCACATAAATCGTAATATCACGTGTAATAATTGACTTTGAAAAAAGGATTTTTTTTTCTAAGAAAAATTTCTTTTTCTCACAATATTGTTTCCAATTTAGTTTTAGCAAGAAAGATAAATATTATTTTAGAAATTGATCTACTAACAACTAAAGAGTATATTTTTTTTTATATGAAATCTGATAATTGAAAGATAAAGGAGAAATTACAAAAATTCAACCGATAACATTATAAAACGGGATTCGGTTTAACTATTCTCCCAAAGTAAAAAAAAAAAAAAATCAGCCAAATTTCCAAATTTCAACAATGGTAAAAAAGTGAATGATTATTATTTGTTTGAAAACAAACAAATTTTATTTAATTCTTTTATGCTCTTAAAATTTCCCGTTTAGTATTAAAAAAAAAAAACAGTTACAGTTCTTCTCATTTTCTTTAAATTTAATTTAATTCGTTCAAAAGAAACTTTAAAAGTTTGTAAGTCTCATGATCGATATTATTTATAATCATATAAATAAAAAATGCGACGTAATCTACAATACATGCGTAATTATAGAATTAATTGGAAAAAAAAAAAAAAAAATAGAACGATGGTAAAGAATTTTACACAAAAAGTATCATTAGAGATAATAAACACGCAAAATTAAAAGATTCGTTGTCAAGTATTATTATTATTTTAAAACAAAAGTACAAAAATTAAAAGTGGAACAAAAATTTTAATTTTATTTGTTACAAAGTAACACCGGAAAAAAATTATTTTTTTCTTTTTTTTCCCAGCAGAAATAAAAACTCATTGAAAAGAAAAAATTTGTGTGGGGGTGGCTTGAGAGTTCAGATCCGCAGAAGATAAGAATTAGTTATTATGACTCAATGCTTTCCGAAATTAGCCCTCAAAGTTTAACCAAATAAATTACCTTGTGTATTAATAGATAAGATGTTGAATGGAATACTGCGGGAATTCATCCCGCCCCCCAATAAAAAAAAAAGATCGGAAGAAATTTATTGGAACAGGTTTTTATTTTAGCAGGAGAATAAAACTCCGTTGAAATTTTTCAATCTAAACCAAATCTGTTAAATGTTTATATTTGTCAAATGTTATTGATTTCCGTTGATCGTTTCCATCACATTAATATATTAGCCACGGCATGATCTGACACTGCACCACTTTTTTTAATCATTTGTAACCATTATTCAATAATAGGAAATTCCCGTTCATTCTCTATTTTTCACATATTTCTTTCCTTGGAATGATATTCCAGCTTAAAAAAATTTCCTTTTTATCAAAATCATGTTATTAATTTATGTTGTGTTTCTGTATATGGTCAATTGACCCTCCCGACTTCTCACGTATAGATAGATAAGTCCTCTAATTTTTATTGGTGCGAGTCTAATTTTTTTTTTTTTTTTTTTTCATTATCATCATCAGTAAAATGCAAAAAGACCCCATTAACATTATCGGGCGTCAAATATTTACTCTGATTCTCCTCATACGGACAATAAAATTGATTAGGCAGTGTAACATTTTAATTAGGCGTTGGCTGGCGTTGGCTAAGTGCGTCTGTGTTTGTCCTTAAATGTTGCGTCAAAATATGATTGGTGTCATTGGTGCGTCTTAGTGTGGGATTTTAATTTGACTCCTTAATTGTTTCAACCGGAATTTGAAGCCCGATATGCATACAACTTTGAAGAAGATTCTCAATAATTTTCTAAATTAGTTTTCTCTCTGCTTGGCGCCAAATAATAAAAAAAAAAAATAATTTAATATTTTAATTACTTTTTTATTTATTTACTTTTAATTTTTTTTTTTTTTATTATTATTATTACTTTCTTTTTTGAATCGGATCAAAAGTAAAGATAAGCAAGGAAACAAAAAAAAACCAAAAATTAAGAAAAGTTTTTTTTTATTTTTTTTTTAAAAAAAAACAAAAAAAATTTCACTTATCAACTTAATTAATTAATTAATATTTCTTCCTTTTGTATATATTTTAGCCAAGAAATTTACCTTTTGAACTTATTTCTTGTAAAGGATATATAATAAGAAATGCTAAGAGATAAGAGTCGTTTACTTTGACTTTTCAGAATAGGAAGATTATTTTCTCTTGTGTCATTGTTTATTTTTGAAAAGTATAAAACTTTTTAAACCTTATTAAAGCAACCTGCTGCGGTTTAATTAAATAAATTAATCACAAATATATTGATATCTTTTTTATTATCATTTCATTTGACTCACCAAATTTGAATCTTTATTACACAAACTCATATATTACACAGACTCATTATAAAATCACAATAAATAAATGCAATCTGTTTTATATTATTAATACATAAATAAAGAAGGTATTAAAAAAAAATGTTGATCATACATGAATATAAATGACTTTTATTTATGCTTATCTTACTTTAAATTATTTTTATATCTTATGTCTTGAATAGTCGAACTATCTTACCCCATCAATTCCTCGTTAGTATCATTTATCAAAGGATTTTTTTTGTGTATAAATATAGCTTTTGAATCAAAAATTCTTTTTTTTTTTTTTCTCAGAAAACATTTTAAGTTTCTCTTGCACCATATATTGGTTCTTGATTCCTTTAACAACAAATTTTAAACTCTTTATAAAAAGAGTTTAAAAAAAAAAAGAATTTTTTTTTAAAACGTAAAGTCTTTTTTTTTTTTTTTCAAAATTTCTTTAGTTCGGTCGTATAATATAATAATAGTTACAATTTCATACATAGTATCAAAAAAAAAAAAAAAAAAAAAAAAAAAAAAAAATTATATATATATATATATAATAAGAAAAGAATAAAATAAATAGCAAACTATTTAACTTCTTAAATTCTTCGTTCGCTTCTATCACTTTTTATTAAAAAATAGTAAAGTGAAACCCTGTCTGATTCAAACCTCATTAACTCACCTTTTTTTTTTTCTCTTTTCTTCTTATTCTCCCATTCTAGTCTTCTTTCCGTTTTTCGTGAACTTGGACACTACCACACACATTAATAACTTCGTTGTGGAGTCAGTTCCGAATAACAACCAAACTCAAAATATTTTAAGTATTTATATGTACGAAGAATCTCTCAACAGCTTACCTCCCATTGAACTAATGCATTACACTTCTCCACAAACTTCTGCTGATAACGTCAACGCTATTACCCCTGATTATATAAATAATAATTTGGATTTTAATATTTATTCTCAACCTTCTACTTTAACTACTGATTATACTGAAAATGAATTATTCAACTCTCTCTCTCAAATTGGCCCGCGAGCCTCACTTATAAATCATCAAGACACACCGATTGACGTCACAAATAATTACTCAGAAGATTCCCCTCTTAATAATCACTCTAATCACATTGTAGAAAATCATAATCATTTTCATTACACAACTCAAGACCAATCAAATTACACTACAACTTCGCCACACGGCTACTCCGAAAATAACATAACAACTCCTTTATTGGAACCTTATAGCGGAGTATTTTCCGTTCAATCTACACCTTTAATTCAAGACAGTAACCAAATTCTATTCTCTCCTATAATAAATACTTCACCTGCAGCTCATAGTGACTTGCTGTTATTTGACGATATTGGTTCAACACCGACCTGTTCTGATTTTGGTACTCCATATACAAATACTATTCCTTTAATTACTCCAAATACTCCTTATATCAATACGCCTTACGTCACTAATAGCAGCCCTTTTTCGGTAGCTTCTTCAACTATAAACACACCTTTCTTTCAAACAACTTCTCTGTTAGATACTCCTAACCTTGCTAGTGCGGACCCTGATTTATACGACGATAGTAAGGGTTCTTGGTTTAGTTTATTTGGAACTCCTGCACTTCCTGATCATATAAAAACTTATAAAACAACTTACGAGGATAATAATTATTATAACCGAATTCACTCGCTAAACATGGAATCTCTTACTCTTAACAATATCGACATTATCGAAAAGAAAGAACATGAAAGTCCAAAGAGCGATATCTCAACTTCTATCCCTTCTGAAAAGAACACTTCATTAACTGAGTCTCCTGTTCCTGCGGTTGATGGCTCTATAACCGTTTCTGCTGTCGAAGTATCCAAGGTTATTGAAAGTAACCCTGGAATTATTAAAACTGAAGTTATAAATGCGACTGAATCTAATCCTACCACTCCAGTTGATAATTCTAAATTGGTTCCAATTAGACCTCGTCCTCAAGATGATGATGAATCTGGTGAAAATGAATCAACAAGAAGGAGCAAACGTCAACGAACAATGAGCGTCTCTGAAGAAAATGAAGAGGATAATGATGAAGAAAACGAAAAGAAATATAATTGCCCAGAATGTGGTAGAGGTTTCAATCGCAAGTTCAATATGCAAACTCATAGGTCAACACATGATCCTAATCGTGTAAAACCTTTTGCTTGTGAACATCCTAATTGTGGTTCAAGGTTCACTCGCAAACACGATTTAAAACGTCACATCAACGGCATTCATAAAGGCGAGAAAGTTCATGAATGCAACGTATGCAGAAAACCATTCTCTCGTAAAGACGCATGGAAACGACACATCGCTACTTGTGGCAAGATGTAAGAAGTGTTAAAGTATTGGGTATAATTCTTCAAAAACAAAAAAAAAAAGAACACCTCCCTTTAGTGGACAAACAATCTTGCAACGATCGCAGCGTTATTTTTTATTCGAGAATACAAAAAAAATTTCATTAATGGACTTTTTTGTTCTTTTTATTTTTATATTTATATATATTTTTATTTAGTTACTTAAAAAAAAATTGTTAGCCATAGTGAAGAACCATTTTATCTTTTTATAGTTTTTTTCTCCTCTCTTGAAAATAGCTTATCTTAATATTTTTTTTGCTTAGTTTCTTTTTTTCTTGTAGTCTTTTGCATATTTATATCAAAGAATTTCACTAGTGGCAAAACAATGACAATTTTGTCAAGAAAAAAAAATTCTCGTCTCAAAAATATTTATCTGCATCCCGGGCCGTGTTAGTGTTCGCATAATTTAAATAATAAAAAAAGATAATGCGTAAACATCAATAGGGCCGTTTACGGATTGTAATAAGGTTAGAATTAAGGCTTTTGCATTAAATGTTTTCGCCTTTTACCTATTCCCTTCCGTTACGGTTGTAAGACGGCAGTATTAATCTCTGTTAAAGAATCTTGCAGTTCTTTCCGATCAAATTAGCTAGTTCCTCCTCTTAGTATAAAAAAAAAGAACATTTTTATTTCCTTTGCTCTTCTTCCCTTTATTATGTCCCCCTCTTTATTTGATATAGCTTAGCATTAGGATATATTTTTTTTTCTCTTCTTAGTCGCTTAGTTTTTTTTTATTTGAACATTTTTTTTTTTCTTATTAATATATTTTAACGTATATATATTATCCTATCCCCTTGATCTTTTTGGGGAAATGAAATTTTTGGTCAGGGAATATTAGGACTTTGATTAAATCTCGTTTTGTTTTTTAATGAATGGGATTTTTTAAATGATGAAGAATGATGTTTTGTAAAAAATGCAAGATGTTGGGTTCTTTGTTGGATCAATAGGAGTTAATTGAAGATACATCTTACAGTTCCCCTTTATCCTTTTCGATTCTAGTGTGAAATAAAATTTCTTCTATATAAAAGATATAGATACAGGGAAATCAAATAAACAAAAAAAAAACATCATCAAACGATACCCTTATAAGATTCCCTTCTCTTTTAAATAGTTTTCCCCCTGAATTTTTTATAAGTATTTTCTTCACATTATTTAACATATTATTTCTGTTAAAAAAATTTTTTTTCTTTTTTTCAATATATGTGTATATGTGTATACAATGTATATATGTATATATATTTTTGTGAATATTTTTTTTTTTTTTTTTTTTTGACCTATTAAAAAAAAAAAATTAGAGAATGTATAGAGAACTAAATAAAGGAAAAAAATTATTTTATCGTTATTGACCTAAAAATAAATTTTTGAGTTCTTTTTTTTTTTTTGCGTGTATAAATAATAAAAGTTGATGATCATTTGACAATATTTTTTTCGAATCTCGAATTGAATTCATTCTTTTGAGCGATTATGCGAAAAAATCAATGTTTTGATGTTTCTTTGATCTGCTGCGTGTAAACTGCGTATAGATTATCTCTAAATTTTTTCTCTCGCTGCGTCTTTATCTTAAAAAAAAAAAAAAAAAAAAAAAAAAATATTCTAAAGTATTCCGAATACCTGGTAGATTTTTCTAGATAAACCTGGGAGCCGGTCAAGAGAATTGCGACGGCCGCTGCATTGATAAAGTTTAAAAAGAACGGATAGCATAAAATTTCGGGTGGCTTAAACTGGCCGGTGGCTTAGCACAAGAGGACAGAAAAATTATATAAGGAGAGCAAATATTTTTGACCTTACTCTTCCATTCAACTTTTTTATTCTTAGTCTTTCGCATTCTCTCTTGCGATTCCCGCAGTTGGAGATTTGCGCAGCATAATAATCAAAAAATGATGGAAGAACAACAGAGTTTGGACCGTGAGGATGTTCTCTCTCTAATTACTAGGTGAGTTGAAAGGCGAACTATTTACCCTTTTTGAAATGGGTTGAAAGGATATCTTGGTATCTTGATTATTGAGAAAATTAATTTGGAGCCATAATAAATAACCGCCATGATTTTTACTGGGAGAATGAATATAAGCTTACTTTGGAATTGAAATCAACCTTATAGTTTGGGTGGTTTTTGAGGTTATTTTGGTTATATAGAAGGATATAGACAGAGTTAAAGTGAGTGCGAGAGATATTATGGAGAGGAATAGTATAAATTGGATTATAGAAAAAAAAAAATTAGTTTCCTTTTCCACTTCTATACGAGATATGATGGTTATAATTTTTCCTTCCTTTTATTTTCTTATAAAATTCCATGATCCATTTTTTTGTTTTTATTGGTTCAAATTTAATGGATGGAAAGAAATATCTAAATTAATTTCCTTTGTATCATATATTTATAATTATCAACCCTTTTCTTTTTCTTGAATAAAAAGAATATGTAATTAAAATGATTTTTTTTTAAATAAAGTGTAAAATCGAAAGCAAAAAATGTTTTTTTTTAATGAAATTTTCCTTTGTTTTTTTTTTTTATTTGCCATTTAACTAGTCAATTACGTTATTATGGATATACAGAGATTGCTCAAACTTTAACGGAAGAATCAAATATTCCCATGGATCAAAGTGCTAGTTCAGAATTATCTGATTTACTTTATTCTGCAACATATTCGTCAAAAGATGAGGGTTTATATCATTTTTCTTTTTTAGTATAAAAAATATATATTATAATAAACTTGATTTTTAACATTATTTTTATTTTAGATGATGATGAAGAGGAGGAAGATGAGGAAGAATATGATATTTCCGGAATAGATGAGATATCTTATTCAGACGATGAAATCCAAAGCGAAGATTTTCCTTCAAAATATTTGACTGATATAGATCCAGAAACGAATTATGGTAATTTTTATTATAGAAACTTTTGAGATTTTTAGATTTTTAATTTATATATTTTGTGAGCTTTTAATGATTAATTTTTAATAGAACCAAAACAGACTCCAAACTATAATCTTTGGTATATAACAACTCATCGAGCTGCTGCCACGTGTGTAAGATTTAAAAAAGATGGTAAATAATTTTGAGTCGTTTTTTTTTTATTTTCGAGCTTGTGTCTTTCTCCCTTAATAGCGATGATGGTGATGATGATGGTTTTAAATTCTACATATCTTAATTTTATAATAGTATTCAAATAATTTTGATGATAATCTTTTTTATCAGGGAAATTTGCGGCTACCGGTTCGGCCGATTCATCACTTAAGGTTCTTGATACTAGCAAGATGAAAAGTCATTCAGATGAAGATAGGCCTGTTATAAGGACTTTATATGATCATACTGGTGTAAGCTTTTACTTTATTCCTTGCTTACCTGACTTTAAATTGTCAACAATGTTTATTATACAAAGATATAATTCTAAGTTAGATAATTTAATACTAAAAATTTATTCTCATCATGTTATTTATAAGATACTAACCTCTTTCTTTTTTTTTCAAAAATTAAAAGCGTGTAAATGATTTATCATTTCATCCAAATGGTCTTACATTGGCTTCTTGTTCAGATGATCGTAATATAAAATTATTCGATATTGCGACACAAGGAATTAAACGATCATTTCGATTTTTACGGGTCCGTGAATTTTTTTTTTTTAAAAAAATAAATTTATTTAATTATAATGTTTTTCTTTTCTTTTTTTTTTTTGAACAACATCATGATAATTTTATTAATTATTGTTTGCTATGATTAATATTCTCAATTAATATTCTTGATATTAAATATTAATATAATAGGATAAATATCCTGTCAGATCTATTGATTTTCATCCTACCGGAGAATATATGCTAGCAGGTCTTATTTTTTCATCTGATGGATTTGATTTTGTTTTGTTAAAAATTTAATTGTTTTTTTTTTACTTTCTTTATAGGTACTGATCATGAGGCTATCAGATTTTGGGATGTTCAAAATATTAAATGTTATGTTCCACCCAATTCCCAATCCAACCATAGATCAAGTATAACTAAGGTAAGGTAGACAATTTTGTTGTTAACGCATTTAAACTTAATTGTAATATTTTTCTTTTATTTTGAATTTTATAGGTTCGATGGAATTCAAATGGTGGGAAATTCGTTTCTTCTTCACTTGATGGTAGTATAAAGGTATGGGAAGGAGAAAATGGAGATTGTATTCAAACGATTGAAAATGCGCATAGTGGACAAGCAGTTTCAAGTGTAGAATTTTCTAAATCTGGAGCATACGTACTGTCTAGCGGTTGTGATTCTACATCCAAATTATGGGATGCCAATAGTGGAAAATGCATTATAACTTATGAAGGGGCTGTACATCGAGTAAGAAAAATAATATGGCTATATCAGAAATGCTTGGAAAAAAAAAACAACTTTTTATTTATGATTTCTTATTGTTTATTATTTCATAGAATAATCATGTACAATCAACTTTTTTGTGTGAAGAAGATTATGTTATTAGTAGTGATGAAAGTGATAATTCCATAATTTGTTGGGATTCACGTACTGGAAAATTACTTACACGTTGGACTGGTAAGTTTAAAATAAAATTTCAATTTACTAGATTGATTTAAATTAAATTTTTATTTTGTTGTTTTTTTTTTTTTTTAATAAAAAAAAGGTCATACGGGAATTGTTAGATATGTTGCCGCTTCACCTACAGAATCAGGATTTATGAGTTGCGGGTAAAGATTTTTATTTTATTTTATTTTATTTTATTTTGATTTATTTGATTAAATTTAATTTACTTGTTCAAAATTTAACAATGTATATAATTTTATTAATCAAATCAATAATTTTCTATTAGGGATGATTTCCGTGTTAGGTAATTAATTTTTCTTCTTTTTCTGGATACGATTATTATATAATAACTTGTATCATTAATAACAAATACTTTTTATTATTAGGTATTGGAATTTGGATCCGGCGCAATCTTGAGATTTTTATAGCAATTGAGAAAGTTCAACTTTTTCAACTTTTTCAATTAATTAATTTATAATACATAAATTGTTTTATTCCTACTTTTTTTTAGCAAATTTTAATAACGAAGCTTATCATCATTATGATTATTATTTGTTATGTCTAAGAAAAATTTCACTAGATAAATCATATGCACCACAATGATATATTTGGAAAATTTACTATTACGCAGAAAATCACGACCATAATAAACTAACTAATTCTAATTGTTTTACATAAATAACATAATACATGGAATATATACATATAGTTCATAAAAGTTCATAAAAAAAAAAAAAATTCTCATCATGCTTGTATTACATGTTTCATAAATCAACATCATCATTATTGTAATTGTTATTTAAATTATTTACTCCAAGGCTTGATGATGATGATTGAGCATTTCTATTAAATTGTTGATTAAAAAATAGTAAAGGGGCTGTAGGTAACGCATCCATTCCATCATCAATGACGTTATTATTAATTTTGTTATCCCCAAGAGCTTCAATCATAGCACGACTAGATGCCATAATATTTTTTAAATACTAAAAATTTTAATCGGAAAAAAACGTGAGTATAAAATTTTTCATAATTATCCAACATTCATATAAATATTAAATGTACTTACCATAGTACGTTGTTCTTGCGGAGCAGCTTTATCGGCTAATTTTCTACGTTCTTCAACAGCAGCATCTTGCAGTCTTAAATTCATTCCCAATACACTTTCTTCAACACGATTTTTACGACGTTTATTATTTTCATTATCTTTAATTTCTATTTCTTCATCCTCATCGGCATCAATATTTATAAAAGGCGATGGATCAGATGAATCAGATGAAAGGGAGTCGAGTTCCATATCTTGAATTTCATCATATTGAGAGCATTTTGAATTGGTATTATTGGACTGTGATAATTGAAGTAAAGTATTGTTTTTTAATAAATATGAATTATCCCTTGAAGTTCCTGCAGATGATGGTTCTGAGCAATTATTCGAATATGAAGATGATGACGACCCGTAACCAGATGATCTATCACTATCTGAAGACGACGTTTTTGATCTCGTTGCAAATGAAGTTCTTCTAGGTCCTGGTGGTGGTGAAGTTCTTGGTTGGGGACTCATAGAAGGAGGTAATTGAAATAATTTTGTTGAAACAATTTTATGCGATTTTGATGATTGTTGTGGCCTATGTTGTCCCATATCTGTACGACTGTTACTTGATGAACTTAAGTTTGTTTCATTATCAGCTGAAGATTCTTTAGAATGAGAAATTCCTTTTTCTGGAGGATGAGAAGTCTGTACTAATAACATAAAATTATCTTCCGTAATAATCCCAGGAACTTTAGTTGTGTGTAATCTTTTATAATCCGGAACACATTGACTTGAATTGTTATTGGTCGAAGGTGATGATGAAGAGACATGATTACTCCAATCATTAATTTCACCATAAATTTTCCCTGATTGATTTGTTCTATCAAGAGTGAACTCGATATCCTTTTCCATTAAAATTTTATTTAATTCATCATTTATACCCACAGAATTCTCTTTATGACGATCATCTACTGCAATCATCGAGTTATCAACAGAAATATGTGAACAAGTTAATGAACAATGATCCCTAGGATCACAATGATCACACAATTTCGTTAAACTTTAATAAAACAAAAAAAGATAATTTTGTTATTTTTGTATAAATAACTAACTCAATAATAAATATCATAAATACCTTTCATCTGTTTCTTGCTCACTATCACTTGTTTCATTCAAAATCATATTGTTTCCACCTAAAATAGAATTCGTCGCTCTTTCATAATGAGGTAAATTCCATCTCTCCTTAAAGATATCAAGATTGTTATCATCCACGATTGAATTATCAAGTGCGGGCGAAGATTGAGTTCCAGATGAAGTTGTTGGTTTATCATCATCATCTATTATCACATCCCTACTAAAATCAGTACAAAATAAACCACCTTCATAGTAAATAACGGGACCATCGTGTTGATCATTTTCACTATTAGATTCATCTGAAGACAATGAGGATGAACTAACATTACGGTGAAGAAACACAGGATGATAATGAGTTATTTGAGGAGTTGATTTAACTTGTTGATTTTTAGTAATAGAAGAAGTTAAAGATGATGGTGTGATATATGCAGTTGCAGAATTTTTTTGATCCGATGAATAATTTTGAATTGAAGGATTTGATGGTGAAGAATCACTTTGTTTATCACCAGTATTACTACTCATTTCGCTTACACCCCCATTTCTTGATAAATTTTCACTACTTCCTCCACTTAAACTAGTGGAAAATTGATCAGGCTTAATATGATCTAGACCCGTACGCCATCGAACCTTTGTACCATCTTCATTCAATTCCAAACAGTTTGAAAACGTTCGAATAGCTTGTTTGACGAATGGTAAAGTGACACTCATTGTATGTAGTTGTGCCATGTTCGTTAAAAGATTCAAGTAAACGTATCCCTGAGGATCCGCATCTTCCTGATCTTTGAGATAATGATCATCCAAAGATGGCTTTGTGGTAAATACATTTTCGATGGCCCTAACAACTTGTTTCATCTTTGATTTATCACTTGGTTTAATATTTAAAGTATCAGGAGTTAAAGAATTTTCTGTAGAATCGTTCACATTTATTGAATTTTGAGTCCCTTGTGTAGAACTCGAGTTGGGTGTTGATAACTAAAAAAAAGGGAAATAAAAACTAGTTATGAAACGAAAGCTATGAAAATTATCCCAACATTAGGATCGATAATATTTACTTGTGCAGCAAATTGTCTTAAATATTCCTCCAATTCATGTCGTTTCTCTCTAAAAATAAGAATTTGATTAGCCTGAAAAAATATATATTTATACATATATAATTGAATATTAATAACGGTAAAATGATCTTAACCTTGGCATTTGATAATATCGCACTTCAAATAATTTTTCTTTATGTAAAGATTTTGAATGAATCCTTTCCAATTTTCGAAGCTTTTGACGTAATTTTTGATCTTCACAAAACAAATCAAGTATTAATTAAAAAATCAAAGTAAAAAAAAATTTCGTGAAATTTATGTTACTTTTAACTTACTCTTCAAGGTTAAATCGTCAATAACTGAACGATACGAATCGCTCCCCGATGATTCCTCACATTTTTTATGAAAGCCGCCATGATTAGAAACTGAAGGTATACGCGCATGATGTCCAATACGTTGAGAATGTTGATGTCTTGATATTATCGATGGCTGTTGGTTTGACACAAGTTTAGGATGTTTAGGATGTTTAGGATGAGTTTTATAAGAATTTACGTAATAAGGAGTTTCGCTATCTAAATCGTATAATAATCATAGTCATTGCAAAACGATTTTTAATCATTCTTTTCCTATTCGACATCCCTTTCCACACCTTAACTTACCGTCATCATCAAAGTTATTTTTATTCAATTCTTTAGTATTTTGATTAAATTCTCTAAACCATGCTTTCGTAGTAGAAATGGAACTGTTGCTTTTTTTTGAGTTACTACTGTTACTACCATTGCTCGTTTCACCACTTGCTTCACCACTTGCTTCGTCCATTTCTTGGTCATTACCACTTGACTCGTCTGAAAGAAATAAGTTCATTTCAAGGTCTTCATTACTATCACGTTTCGTCTGTGAAGAACCCTTATGTTTTTCAGTAGACGTCGTATTATTTATTGGTACTTTGGTAATACTGTTACCAAGATTTGTTGTTTCAAGAAAAGACATTTATTATCTTACTCCGGTAAGGGATTTATTGAAAAAAAAATATATATTATATACATATATATGTTTACCAACTTACTTTATTTTTAAAAAAAAAAATTTGTTTATATATAATTTTATTTCATTTAGTATAAGACAATTAATTAGTTAAATGTTTTTGTTAAAGGAAGAGTTCAAATAAATAATGATACCTCGTACAGAAAAAGAAAAGAAGGGATGTATATGTATATATATATATATATTTCCTTATTATAAAAATTCCAAGAAAATGATTTGGCACAAAAATTTAGCATTTTATTCAAAGAAACTTTACGATTTATTAAAGCCATGGGTAGAAATAATTACTAATATGAAGGAAACGGAGAATTTTCGTTTTAAATATAAATTTGACTATAATAAAAATGGATAAAAATGGATAAAGTACACAATTAAAATTATCTTCGAGAAAATTGAGGAAGAAAAATCCAAAGAATTCGATTTTAAATTTTAACGGAAAAAAAAATTTCGCGGTTAAAAAAAATGCAGAATTTTTTTTGAAATTCAATCCATTCAAATCGATAAATAAAGATTGTCGATCCACGTAGATTAAAATAGATTTATCAAGCATTGTTTTTAATTTTTCATTTTTTTTTTTCGATTACTATATTCAAAGTCCGATCCGTATAACGTTCTAATGATGTCATACTTGCCTTGCATACGTTCCAAATATAGGAAGAAAGCGTTAAATAAGTTAAATAATTGCCTATACCCAATGGGCTTTTTTTATTACAAGTCCAGACGTCTCACAATCAAGTAATCAAAAAAATCGGATACTTATTTAATATTTTCCCTTCATCTAATAAAGTATTTCTATTCTTCAACTAGCATATAATTAACTTTGACATGATATGATGTAAATGAACTCAAAAATAGGTAAATAGTTGCGCAATCATCGTCATAGAGTGTGCCAGGTAAAAAAAGCTAGTGACTTATTAACATGAGATTTAGAATATCACAGAAGGTTCTTTGGACCGGGTAATTAAAAATGCGCAGTATCGTGAACACATTGCCACTCGTTTGCCCAATTTGCCCAATTTCCCAAAAAAAAAAAAAAAAAAAAAAAAATGTTGATGACCAAATTTAATTTAGTATTAATAATTAACTAATGTATTTTTTTCTTCTGATTTGCGTATTTATAAACTTTGAAATGTAGATCATGTGACATTATTAACGATTGTTACCAAAATTATACGTTTATTGATGCTATTTAAGTGACGACATCTAATTGTCTCTCCGGAGTCCGGACATTAAACTTTTTTATGATTAATTAAGTCACGTGGAAATTTCAATTTTACGCACGCGTCATGTTTAACTGTTTCACAAGTTTTTATATGACCATGACTGAAGAACGCGTTTTGTTTCAAACGTAAATATTCAAGTTATAAAATTTATTTATTTTTTTGATTTAATGAGTTAACCACCTTTATTTACTTTGTAATTTAACCCAAAGATGTCGGAAGACTCAGTAGTGCGTGTTATTTTGCCACTATTTTTATCGAACAGTGCAAACCTGAATGAGGAGATGTTAACGGTTAAATATCAACTTCTTAATCAAACTGAAGTAGTAAGATGTCGTCAAGCAACGAATAACCCAAACGATCCATTTAACATGTCCGTGGCAACTGATAGTTTATCAATGAATTACAATAGATATAGAGATATCTTACCATTTAATTATAATCGAGTAAAATTATTTCAACAAAGACCAAATAAAACGGATTATATTAATGCAAGTCATATTGAAGCACCAAATAACGTTAGAAAATATATTGCAACTCAAGGTCCACTGAGTAAAACTATAGAAGATTTTTGGTTAATGATTTGGGAACAAAATACAACTGTTATCGTAATGCTAACAAAACAAATTGAGAGAGGAGAAACTAAATGTGAAACTTACTGGCCCGAAAGTGTTGAACATTACGTGATAATTAAAGATATTGGATTAAAAATCACGTTGGAATCTGAAATTTTTGATGAAAAAATGAATTGTTATATACGTACATTGAACCTTGAAAAAATAGGAGGACTAAACACAGAATGTAGACAAATCACTCAATTACAAACACTTGCATGGCCAGATCATGGGTTACCCAATTCTCCTGATTCTATTATCAATTTAATTATGAAAAAAGATGAATATGTTCAACATTATACCCATTTAAATAATGGATATATTGGACCTACCGTTATACATTGTAGTGCAGGATGCGGTAGGACCGGAACTTTTTGTACAGTGGATACTACCTTGGCTTTATTACCAAATTTACAACAAAGCGACCCTACCGATTTAATTTTTAACGTTATTCAACATTTTAGACAACAACGTATTGCTATGGTAGAATCATTAGCCCAATTTCAATTCTGTTATTTGGCCGTTCTTAGTAAACTCGTGAATGATTTATAAATTTATTGTATTACTGAATTATTTTAAAATTAAATTCTAAAATTTATATTTCAATAAATCAATCATGTAGGTCATAATTTCGTCATTGATATTATTTCTCTCTGATTTAAAAATTTTTTTTTTTTTTCATTTTCATTTTTTCATTTCTTAAATAATATCCATAACATAATGCCTGAAAAAC
The DNA here is from genome assembly GCA_015698045.1 of Rhizophagus clarus. Lineage (NCBI taxonomy): Eukaryota > Fungi > Glomeromycota > Glomeromycetes > Glomerales > Glomeraceae > Rhizophagus > Rhizophagus clarus. The sequence goes on along the minus strand of BLAL01000184.1, from coordinate 291,766 downwards.
GGAAAATATGTAAAAGTGTCGATGGAATGATTGATTTAACAGACAAAATTAAACTTAAATCTGTAAATTATGTTTTTAGAGTCATTATATATCTAACTAAAAAATAAATTCCAGTATTAAACTTATGTATTTAATTAAAAGGGTCATCAATCCTCTCCAGAATATTCGCCATATCTTTCACAAAATTTTACAAACCGATCTATCAATCAACGGTCACCTTCACCTATTCCTTCAACTTCAAGTCAACCTATTGTAGCATCTGCCTCACGTGGTAAAAAACGTGCATGGACAAAAGAAGAAGACCAAGCATTATTGGATTCAATAATTGTGGAATTATCCGGTCATTGGTCATCAATTTGTTCTCGAAATGAATTACTTACTCAACGCGGACCCAGTATGGTATCTCAAAGATTTAAAAATTCAATTAAACATAAATTATTAGGTGGTAATAATTCCAACTTTAATTCAGAAACTGGGAATGAAAATGGAAGAGATAAAAGGAGATTAAGAGTAAAAGAATGATGATAATAATTAGATGAATATAGTATCTTTTATATAATGCTTTTCTAAAGTAGCAATAGTATAAGATTCTAATTTTGTGCTATTATTAATTAGAAATAATCATCAAACTAGCTAAAAAAAAATTTTTAAAAATAAGAAAAAATCTATTTTTTTAGTAAGAAATTTATAACTAATATTATAATTGATTTTATATTAACAAATAATTTACTATTATCATGTAATTTTCCAAAAATTTTTAATAAAATACAATAGTAAAAATAAGAAAAATAAAGAAAAATAATAAATTTAATTTAAAAGATGAATCAGAAAAAAATGATCAATTAATTTGATAAGCTTTGTAATTGATAAAAAAAAATTTTTTGGAATTTCTTTTTCTTTATTATGAATTATTTTTATTTTTTATTTTTATTATAACAAATGGTAATGTCAACTCTATTACATAAGTAATACAGATCCACATATTACAAAAATAAGTCTAAGTAAGCAATGTAAGTTTGGTTAAACCTACAACTTACAAAAGTAAGATGTTAAAAGAAATTGTGAAAAATTCTAGAACAATTCTACTTAACAAGAAGTAGACATGTATCTGGACCCTACAAGATACCTACTGTATTACCTTCACCTGAAACTTCAATATCTTAAACAACAAAACCACTATATAAAAGATAAGTTACTTGGCAATATCACTCAAATTAACTTGCTTTATAATCAAAAAAAAAGAAATAAAAACAAAATATTAACTACTAAATATTAAGCTAACAATTGTAACAAGAGCTTAACAATGTCCATTTTATCTGTGAGCTTCTTGTCTAAAATCTTCTTTTTTTTCTTCTTCTTATCCTTAGACTTTTTGGAAGGCTTCAATGTATTCTTTATAGGTTTATTTGATTTAATAGGATATGTTTTGAAGAAAGCAGAATTCTTGTTCTTCAAATGCTTAATTTAAAAAGATTTAAAGGAATTCTTGAACTTATTGTTCAAAACTTTAAAGGCGGAAGAAGAAGCTTTACATCATGGGTGAGAGTAGTCAGTTCTATTATGATTGAAATTAAAAGTTATCTAATAACAAACTTTTATATCTTCATATTTTTCAAAAAAGACTACAATTATGTTTTTATCACCTGTAATGAAATATGTTACAGCTTTGATCAGGTAGTTATTGAATTACTATGAATTATTTTTCCAATAAGTAACAAAAAATAGTATATAATAACTTTTCTAATCAAATAAAATATTTCATTTAATATATCTAATATTTAAAAAAAGCATTAAATATGTAATTACATGATTTTCAATATAACTATCATAGTACAATTAATTAAAGTATTTGTAAAAAAAAATTTTCAAGATAATTATACATTTTTACAAGAAAAAAATATATAAAAGTTATTGAAGTACTATAAATTAAACTTATTTTACATATTCAAAATCATTTAATATAAAGCTTTATTAAAAATAAACTGTTTTTATTATTAAAAGTTTTATAAAAAGATTTGAAAGTTTCATTAAATAATTCTGAACTTTTTTGAAACTTTTTTTAATATTCTCTAAAATATAATATTTAAAATTAAAAATTAAAGCCATATGTTTTAAGGATCCTATATAATCTAATAGTTACTATGGGAGGATATAAGGGAATTACATAAGGTGATGGTAGGGCACAGGAGCAATCTTCTGGATGGGGAACTGGTTCAGAGTTTTAATAGATTAGTAATATACAACAGAATTTTCTGTAATTTATATAACTAATAAACTCATGAATTGCATTACCTTGCAAAAAAAAAAAAAAAAAAAAAAAAAAATATTTAAAATTAAATAAAAACTTTACTTTATAAATTTTTAGGTATTAATAAATAAGAAATTATCTCTTTTTTTTTAATATTCAACAACTTTTACAATATTATACTTAAATTTAAAAGTATTAGATTATACAAAAAATTTTATATCAATCATTTTTATAATACAAATTATATGATTACATGCTTTTTTTAAGTTAATAAAAAATTTACTATTAGATTCCTTATATTTTTATATAGAAAAGTTAAAGGTATAAAACTCTAAAAATTTCAAACTTTGCAAATAATTTAGTTAAAATTGATATTATTAATTACTGTTTTTAAATTATTATATCTTATTATATAATAAGATAACAATTTAATAAAAAAGATATTAGTAAATGAATATTCAAACCAGTTATTTGCTGAAAATACTGTATATAGAATAAAAGTAATTATAGTCTAGTCCTATCTTATCTAATAAATACATATAAAAAAAAATAAAAAATAAAAAAGATATTAGCATTTTTTGTAATAATTTATGTAAAATCAGCATTATTAAAATTTTTCAGTTAAATAGTATATATAATAATTAATTAAATATATAAAAAATTCTTCATATTTTTTTAATAATAATTTTTTAAAAAAATTTTAATAATTTTATTAGTAGTTCTATTAATTAATTAATTCAAAAAAAAAAATTATAATATAAATAAATAATAATATTTTATTCTTTTTTTTGTAAAAACAGATCTTTTACTAATTATAGTTTATAAATAATTTTAAATATTTAAATAAAAATATTATTTTTATTATCATTTTCAAATTACTATAATTGGATAATTTGTTAATCAATTAAAATTAAATATTAAAAATAACAAAAATAATTAAAAATAATAAAAAATAACAAAATACTATTATTTATACTATAAAAAATATAATAAAAATTGATTTTAAAACTATTTTTTTTAAAAAAAACAATATTTGCTCCTTTTTTATTTATTTTTAAATCACTTTAATTTAAAATATATACTAAGTAAAAATTTTTTAAACATTTTTTTATTTATTAACTATTGTATTTCTAATTTTTTTTTTTGGCATTTTTAGGACTTTAAGAATACTTTTATTTAAATAGTATTTATATAGTATAAATAAAAATTAATATAATAAAAAAAATTTTAAAAAAATTAATTATATAAATAATAATAGTAAAATTAAATATAAATATATATATATGTGATAATAAAAGATTTGCTTACTTTTAAAATAGGATATCTACAGGCTTAATATAAAAATTATATATAAAAAAACTTAAAGATTCTACTATATATAAATAAATTACATTTAAAAATAAAGGTTTATTTTGATTTTTTTTCTTTTTAGATCAATTAATCAATAATATTAAAAATAAAAGTAAGATAAAACTAATAGTAAACTATTATTTTTCTATGGTAATCTTTATTTATTAGTAGTAAATGAAATTCTGATAATAATCAATAATTAATTAATATTTAAGTTTAATTTTTTTTTTTTAAATTTTATTTTAAGTTTATTAGATTTTACAATATTTTTTTTTATATTTTTACTTTTTGTTTTATTTAAATATATTTATAATTATTTAAGAAATTACATCATTTATTAAAAAAAAATAAAAAAATTATTAAGTCAAGATAATATTCCATTTTTTGTAATAATATATAAAGAAATTTTCTAAAATAAATAATAATAAGAGGAAGAAATCTTAAAAAAAATTTTAAATGAAATAATTTTTGATTCTTTTCTTATTAAATAAATTAATTTATTTTAAATTAAATATATATATATATTTTTTTTTTATTAATAAAATTATATATAATAAGTAATACAACTAAAAATATTGTTATTTTTTCTTAGTTTTATTTTTGAATTAATATACAAAAAGTTTTGAAAGAAAATTTATTTTTTTGTATTAATGTTTATTTTTAAAGTTTAATTATAATAGTATAATGTATATATGTTTTTAAATATAATATATTAATATTGTTAAAATAATTTACACAAAACTTTTAGTATTTGCAAAACATTGAATTAATTTATAAACATAAAAAGTATTGTTATCCATATTCTTTAATTAAAAGTCTGAAAATTTACTCCATTCAAAATCTTCAGAAACCCAATCTTTTTCATCTAACAAATCAGGAGAGTCTATCCAAACATAAGTAATAGCTTCTGTAGGAGTCTCCTTGTTTTCAATATATACCTTTACTTTTTTCCTTTCATATTGCTATTGAAAGAAAGGCAAATTAATACGCATAAAAGGTACAAACTACAATAATTATATCACTTACGAAACCCTCGAAGTTATCTAATCTTATTATGTCTTGTGATGATAAGCCTCTAATTAAAATACCCTTTGTTTCATCTTTTAAATCATCTCCTTTTAGAATCGCGGGATAATCTACTCCAATTACTTTGCGCCGTTTATATCCCTTTATAAAAGAAAATAAATTAAACAAATTAAAATTGTTTAATTCAAATTTTATTGTTGATTTACCTTTAATGTTGCAGGAATTTGTTCTTCTATATTAATTGGCGGTTCTGTATTTTTTCGTTCTTGATTTAGAACTTGTTTCAATATTTGTGGAAAAGTAAGAGTTCCGTAAAAGAAACACGTAAAATTATCCATGTTATAGTATTAGTATTACGGCATTGTGCCATTCCCGGTTAACTCTAATACAATTTTTCACTTAAGCCACAACCATGTATTTTCCTCTGAGAATGCCCTTAGCCTTGTGGCTTGTATGTTTATCAGATATCTATAATATATAAGAATTTTTATGATGTAAAGATTTATTTGATTATTTCTTATATCTAAATAAAACCTGTTTCTACATCGCTCTATTGAATAACGAAAATTTTAAAAGCTTCGCGAATTTATTTTTACAAATTTATTACAGATACATTTACTATCGATCTGAAGCCACAGGAGTTTGGGAGAGGCTTGAAACTTTTACATTAAATAAATGCCATGATGTTACATATTATCTCATACTGCGGCACTATCGTGCCTTATATGTATTTGCAAGAAGAATATGACCAATGGAGTTTCTGCTCAGCAAACTTAACCAATCATATTGCTTATTGCAAATACATCAGTTACTCGGCACTTCGTGCCGAGTAACTATTGTTTATTTCGGTTCAGATTTTTAAGAAAATAGAGGGGACGGACAAACAATTAAATTGGAGCGGGAAACCCCAAAAGAAGCGAACTTTTACAAATGAAGAATCAAATGGTAAAAAATATTGGAATAACGTGAAATAGGAATTTCAACGGTTTTAATCAGTCAATGGTATCTCATTTGTATAATTACATAGACGTGATAGAACTTTGCTGCAATTAACTGGATTAGTGAAGAAAGAAATAATATTGATAAATAGTGTTTGTTAGTCAAATATACAAGCCACAGTTTAAATCCGGAAAGGGGGTCCCTTAAGGCATTAAGAAATTACGTATATGACAAAATTACGTATATGACAAATAACGGGTGACAAATAGGTTTTTACTAACCGAAAAAATTAAGTACTTAAAACTGAAGTGGTGCGTGCCGCTTTAACGTTTCCGAAAAGGGTTAAATGGAATTCCGAAAATTTCATAACCTCTCGCCCGCATTTTTCTATAAAGATTTTTTTTTTAATTTTATGAAACGCGCACTAACTAGTGGTTTTTTTATATGTACCGGTTTGGTACAACACTTGCAAAAAATTTTCAATAATCATACTTAAACGCGTACATTCAGCTTAAAATCTGAATTTACACGCATAACATTTATACTCATCAAATAAAAATTAGTGATTTTAAATGGATACTACCATACCATAATATCACGTGAAAACGATTTTAGCCAATCAAATTTAAAATACCAAAAAAGATCGTTACTGATCATATAAACGCGCAAAATTTGGGGTGCAACTAGATTACTAGATACGTGATACAAGATCGCGGAACTTTGATAAGTTTTCGGCTTAGATCGAATTTCTTACTCCATATTTTTTTAACGAATTATTATTAATTTCGTTGATTTCTTTTATAGGTTTCGGAAACAAGGCTAATATTTCAAAAGCATTTATTCCAAATACCTTGTTTTTGATTTAATTAACGTTTTCGTTTTTTTTAGGTAGGACCCCATTTCACTCCTTTTAGAAGTGGGATAGGTAAAACTTCGAAATTTTTTTTTTAACGAAACGTTTTGCTATCGGTTTTGTTTTTTTTAGGTTTCGAAATTCGAAAGGTAATTAAATTACTATGAGCGCAAATTATTATCAAAGTCAATGACAATTAATCTATCTATCTATCATTTGATAACCTATGTATACAATAAATCATTATTTTTTCAGCATCTACATTTCGGCAATTTCAGTCGAGAAATGGCGGATTCAGACACAGTAAAAAATAATATCAAAACGCTTATTTTACGACCTGATGATTTTACAATCGACAATGTAGAAGATGTGATAACACAAATAATGCAAAAAAAGGCCACTTCTGCTCAAATAGCTGCATTTTTAGTGGCATTAAAATTACATCAAAAAGATTTTGATCCTGAGGTGGTGGCTACTTGTTCAAAAGTAATGTTAAAGTTTGCTTTAAGACTGGATTTGTCTATGTATGAAGGTTTACAAGATTCTCTTATTGATATCGTTGGTACTGGGGGTGATAATATGAATACCTTTAATGTTTCTACTGCCGCATCGATAGTTGTTGCTGGTGCAGGTTGTAAAGTTGCCAAGGTATTTTAATGTTTTTTGCTCTTTTTGTAAAAAAAAAATTCTCTAAAAATTTTTTTGTAAAAGCATGGTAATAGAGCATCTAGTTCGCGAAGTGGCTCGGCAGATATTTTAGAAAACCTTGGATGCGTAATTGGAAATGTTACACCAACACAAGCTCCTCACATAATTAATTCAACAAATTTTTGTTTTTTATTTGCTCAAAATTTTCATCCTGCCTTAAAACATCTTGCATCTACACGTCGCGAAATTGGTGTGCCTTCTATACTAAACTTATTAGGACCACTAACTAATCCTGCTGAACCAAAACGTGTTGTTATTGGTGTACATTCGGAAAATCTTGGTATGTTAGTTGCTAAAACTTTAAAAATAAAAGGTATCACAGAAGCTATGGTTGTTAATGGCGATATTGGTTTAGATGAGGTAAATAATTTATTTTAAAAAAATTAAATAAAACAACTAATTTAACACATGATTTTACTTATATAGATAAGTCCTGAGGGTGAAACAACCGTTTGGCACGTTACTCAATCACAACCTGATATAAGAAAATATAAAATTTCGCCTGCTGATTTTGGCCTTCCATCTCATTCAATAAGTGATGTCAAAGGCGGTACGCCTGAAGAAAATGCTGAACTTTTGATGGAAATACTTTCAAATAAATATAAAGGTCCAATTTTAGATTTTATACTTTTAAATGCTTCAGCTGCATTAGTTGTTCATGGTAAAGCAAAGGATTTCAAAGAGGGGGTTGAACTATCTCGTGAAAGTATAACTAGTGGAAGAGCTAAGAAAGCTTTAGAAAGTTTTAAGGAAGCTACTTTAATGGAATCTAAATTTACGAACTGATATTTATTTCATAATATAGTTACTTTTATAATAAAAATTATTCATAAATATTACATATTAAACTTGAATCTCAAGATATTTAAGATCAAAAGCTTTTTTTTATACGAGTATTACATCATTCGAAAGTTGTATGCAAAAAAATTAGTATAATAATAATTGCGTCATTATTTGTTTATTGTAAATTTTATAGTGTTTAGCAAAATAGCGGTTTTAGAGGGGCAAGTATTGTAATTTTTACAAGATGCTTAGCATATAATAATAGGAAACGCTCAAATACGAAAGGTGAATCCAAACCATAATTTCTGATTCAGATTGGGGATGAAAATAAGTAGAAAAATAAACATGGGGCCGGCAAAAATTTTAGGATCGATAGCTGATCTACGTAATTTCTACGTTACCAAAAATATATTATCAGATGCAATAATTAGTAATCAGATGTAGATTTGTAAATCTTTTTTCGCGCTTTGCGAAAGTCGATAGTTTAATAATTATTTTTATTTTTATTTTTTTTTTTTAAAATAAATACTTTCATTAATAAAATATGATGGACACTTCTTTGGAAACCGTTGAACTAGATAATGATTCTAGGATAGTTAATACTCTTTTTCGAAATGATAAAACAGATTCTAAAACACACGCTACACCTTTAAAAAGAATGGTTGCGGCTTGTAGTGGAGCTTTATTAACTTCGCTATTTAGTAAGAAAATTGTTTCTTACGCGATTTTAGGAGCAATTAAATATAACCATTTCGAATTTTGATATTAATATATCCGTATTATTTTATTTTCATTTTATAAAAATCGTTGATTTTTTTTAGCTACTCCGTTTGATGTTGTTAAAACTAGGTTACAATCTCAAAGTTTGTTCCCTGCTTCATTAACAAATACAAGTTGTTGTAGCGAAGTATTGCTTTCAACACGAAATTTAAGACGAGAATTTCTCTGCCATTTAAATTTACCTCGTGTTTCTTCTAATCAAGCATCGACGCTTAGTTGTACTGTAACTGGTGCTACTACATTAACTCCTAGTCGCCAGATAGCTGAGAATCTTAATGGATCATTGGTAAAATTTTGGTTTCTTCGCGAAAATATATGTCACATATTTAACATTTTTTTTTTTAATTAGGATGGAATAATAAAAATTGTTCGGCATGAAGGAATTACATCATTATGGCGAGGATTATCACCTGCACTGTTAGTTTTGTTTTGTTTTCATTTTAGTTATAATAATTTGTATATCGATATCCATACTTAACATATCCTATATCTTATAATAGAGTAATGTCTATTCCCGTAACAGTAATATATTTCGTGGGTTATGATTACTTACGAGATTCACTATGGGCAAATTGGAAAGGAAAATATTCTGAAACCTATTCTCCATTGATTGCTGGGGCTTCGGCAAGAAGTATGTTATCCGTTCATTGTGTTTTTAATTATATACTTTAATACTAAATTATATCTTTCATTTTCATTCAGCGATTGCTGTTTCCGTGATATCTCCACTAGAATTGTTTCGTACAAGAATGCAAGGACCTGAAGGTGTAAATGGTTTGAAAGAAGTGATGAAAGGAATACAAAAAATGGCGAAGGTTAATGGTATCTCATCACTATGGCGAGGCTTAGAGCCTTCATTATATCGGGATGTACCTTTTTCTGGTATGAATGTCTTATTACTTTCCATGAATTCAATATACATCTTGCCCCTGATTTAATTTTGTTTGTCATTCTAAGCAATTTATTGGACTGGATACGAATTGACAAAAAGACATTTAAGTAATTTCATGAACGAAAACAATATTGACAATAAATTTGCAGTTTCATTTTTAAGTGGTGCTACTTCCGGATCGGTATGATAAATTTATCATATAAATACTTCAAATTTATTGTACATTTTTAATTACAACCTCCATATTTTTTATTCCAAAGATTGCTGCTGCGTTGACGACGCCTTTTGATGTAGCGAAGACCAGACGACAAGTAGCAAGTGATCAAAGTAGGGTATATTTAACCTTTTCCTTTATTTTAGAGATCAAATAGTTTGTTAATTTAATATTTGTTAATAGTGAAGAGATTACGCATGCATAGAGTATTGAAACAAATTTTTCGAGAGGAAGGCTATAAAGGATTATTTAGAGGTGAATATTTGAACAATATTTATAACTCTCCCTTATTATCCTACAACTAATTATTAATTTAATGTTGATTTTATTTAAATTAGGCGGAACTCTTAGAATAACCAAAGTAGCAACTAGTTGTGCCATTATGATTTCAACTTATGAAGTACTTAAAATGACCTAAATATATACTTCTTTTTTCCTTGTTTTTTTCATAATTTGCTTCTAGCATACGAATTACGAAAGGAACAATGGACATTCTTTACATTTATTAATCAACAACTTATTAATATTATGTATAGACATTATTGATTCAAAAAACCTCAATGAATATAATTAATATTGACTTAATTTTAATTATTATTAATAAAACAATGGAATTTAACTCTAAATAAATGAATCATTTAAAGATTATTTCATAATAGAATATAACTATAGAACATTTGTTATGAACCAGTTCTGACTGGAGGAGAAACCTTAAAATTTAAAAAAATTATTTAAATATATTATATATCTTTTTTTTTTAAAAAAAAAAAAAAAATTATTTTTACCAGAATAACTCCGTCACCACGTACAAATAACATCTCTAAAGTTCTTTTTACAGTCTAAATAAAATATTCGAGTCAATAGATAATATAGGGAGTTACTTTCAAGAAAACATAAACGAACGATGTTATAGTCATATTTACTTACACGAATGACTTCTTCATAAGTCTCATCATTAATTTCCACAATCGTAATAGTTTCTTCAACTTCACTCAACACCATATTCAGATGACCATCATAAGCCTATCAAAGATGCATAATTCACGAATTCAGAAACGTGTTTATTTAAATAAAGAGACATTTTAATAAATGATACGCGTAAAGTTTAATTCATTAATTCAGTTATCACAGAAATAGACACGAGATAAATAAGAAAGTTTAATATAAAGTATTACGTGAAGTTTACCGCGTAATTCACGATCTCCACGTAACTTGACATATATTCTTTCATCAAGTGACAAACGAACTAAATCGAGTGGCTCTTCTACAGCGGCAGGTTCTACTGGAGCAGTATTAGTCTCTTCAGTCATTGTTCAAAACTTATTTCCTTGGAGACAGGATTCAATATCAAGATAATCATAATGTCAGACTGAGTATGCCTAAATAATCACCGGACCAATCAGAAAAATCACTAATCCTTAAACCTAACTACCACTACCTAACTCCTAACCTAGTTCAAGTTGAAATGACTTCTTACACCAAATCTCGAAAGTTTAGTTGTGTTATAATTGGTGTCGTTATATTAGCTCCTAGTATCACTGATAAATTTATTTTCGTTATTCTTTGCGAAAACATATACGATAATTTATTTTCCCTTTAATAGAGATGTAATATCTACTTCTAAATATATAAACCTAACCGCGGCCCAACTAAAGTAAAATCGTAACACTGGGATGTTTAAGCACTTTACATACACGAGTCATGATGTGAATTCTCAATCATTTTTTATAACACAGTGTTTCCAGAGTTTGCGAAAAGAGGATGATACTTTTTAGTCATAAACCATAAACATTCGCAAGAAAAATTCTATATCGCGTTAAATTTATTTGTAGATTTGTAGATTAAATGTTAACTTGCTATACAACAGCTTCTGCATTACTGGGCCAAACAGCCAGCGTAGCACACATTTATGTTCAAAAAGGGAATGCAAATCAGCCACATGTGATTATTGTGATTATTAACAGCGGATTTGGCAAAACCGCAGTATAAAAATGTTCTTTTTCGAAGGGTTAATATTACCCCTTGAGAAAACTATAAGTAGTACGCCTTAGCGTTCAAGCGTTCAATTTTATATTCAAAAAGATTAATCTTGCGCGTGTTTTTTTTAAAAAATAAATAGGCTTGCAAGTGAAAAATTATTTATTTGACTGGATGGCACAACCGCAGAGAGAATACGTTAGGTTAGAAAAATTAGGGGAAGGTACATATGCTACGGTTTATAAAGGCAAAGAACGAAGGACAGGAGAAACAGTGGCTTTAAAAGAAATACATTTAGATTCGGAAGAAGGAGCACCTTCGACAGCTATTAGAGAAATATCTTTAATGAAGGAACTAAAACATGCCAATATTGTGAAATTAAAAGATGTAATTCATACAGAAAATAAGCTTATGCTTGTTTTTGAATATATGGATCAAGACCTTAAAAAATATATGGATTTTCATGGAAATAATGGAGCATTAAATTCAATGACAATTAAACTATTTATGTATCAAATGTTAACCGGAATAGATTTTTGTCATGAAAATAGAGTACTTCATCGCGATCTTAAACCTCAAAATCTTTTAATCAATAAAAATGGTCAACTTAAACTCGCTGATTTTGGCCTGGCACGTGCTTTTGGAATTCCTGTAACAACTTTTTCAAATGAAGTCGTTACTTTATGGTATCGTTCTCCTGATGTACTTTTAGGTTCTAGATCATACTCAACTTCAATTGATATATGGTCCGCAGGTTGTATTATGGCTGAAATGTATACTGGACGTCCCCTCTTTCCAGGAGTAAGTTAAAATTTTTTTTAAAATCATTTGTTCTTTTTAATTGTGTTCGTTAAACTTTTTTAACACTCCATTTCCGCCTCGTCACGTGATATCTCAACACAGACCACTAATGAAGACCAATTACTCAAAGTTTTTCGTATTATGGGGACGCCAAATGAACAAACATGGCAAGGAGTATCACATTATCCAGAATATCATAAACCATATCCACAATATCCTCCACAAGACATGAGTGCATATCTTCCAATGATTGACCGTCATGGATTAGATTTACTTATGCAAATGCTAGTTTATGATCCTGATAAAAGAATCACAGCAAAAAACGCATTAAAGCATGTTTATTTTCAAGATTTGTTGATTGATGATTTTGATAATTCCATAACTGTGGGTAATTATAGCGGAATTCCGCAAATGGCTCCCCAAAATACTATGAGAATGACTGTACCTCAAATGACAATGCAAATGGGTCCTGGCGTTAATATGCAAGCTCTTAATGTTCAACCTGTTAACATGCACATGGTCCCCTCTGGTGTAAATATGCAAATGAATGGAATGCAATCGGCAGTTCAACCTATGATTGTACCTCAATTAATGCAAGGTGGTGCTCAAATGATGGGTCATCCTCCTAACGCAACTTCACAAGCACAAATGATGCCGCGTGCACCAAGAAATCATATGCACGATAATTATGGAATTGAATAATTGCTTTATGTTGTTCATTTGTTTTTTTTTTTTTTTTTTTTTTTTTTGAAAAAAAAAATTAAACACTTCCTTCATACCTTCAGAAGTCGAATATCAGAATTACAAGGGTGAAGAAGGTTAAATGTCTTTATGGAATTTTGTTTCTTTCAGAGTTCAACATTGAACATCGCTGATTATTTAAATCATTACTAATTGTACTGTAAATGTATAACAGTATAAACATATACTTAGATAGCATATTTATATATATATATTTAAATTTAGGTTATGATCGAACAGTGCATTCTATTTGAAGAAAGCTATATCATTGTGAACGTTTAAAAGTATTTATTATTATTATCTTGATATTGGCTTAATTTACTTAAGAATTATTTTGTTCATAAAAAGGTTTATCTCAATTGCAAGTCTAAATTCCCTTTTTGTTGTTGTATAATGCAATTATATGAATGTATGAATTTCTATTATTAATCAATAAACTGCTGAAATTAATATCAAAATTTAAAAACAATAAAGTAAATTAGTTTTTTAAATATTTATCTACTCCACTGTTTATCTTTATTCATTTTAAAGGTATTATTTCTCTGTTTTGCAATGTGATCAATATTATTTAATTTCATACTATTTCTACCACGTTTTTCAATTTTTGAACCTTTACCACTCGTAGCTATATTAATATGTACTTTAGGCGGAATTTTAAACCCAAATGCTTTACCAACTTTTTGAAGATCTAATTTATTCACATCAAATATCGCTTTAAGAGAATAAGAGGCATAAGCCATTAAATAAGATCTAAATCCATCACGAGCTGATTCATGAAGATAATAATTTTTTTCAACTAGCTTCTCAAGCTATTTCAATAATGAGATAGGAAAAAAGAAGATTAGATTGTTTTATGACATATAAAAAAATAAATACGTGTATATACCTGTGTTTGAACATTAGCAATTTTATTAGGAGGGAATTGATATTCATTTAATGGTACCTTTGCATGTTTAAGATAACGTAAAAATCCTAATTCACATGGTAATAGGAATAATAAACCTTTTCCTTGTCCACCCGCTCTAGCGGTTCTACCAACTCTATGAATATAATCACGTGGATCATCTGGTGGATCATATTGAATAATCCAATCTACAGCGGGAATGTCTAATCCTCTCGCTGCTACATCTGTACAAAGAAGAATACCATGTTGTGCATTAATAAATTCAAAAAAGGTATTTGTACGTTTTGTCTGTTTTTGCTTTCCCTTTTTAAAAATAAGAGGAATAAACAATAAGTAAATTTGATTTACCGTATAAACAGGAAAAAAAAACACTTACATGTAAACTTAATACCGGTACATCGATATAATTTAATAATTCTGCATGATATTTGACAGAATTACAACTTGAAAAAAATACAATCATTTTCTTTTTTAAATTCCTTTTTAAAAATGTAAACAACAATAAAAATCTTTTATCACTATCACAAACAACATATCCCTGAATAAGTCCTTCCACTGTGGCTGTTTCTTTTTTTTCATCCACATTAATGTATATTGGTCCTTGTCTCAAAGATACTCGTGCGAGATCTTCAACTTTAGTTGTTTGTGTAGCGGAGAAGAGCATTGACTGCCGATTTTCTAAAGTGTGTATACATCATATAAAAAGTCAATAAATTATAATAATTAATTCCGACACTTATTTTGCATAAAAACTGACCTTTCGGAAGAATTTTAATAATTTGTTTCATTTCTTCTTCAAAACCAATTTCTAATATACGATCCGCTTCATCTATAATAAGTGACTTGAGGTTTCTATACACAAATCCCTTGGTGTTCTATGAGGGATAACTCAAACACTTAATTATAATACAACTAATTTTCATACTGAATTCTTTGAAAAGAATACCTGAAGATGATCTAATAATCTCCCAGGAGTGGCAATTAGTAAATTTACACCTTTAGTTAATTTTTGAACTTCCGCTTGTCTATTTGCTCCACCAATTACTATTCCAAATGTTTGATGATGAAATTGAAGTAATTCTTTTGCAACTCCAAGAATTTGAAGAGCCAATTCTCTTGTCGGGGAAATTACAATTACTCCAGTTCCTATAAAAAGGAAATTAATGTAAAATTTTTAACAAATAAATCACCTTAAATAAAATATTACCATTTCTAGGTTTAAACTTTAATTTGTGAAGCATCTCAACAGCTGGAATTAAAAATGCCAAAGTCTTGCCACTGCCTGTTTTAGCGGCTCCCAGAACATCTCGACCTGCCATTAACGGTGGTATTGTTCTTGCTTGAACTTCAGTCATTTCAGTAAAGCCCATTTCTTTAATGGCTTTGCTTGTAGGCTCTGAAATATCTAACGATTCAAAATCGTAATTAATGGACTCTGAAGTGGTATCTATTGTTATTTATAAAGAAAAATTTGCGTTAGATAGGTTCATAAAAATTGATATAAACCAGAATACTTAAATTTTTACCATTATTTTCAATTGGAGGAACTTCACCAACTCTATCGATCACATTTGATTGAATGGTCCTTTGTTTTTTACTAACTTTTTCCTCCTCATCACTTTCATTATCATCTTTTTCAGAGTCATTATCATCATTCATTTTAATATCTTTATTTTGATCTAAAAAATCTTTTGTTTCATTATTTATTAATGAATTTGAATTTGTTAACCTTGTGCCAACATTATCACTTTTAGATTCTTCTATATTATCTTGTTCTTGAGATTCTTTTTCAGAGTTATCTGATTCTTCTTTTTCTTCAATTTTAATATTTTGTTGTGACTGTTCGTTTTGTTGTTGATTTTGCTGATTCTGCCCTTTCTTTTTATTTCTCTTTCTTTTTTTCCCTTTTTTTAATACTTGATCATTTGAAGGTATTTCAAAAGATTTTATTTTCGATCCATTATTAAACTTTTGCCCTTTGTCACCATTTTTTTCATTTTCTAGCACTTCCATTATAAGACTAACAATACGAGAACACTACGAGAACATGGTTTCAATTTTTTTTTTTATTTGATTATCTACTATGATGTCGTGTTACATCGTACATGTGTCGTAAAAATATTGCTATGAAGTTGATGGCAATCATTTTTACTCTATCGTTTACCTTATGTCAAAATTTAATCCTTTATGTACGATTGTTGTCACAGTGATAGAGGGTTTGTTTTTTCTAAAAATTTAAATTATTTGCTTAAATAAAAAGTGTTAATTCTTTTGTATATACACACACGAATATATTACGTAATATAGGACGTTATTTTCCTCAGAACCCAAATGGGAAACTTTATGTAGAATGTAGATTTACGGACGAAATACTTTCAACAATAAGTCCAGATTCTAATTCGATATTATCAACAGATAATGTGGAACAAGTGTCATTTCCAATATGGGACACAGAATTAGCATGGGAAGTAGATCAAAAAACTTTACATATATTGAGATCACAATGGGCACATTTAAAATTACAATGTTTTTCAATAGATAATACAAAAGGTAATAGTAATAATAATAGAGGAGAACTGATAGGATATTCGATGTTAGATTTAAGAATAGCAACTGATAAAAGTGGAAAAGAAAGATGGTTATCACTTATTAATAAAAAAGAAAAAGGCGGTCTTTTACCTGAAATTAAAATATCTTTCTGTATTTTACCAAATTTATCTCCTCCTGCAACACCATCTGTTAATAATAGTATTGGTGGTTATATACCAAGTCCGTTGGGAAAGTCATCGTTACCACCGTCTGAAGAAATTAAACTATATAAAATTGGAAATAATGAAACTGAAGTATTCCTCTTTTCCATTACAATTAATTTTGGGGTTAATTTACAATTATTATTACAAGATACGATATCATTTCTTACACAACAACAATTTCCTGAACTTGATTTATCAACATTGAATCATGGATTTTATTTTCAATTTACAGTATTTGAAAGTGTTATAACCTCAACCAAATTTTATGATCTTTCACATCCAAATATTAACCCTGAAACTTTTACATTTAGGATACAATCCTCATTAGAAGAATTAAAGTCTTTTTTAATAAAAGAATCAAAAGTTGTAATTAATTTATATCATGATAATCAAATCATCGGATTTGCTGAAATTCCTTTAACAGGATTATTCGATAGTAAAACTGGAGAACCACGTTCTCTTGATAGAGTATGTCCAATGTATAATTTAAAAAGAGAATTACCTGTATCAGCTGATGTGCAAACTGCTAGAATTGGTATTTATCTTACCATAACGAGAGAAAATTCCGGTGATAATTCTGTGACAGAAACTTCATTTGACGTTATAGAAAGAGCAAAATCTTTTTTTATTGAAAATGTTCAAGAAAATGATCAACAACAACAAATTAGAGAACAAATTAGTGAACATAAGTATAGAGTATTAATTGATTTAGAATCAATTCAGTTGAATAAGAGTATTAAAAATATTTATATTAGATATAGTTATCCTGCATTAGGCATTACACATAATAAATCAACTCAAATACTTTTAAATGTTGAAGAATGTAAGGACGTATTGTTAGTAAATGGTACAAATACGATTGATGTTATAATGACTCCACAAAGGCTTAATAGATATTTTGA
Organism: Rhizophagus clarus; assembly: GCA_015698045.1. NCBI lineage: Eukaryota > Fungi > Glomeromycota > Glomeromycetes > Glomerales > Glomeraceae > Rhizophagus > Rhizophagus clarus. Next base: position 273,895 of record BLAL01000184.1, on the reverse strand, counting down.
AGCTGTACCATTACTTATGGAAATATGGCAAACTGTGGACCAAAAACAATCTCAAATTGGAGTTGCTACTTTACGTTTGGAAGAAATATTCTTATCTCAAACTGTAATAGATGATGAAACTAAGGCCGAAATTAAAACCTTTACTACCTTAGCACCTATCAAAGCCATTGGAGTATCTACAAATTCTCGTGAAATGGGTCATATAAGCGTTTTAATAAGACTTGATGATTATGGTGAAAATAATTCAACTCAAGTACAACAACAAAGAGGATTAACAAAATCACAAAGTGCTACTGAAATATCAGAGCTTTTTAAAGAACTTCAACCTGCTAAGGATGAAATTGAAAAAGAAAAAGATGATGATACAGCGAAATTACCGGTAGAAGAGAATGAGAATGGAAATTCTACTGTAAACAATTATGATGAACACATTTCAACGTTTCGTTCAGATTTATTTAAAAAAGCGGCAGAAAATATGAAATTTACTCAAGAAACACTTGCCGTAAAGAAGAAAAATGTTACTCGTCAAAGTTTTGGTAAATTTAAAGTACAACAATTAAAATCAATAGATCGTCAATTACAACAATATATTCTTTATTTTAAAACAAGAGATGAAAGTTTATTAAGGGCTGAAAAAGATTTTGAAAGACATTGGTTAGAACTAGATAGACAATTTGATCAAAGAACGAAAGAATTAGAAAATCGATATTCTTCTCCTGTAGTTAAGAATTTACAGGAAGAAATAAGTAATCTTAAAATTCAATTGAATACGATAAACCGCGAAAAAGACCATTATAAATCTCAATGGTTAAGATCTTTACAAATTTTGGCTGGAATGCATGAAAGTGAAAGTGAAGAAGCTTTATTTTGGAAAGGTTTTAGAGAAATGGACAAATGTTGGTGGCAAGTTAAAAGAATGGCTGAAGAAGAAATGGAATTAATTGACTATGAAAAATTTACTTTGGATATTATTAAAGGTGAAATTGAAAGATTAAGATCATCTTGTTAATTATATTCAATTTAGTAATTTTTAAATAAAATCGTATTTAACTTTATTCAGTAATTATAGAATATTTATTTCTTATAAGAATATTTTAATATAACTAAATAAATCAAATCGGCATTATAACGTTTTGTCAAATGATTAATCGTTTTAAGGACCATATCCTCTGATCCCTTCAGCAAAATCCCACTGTGTCTCGGCTTTATAAGGTCCACTTACCTCTACACCCTCAGCGGTAATTTTGGCACGTTGAAACTATTACATTTTAAAATTATTACGGATTTATAAAGAAGGTGAATATAATACAATATAATACAAAATAATACACTATAATACAATATAATACGTATTTACACACCTTATTAAAGCTTCTTGCATCTCTATAATATAAAACTTTCATACAAGAGTCCAAAATTTCAATGGCTTCAGTTTCTGTAAGTGTATCCTCTCTGCCTTCGACAGCTTTACGCAAAATTGGTTGAGCTAAATGACCTCCAAAACCAGTAGCGATAGTTGAAGATTGATAAGTTGTTCCAAGGAGATCAACATATCCCAGAAACCTAAAATTAAATCATTCTTTAGCATTTTTATAAAAAAAAAAAAAAAAAAAAATGGAGAACTTACTTTTCTCCATCATTATAACCTCCAACAATATAGGCATTCCATAAAGGATTAAAACGAGATCGTCTACCATACATTACACGACTTAAATACTCATAAATATTTTGTGTTCTAAGGACATGGCCGTCATTTGTATAATATTCTTCTATCCTGTAAAATTTTAATATATGAGAATTTTCTGAACATCAATTAATTTGTCGATTCCGTGAAAATTAACTTACATCACAGTATCCAAAAGATGTTGGACATATTGAAAATCGGAAATATCTCCTGAAGCACCGATTACCGTAAAATCACCTACGGGATAAAGACGTTGAACATCCGTAAACCGAGCAAGTGAGCCATATGATGCTGTAAATTGAAAAATTCGCAAAAACGGTTAATAAAACTTCAATTATGAAAAGAATTAATTATGAAAGGAATTAATTTGAAAAGAAGGGCCATAACAACATACCCAATGTATCCGCGGCTAACATTACACCGTCTTTATACTTAAATGCAAGTACCGAAGTACCAGTCACGATTGGTTGTCTAACGATAAAAAAAAAAAATAGTTATAGTTATCACAATACTTTATTAAAAACGAAAAAACTCACTGAGTTCTCGTAATGGCGTCGGCAAAAATATCATTCTTTGGCTTTTCGTGGGGATCCAAATTTAATGGAAAGTGGTTCATGGTTAACGGACAACAGATTTGAAATTCGTATATATATACGTCGTCGATGATTACGTTAGGGTGTCTGATCCATGTAATCGATAATATTAAACGAATCGGGAATCAGAATCTATATATCATGTGGTCATGATCCGTGTTACCTTGAATTTTTTTCTCGAAGGCATAAAGGAAAAGCAACAAACAAAATTATTTCTCCCTTCTTTTTCGCCAGGGAATCAATCGGTCAATCGAAATGGTATGTTTTTAATACCGTATGTTTTTTATGTCAATAATTTAATTACCATCCTAAATTGATGAAAAAGTAAGATTCTTCGCTGTATTCGATAATTAGATGGATGAAATTTTTTTTGGGACTTTTCTTGAAATTCGCGATCTCAAAAATAAGCGTAACTTTCGGTGTTATCAAATAATTAATTTTAGTAATTATCTGTAGATTCAATAAAATATTACTTTAACATGAAAAATAGAACTAAAAATAAATTCGAAGATAATTCTCACTTATGACATTTTTTTATTGACGAGAATTTAATTGCGTTTGTTTAGGGTATCGACATCAAAAAACATCACGTGAGACACAGGAATCGGACTGCGCCAAAGAGTGAAGATGTTTACCTTCGATTGTTGGTGAAGGTATACATCGATTTTGCTCGGAAAGAAATGAAATTCAAATGTGAAAATTTTAATTTTTTAATTGTCTGATTAGGTATACCGGTTTCTAGCTCGGAGAACAAATTCCAAGTTTAATAAAGTTATTTTGAAAAGGCTTTTTATGTCACGAATTAATAGACCACCAATGTCTATTTCTCGTATCATTCGTAATCTTTCCAATAAACCTGGTAAAACAGCTGTAATTGTTGGAACCGTCACAGATGATAATAGAGTATTAGAGGTTCCAAAACTTTCAGTTGCAGCACTCCGTATTACAAAAACCGCTAAGGCTAGAATTTTAAAAGCCGGCGGTGAAGTTTTAACTCTTGATCAATTAGCTCTTCGTGCACCGACTGGTTCTAATACGGTCTTACTTAGAGGGCCGAAGAATTCTAGGGAAGCTGTCAAACATTTTGGTATGGGCCCACATAAAAATGCCAAGTAAGCTACTCTTTTATGGAATATTCTCTTATTTAATTCATCCGAGTAAAATAAGTATAATACTGATTAAACATTTTATTTATAAAGACCTTATATCGGATCTAAGGGAAGAAAATTTGAGAAGGCTCGTGGTCGTAGAGCTTCTCGTGGTTTCAAAGTATAAATTAAAAACCGAATCAATTAGGTTTATAATTATTAAATAAGATATGTCAATTTGTCAGATTACTCAAATTTAAAAAATAAATGAAAATTATTAAATCAATCTTGAGTTACACAATGATCATTTAGATCGACATTTTTATTAGCAAAAATTCTTGTAATTATATGTTTTATTATCCTGAAATTCTTTGTATACGGTGAATCAAATCGTTTATTTTATGTTGATCATTTCGCGGAGAGGTATTTTTCAGAAGTCGGCTTAGAATGCTATTGAAAACTTTAAATTTCCAATATCTGTTACTGAACCTATATTGAAGTTTATCTGATTACTCTTGAATATTTAACAAAATTAAATTATGTCTAATTCAAAAAAAATTATGAATCGAATGTTTACATATTCGTAATAAACAATTTAGCCTAATTATAACAGTTTGTTGTAATAATATTTTGTTTATTGGATAAAGGAATCCAAAAAAGTCAACATTAAGATTTCTCTTTTTACGTGTGCTTCTGCATTATAGAAAATTTTGATTCCGAACACTTTGTCTTGCTCAATTAAATGACGAAATGGTAATACACCACCACCAACGCCAAAATATATTGATTTTGCTGCAATTAATCTAATTATTTAATGCTATTAAGAAATATTATGTAAAATAAGGGTATGAAATACAAGAAGGTTACAAAAGGATACGCTATACCATTTGGTCGCTTTAAAGAGTATTTAATAACATTATATAGTTTTGGTAGTGAATCTGTATTATATATTGTCTCTGAACTTATAATCAGATCGTACTTTTCTTGTTCAGAATTCAAATTTATGATGTCCTAAATGAAAACATATGATTTATTATTATGCTAAATAATAGAATCTTCTTTTCTTTAAATAAATTCTTACAGTTAATCCGCTCCAGTCTCCCATGAAAAACCTACTTTTCTTCACTTGATCTAACAAGTTAGGACGCTCCGGAACATCTATCTCTGCGGTACCATTAAAAAAATCTTCTGATTTTGGACATAATAAGGTGTTAAGCAATATATTTGGAATTGTAACCAACTTCAAAACTTGTTCATTATAATCCTGAAAATCAATTCTAAATGGATTTTTAGTGGTAAGTATATATATGCCTGGGAGGGATGATCCACAGCCTAGCTTTTTATTATCCAATAGGTTAGCGTTACTAGTAAAAAATTTTAATCGAAATATAATAAATTCAAACCTCTAAAATTTTCTTTCCTTCAAAATCTAAATTACTAATATTCTTTGAAAGAAATTCAACAAGATCATGTGCACATTCCCAAGTTTTTAACCCACCTAATTAAAAAAATTTCAATAAATTTAAGCAACAAATTCACATAAATATAATGTTAAATAGTTGAATACCTTCATAGACTCCTTGAACTATGTCACTATCTGCTGTCAATTCCAAAATTCTTGTATCCCCATTGTAATCTGTTTCTAGTAAATTGTCCTCCTGTGCTAATTGAAACTTAACATCAGAAAGGTGCCGTTTATAAAGGACAGATTTCTCACAAGTAGGAAAGAAAACGCGTTCAGCTACCAAAGTTGATGGTAGTATATCATTCTATAAAAAGAAAGGAAATTTTCAGAAGAATGTTAGGATAAATTTTCTTAATTCAATTATTTACCAAATTGTTAGGAATTAATTCGCTTGGAGGAACGAATGGCCGTTTGTCGAACCGAAAGAGACTGCTTAAGCTATCATACTTGTCTATAGGGCTCTGAGCTGTCGAATCATTCGATTCATTTTCTGTAGGCTCAAGTTCTTCTGACTGATAAATTCAGAGGAATAAAGTCACCAAACGATATAGCAAGAGCTTATAAACAATAAAAACAAAGTACCGAAAAATTGAACCGAAAAGACATTTCAAAAAAAAAATCGTCAAATGAGAATATCAGTATCATGATCAGACCTTTGCCTTTATTAGCAAATAAACTGGTAAATGAAAAAATCTAGTTATCACATGTTAATTGTAATCGTAAACAAAAAAGGCAATATTATTAAGGTCGGGCGTTTAATAACTTCGCGCTAAATAATTGTAGTTGTTAATTTTCTTTATGGCTTCTAATAAGATTAAAATCGGTCAATACAATGTTTTACAAACTCTTGGAGTGGGCTCTTTTGGCAAAGTCAAAAGTAAATTTTTATTTAATATATTGAGAGATTGTTTTTTAAATTATAATCTCAAATAATTCGATTACTATTATCTTTTGAACTCTTTTATTTTTTCTTGAAATTGTAGTGGCAGTTCATTCCATTACTGGTCATAAGGTAGCCATGAAATTTATAAATAGGAAGAAAATTTCAAATTTGGACATGGTCGGGAGAGTGAAACGCGAAATTCAGTACCTCAAGTTGCTCCGACACCCTCATATAATAAAATTGTAAATAACTTATTTTTATGGTTAGATTGTCGATTTATTGTTGATTGATGAATTAATTAATTAACTAGATGCATTCATGTTAAAATTCCGCGTCCATTAATTTCAGGTACGAAGTTATCACCACACCAACTGACATCATTATGGTAATGGAATACGCTGGAGGTGAATTATTCAATTTTATCGTTGAGAAAGGCAAGGTAAAAAAAAAAAAACCATTTAAAAAAATCTTTTTCAATCCTCATTCTTTACTTAATTGTTGCTTTTAGATGTCAGAATGTGACGCTCGAAGATTTTTCCAACAAATTATTTGTGCTGTCGAGTATTGTCACCGGCACAAGATTGCACACCGAGATTTAAAACCCGAAAAGTGAGGAGGGTTTATATATTTTAGTAAAAATTCTTTAAACAGCTTGTTAACATTTTTCTTCGTTAATATAAAGTCTTCTATTGGATCCTTATCAAAACGTCAAAATCGCAGATTTTGGATTATCAAATATAATGACTGATGGAGAATTCTTGAAAACGAGCTGCGGAAGTCCAAATTACGCAGCACCAGAAGTCATTTCTGGGAGATTATATGCGGGTCCCGAAGTTGACGTATGGAGCTGTGGAGTAATCTTATATGTTATGCTCTGTGGTCGTCTACCGTTCGACGACGAGTACATTCCAACATTATTCAAAAAAATTAATGGTACGATAATTTGTTGTCAAAGAATTCTGAAAATCGTATTGGCTATTGCTATAACGCGTAATTTATTTAGGTGGTATTTATACGCTACCGCCATTTTTATCACCTGAAGCCAAATCACTTTTGTCTTCGATGCTGATTGTCGATCCTATGAAAAGAATAACTATTCAAGATATAAGGTAAATTTAAACTTTTTGTTCCATATATTTTTCTTTATTGATATTTTTATTTTTCATGAATTAGGCAAAATCCGTGGTTTAATATTGAATTACCCGATTATCTTAAGCCACTTCCAGAAAGCGAGGAAACTCCATTTTCTGAAATAGATAGTAATATTGTGACAGAACTTCAGAAGGTTTTGTCTAATTATATTTTCTTGCAAGATTATTATAATTTAGAAGATTGACAAATATATATATACCTTAATAGAAAATGGGTTTCAACAGGAATACTATATATCAGGCATTACAAGAGCCAGAAAATAACCAAATTAAAGTGGCATACCAGCTTGTAGTAGATAATAAACGTATGATCTTGGCTGGAAAAATACCCGGACAGAAAAATTGTCAAAGCCTTTTTGCAGCGTCACCCCCTTCGTGGAATCCCCTTCAGGTAAATAATATATTTTTTATAAATTACTACTATAAATTTATTAAATTTTATATATCTTTAAAAGAATTCAAAAGAAAAAGAAAGAATAGGTGACGAAGTTGATGACGCCCCATCAAGCATTTCAGTGTTAAGTTCCAGCCTGCCTCCTGAATATTGCCAAGGTTAATATACAATGTATTATAATTGATTTTCTTAAAATGAAATGAAACAAATTACCTTCTGAAATTATAACGCGTTTTTTCGTTGAATAGGTAATATTATTGCTAAAATACCCAGTTCAAGTAAAAAAAAGTCGAGATCAAAATGGCATTTTGGAATTCGTTCACGAAGTCCTCCTCTTGAAGTCATGCTTGAGATTTATCGTGCTTTAAAAAATTTAGGAATGGTAATATTTAAAACTTTATAATCACTTGTCATTTAAAAAGTATTTACCGTACTAATTTGGTTATAGGAATGGAAGACAATGGACCCTTTCCATGTTCGATGCAGATACACTTATTCTAATGGTTCACAAGCAAGTATAAATTACATCTTAAATTTGTTTTTGTACAAATTCTAATTATTATTTTTGTTAGGTCAAGATAGATTTACAGCTTTATAGACTCGACATCAATAACTATCTTGTTGATTTTAAAAATGTCGGATATGAACTATCCGCTACAACTGAATTTACATCATCATCAGTTTCATCACCTTCGTCACTTACATCGCAATCTGAATCGGATGTTCCATCATCACTGTCATCCAATCAACAAGACGGCCCTTATTCACCCAAATTTGAAAATAATAAATTTTTAACTCCCCCAATTACTTCAACAACGGCAAGAATGCTTCACCAACAAAGGACCGATGGAAAAGAAGTTACATCGATGTATCCCTTTTTTGATGTGTGCACGAAATTAATTACGGAATTAGCAATATCTGGATGATTTAACGAATGAACATTATGACTTTCTTATTTAACTTCTCCCTACCCAACTCTTTTTGTAAATAAGGACAAATGTGTTTATACAAGCTTTTTTATATTTGCCATTGGATTTTTGTACTTTTATTCCTTCCTTTATAGAAAGGTATAAACAAGTTTAGTATTTATTTATTTATTTATTTATTATTGTAAATTAAATGAGAAAGGGATTATATTAACATTTAACATTATTATAAAGTTATAAATTAAAAATGTTGTTTATTATTTATCTTATCATTTGGCATTCTAATTGCATAAAAATAAAGATAAATATTAGAAATATTTAGAAATTTGAAAATTTGAATACAAATTATTTATACATGTACCCTAAACATTAGAGAAATTCTATGTCTCTTCGGTATAAGATTATTTTTAAATTTATGTTGTTCAGGATCAATAGGAATTTCATGAGTGAAGTTATATCTAATGGTATCTCTATGATATACGTAAATACTTAGAATTTGTAACAATTATTTTTAAAGTTATGAATTATATTACCTTTGAATGTAAAGACAGCCAGGTTCTAACAAAACAGAAAATTTACATCCTGGATTATTTATATGTCTAAGTACCATTACAGTTGGAGAAATTAGACAAATTCCGACTACAATGTTACCAGAATACTTTAAAATTTAATGACGGCAATTAATTTTTTTATGTTAAAAAATTTTTTTTTTAGCAGCAAAAGGTAAATTACCTCAATATTATCAACATGGGGTTTAATCCCGCCAATAGATTCGGCTAACTCCAAGATATGTATAGGAAGCCATTTAATTTTAGAAAATAATTTGTAAACTTTATTATCTAATAAATTATTGATCTCTTGCTCAATTTCATTATCACCATTAGTCCAATTAGTTATTTGACATTCTCTGTAATTGTGTATGATATGATCAAAATGTGAAGGTTGATATACTGTCTTTTTACCAAAAACTCTTTTTAATTTTTCTAAGGAACGAGTTGTTAAAAATTCTTGCTCTTGTTGTGTAAAATGATTTGGAAAAAGAATGAAATCCGATATACTGAAATTAGGTGTTAAGTTAGGGGGAGTTGAATGGATGTTGCTTAAATCGAAATATTGTAATGAAGAACTCGGTAATGAAGAATTATAACGAAAATTAAATGAAATTGTATTATTTCGATTAATAAAAAAAGTTGAACGAAAATGACTAAGGATACTCTTCATTTTTTTACAAATATTCACAATTACATATTATTGGTCAATTTTGTATGGACTGGGCGCAGTAAAATCCTATTATGCAAAGTGATTGCATATAGATAGATCAAAATTTTATATATAAAAGAATGCCTGTACTATAACTCGCACTTGCTTTCATTCTATACTATGACTTCCACACAAGAAAAAAAATACTTTCCTGAACAAACTCAAACGTCCGATAATTCAACAGAGAGCGTAGTGTCTTGTGCATTATTAGGTTAATATATACAATTATATAAGTGGCAAAGATATCCGTCAAGAACTGTAATTAATTGTATTATTTATCTTCTGTTCGTTGCCTACAGATGCCGTGGATCCCGAAAACACTACTGACATGGCAGCTGATCCGGGAAAAAGTAATGCCAATGGTTCGATAAATGACACAGGTAAATCTTTAAGTAATATTGTCGATAGTGAAATATATTGTATACCTACAAAGACAACGTGAAATCGCGTACACTTTTTATTTTATTTGTTCCGTGAAGGAAAATATCTAATCTCACGTGACAAAGTATGTTTTTACGTCATCATAAACTTTGATTTGCTAATAAAATACTAAATTTCATATTTGCCTATGTTTCTCTACGTAATAAAATAAAATAATAATATACTAAATGAAATATCGCATATGTATCATCATTAGCCTCGGTTGAATGCGCACGTACCCCAGAACAGATTGAGGAGTTGAAGAAAAAAATATTGACTCAAGTGGAATACTATTTTGGTGATAAAAATTTACCAAACGATAAATTTTTGAATGAAGTGAGATCAAAAAACCCTCAAGGATGTAAGCTTTAATAAAGAATTATAAGTCGTATTTTTTCATTAAACAATAAATTCATCTTTTTGATATAAACTTTGTAATAGGGGTTCCTTTAAAAATGATTTGCAGATTCAAGAAAATGCAAGTTTATAAAGATTATGGCTTAATCATTGAGGCATTGCGAGAATCTCCAAATTTGCTTGAAGTCGATGAACAAGGAGAGCACGTCAGACGAAAGACTCTCGTCATGATTGACGTCCCTCAACATATCAAAGATTCTCCAATCTGGAGATCAATTTACGTGGTATTATATCACATTTATTTTTTGGTATTTTTCATATCCAACTAAATACGATTAATTCGTTTATTTTGTAGAAAGGGTTCAACAAAGATGAAATTGATTCTAATTACGAGAAAGAAGTCGCGTCGTACTTTTCACAGTATGGCAAGGTTGAAAAGGCCTTTGCGAGAAGAGATGACGACAACACTTATAAGGTAGCTTGTTTTTACTTTTCTTTAATAAAGATAAAAATCACTTATGAAGCAACATAATTCTCCATTATTTTTAGGATTCTTTCTTTATCCAGTTTGCTACACATGAAGAAGCCAAGAAAGTATCGGAGATGGATATATCATATAAGAATGTAAAGCTTTCAATGATGATGAAGTAATTATTTTCTATAAAGATGTACTTTATTTAATATACTATTGCATCAGTCTAATATACTGCTTGAAATAATAGATTTGATTATTGTGAAATGAAATGCATTGAAAAGGGACTTGACCCTAATACAATGCGTTTGCAAAAACAACAAATAACCAAGAAGGAGAAACGGTCTAATAAGAGATGGATTCCCGGTTGTTTGTTACATTTTGAAGATGCTGGTCCAAAGTCAACTTATTTAACCATTCGAGTATTTATGAATAAGTATATATTTCACTTTATCAAATAAGATATTTGTATTAACATTTTCTTTACAATCATGTAGACACAAATGCAAAATCACTTTGGAGATGTTAAATATGTACAATACGATCCAAAAAATTCATCCGGTGTTATCGAATTTGAACATCCGATCGATCATAAAATCATTGAGTCTGCTTCATCTGAAAAACTGGAATTTGATGGCATTAAACCTAAACTTAGAATTCTTAAAGGTTAAGATCGTCCGGCAATATTATAATCCTATTTTAATTGGTTGCTGATGTAATTCGAAAATTCTAGGCAATGAAGAGAAAGACTATTATCAGAAGAAAAAGAATGAAATATTAGAAAAATCAAAACAAAGTAATGCACTCAAAGCCGAATTTGGCATTAAGTCAGAAGAGAGCGGCGGAAATAATACAAATACAAACGTCCGAGGTAAAGGTCGAATCCGTGGGACGAGAAGTCGAGGAAACGGCCGAAGGGAAAAACATAGTAGCGGCAAAAAAAGAAAGACCGAGTCACACGATAAGCCTGATGATGATGTTGCTCCAACTGAACGAGAAGAACAATCTACCGAAACTGGTGGCCAAAAAAGAAAGCAGGATGTGTCTGATGATGTTGCAATTGATGATCGATCTCCGACGAAAAAATCTCGCTCTGAGGAGACACTCTCCAAAGATGATGCCGCTAGTCCAATTAAAGAAAAGCAACCTGCTGAGTCCGCCGGCCAAGCCAAGATTAAGGACGAGCCTGAAGATGATGTGGGTAATCAATCTACCGAAAAATTACACGTTGTCCCCGAAGTCCTCCCGTCATCTTCCGAAAGGAAGCGCAAGGCTATCGACCTCAATGATCTTGATGAGTCCCAAGGGAGACCTCCAAAATCTCTCAATTTGGAGGCCACTGATGAATAATAACGTATTTAAAAATTTCTAATCCCATAATGATAATTTTCGTTTTAATTAATTGTATTTTTTTTTTTTTTTTTTTAAAAAAAAAAAAGAAAGAAAAGTATTAATTATTACGCTAATTTAAAAATTAGATCGACAAAGACTTGTAATTTACAAACCAGTGTTGATTCTACCTGTAATCTATAAAAAAATTTCATCAATAATATAAATTTGTATTGATATTGTTTGGTTATTTATTATATTTATCGAAGGAATTTCATCTCCACGTGATCTGTAATTAAATAATGAACTGCAATTACCAAATGCTAATATTAATTTCAATGAAATAGAAACCGTTTACTACTGGCATTTTGATAAAGATTATAAATATTTGTTTTACAGATTATTACTGAATTATATATATAATTTTTTTTATACACTACCCTACAATAAATTACAAATTCTGCATGTAAGTTCATGAATTTTTAATATATTGAAAAATAAAAAATTTTTTAAAACTTTATAATTTTATTGCTAAAAATAAGTGATAACTTCTTAATTTTTTATGTTACTTTGAAATGAGAGAACTTTTATTTATTTAATACATAAAAACTATCTATGAATTTCTTTATTCTGTCTTTCTAAAGAATAATTAATAATTTCTTTTTTTCTATTTTTTTTTAGACAGTTGACTCTTTGGTAGGATTTTGGTCTATTTCATTATTTTACGAGCGTTTATTAATAGTTACCTTTTTTGGACGGTTGGTTCTCAGGCTTTTGATAGGGAATTTACTCGATGCTAAAAACCATTGTTCGATTAATCGGTCATAAATTTTTAAACCAAAATCGACTAAAAACATACTCGACTGCAACATTGAGTAATTGTACTCGATCTAATAATAATCGAACAATTGCTCAAATAATTAATCGATTATTTCAATTTTATTATTTAGTTATTACAAAATAATGTAAAAAATGCAATTTGCACTTTGTATTTGTTGATTATTATTATATGTTATCTCAGTTCATCAAATATTAAATAAGCTACTCAAATACATAAAGTTTCGATTAATATATTGATCGAATTTTATTCGAATATTATATAATCGATCAAAATATTTCGAGTACTCACCCGATACAAAAAATCTGTAGTCGAGTTATTTGACTCGGTCGATTTTGATATGATCGATTCAATTCCCTGGTTTTTGAATGCGTAGGAATCTGATAAGAGAGGAGAAGAGGGAGTGAGGTTTTTGTATTATTCATTTAACGAAACGTCACTTAATGTTTCGTTTTTTTTTTAGGCCATCCTTTGGATGCGCAGAGCTTCATTTATCTTTTAATTATTCTTTAACGAAATCTACGTTTCGTTTTCCTTTTTTTTTAGCAGACCAAACCTTATGTGAAATTTTGACAGTTAGTATGTTTTTTTATCTAACAAAACTTACGTTTTATTTTTTCTTATTATTTTTTTTTAGACAGGCTGAACAAGTAGGATCTCATTAGACAGTCGAATATCAGTAAGCAATCCGATAGTCAAATGTCCTTTTTCGTTCTTTTTAATGATTTTTTAATGCAATGATTATTAACATTTGGCCGGTTTCTCGAATATTTGGACGTAGTATTCGGCGAAATAAAAAAAAATTCAATTTTTTTTTTTGTAATTTAACGAACATTGCTAACGTTCATTTTTTTTTTTTTTTTAGGCGGTTTCAAGTTTCTTTTGATGGTAAGAGAAAAAAACAAATTTTTTTCTTTAAATTTTATTTTAACGAACTTTTGCAGTTCGTTTTATTACTTTGTTTTTTTAGGCGGTTCTTTCGAAGTTTGTTTGGTAATTTAACGATCATCGAGTCCCTGAACATGGAGGAATACCGGCAGGTAAAAATATTTTTTTTTTTTATTTTTTGTATTATTTCATTGAATATTATATTACTAATATTTCGCTTTTCATTTGCAGGGAAATTGGTTTCAATTTGGAAGCTGGACTCCCAGGCGAAGTTTTGAAAATCTGAAACTTTTTTTTTAAAAAAAAAGCTTTAGCTCTTTATCTATTTCTTTATTGTAAGAACTTTGGCTGGATGCGCGAGATAGGATTCGGTTGGTGGCTTTTTTTTAATTGTTTATTTCTAACAAACTGTTATTAACAGTTCATTTTTCATTTTTTGTAGGCGATTCTTTGGTCTTTTGAATGCATGGAATTCTATTTTATTTTCTAGAATTCAGAGAACTAAAGGAACAAGTCCGTATGTGTTACGAATTTTTATTATTATTTTTTTTTTTTTTTTTTTTTTTTGTTAAGAAAAAGAAACGATTTACTATATGTTCCTGTTTTTTATCCAGGTTTTTTGTGGAAACTTCTGAGACAAAATTTGTAAGTATTACGAACAATTTTTTATTAAGAAACAGCTACTGCCGTTTTTCTTACTTTTTTTTCTAAATTTCAGGTTGGCCTTCTACTCTTGTAAATGATTGGATCGTATCTTCAAAGACTATGTGGGTTTCTTTCTGAACTCCAGACTTTAAATTTGGATGCTAGTTACAATTTAAAACTTAGGCTTGCACGAATTCTGGATTTTAATGTGAATGGTAAATTTCAAAATACTTCAAACCTTAGTTATATTTTTTTTAATTAAACGGACTTATTGTTCCTTTATTTTGTAGGTTTCATTTTCAGACCATTATTGGATATGTAATGAATAGATAGTTTTTGTTAGTTTTATTTATAGCGGGTTTTATTGTATTATTTAGACGATAGTTTCATTTCTTTAATTCGTAATCCTTCTAGAATTTGATTAATTCATTAATAAAATTAGGGGAATATATAAAATCATAAAACAGAGATTTACATGAATTTTCTTTATCAAAAGTTGGTTTAACACCAATTTCTACATTAGTATAGAGTAAATTTTACTTCTTTGAACTTTGTATAATATCATTTAATGATGCATCACGTAAGTTAGAAGTCATACACAGGAATTTGCGATTGTTACACATGAATCTGTGAGCGTGGTACAAAAACTTTACCACATATAAAACATTCTTTTATTTCTTTAGAAAAGGCACCAAACCTTAAGTAAATATAGCCAACTAATGCATTTATATATATTTAGTTTCACATTTGAAATTATATTTAAGAAATACATACTTGTCTATAAAGAAAAAAATAATAAGGTTCTCTAATTTTTTCTCCACTTTCTTTTATGTGAATTATACATGTTGCCAAAATTGGCTGAAATTATATTCTGAAATTGAAAGTCCAATGTTTGAAAATATCTGAAAATATTTTATAATTCCAGTCAGCATTACAAATTTGACCAAATTACTAAAATATTTCCAGCCAATTTTGGCCTTTGGACTTTCAATTTTGGAAATAATTTTGATCAATTTTGGCAACATGTATAATGTAGATTACAAATTAAATTTATTATAATAATATGTAAATTAATGTAAAATAAATAATTAATATTGATAAGGTTGAATCTGTAGCTTTATTTATTGTAGATTCTAATTTATTAATTCTTGCTAAATGTAAATTATCTGGTTTATATGATACAAGTAATCCAATAAAAGAATTATCATTTTTATATGAATTATGTATTTGTTTTATATTTTTAGGAGGATATACAATCGAAACTCTTTTCCACTCTGTGCAGTTCATAACGCAACAAAAAATAATTTTTTATTTTTTCAAAAACTGTATATAGTAGAATAAATATGACTTCAGAATATATCATACACTTAGACTCAGACTTCACATCTGTTTTATTTCATATTGTAGAGCTATAGTAATGAACAACTTTTTTGACATTTTCTTGCAACTACTGGATAATCAAAGTTTTGGGTGGGCTCTTAAACACTCTTCATTATTTACTAAGGACGCGAGCAAGAAGAAGTATCAAGACTACCTAGAACACTTCATTCCACCTGTAGTGAAAGAACGACTTATTAAATTAGCAGACAAATAGAAGTATAGCAAGAACTTCCTTTATATACTTTACAGGACCTCTTTCCTTTTACACGAAGACGCTCTTAAGACTGTCGCAGCTGTGTACAAGGATAGAGGATTACTCAAAGATATACTGGATAACTCATACAATTTCAACTGCTTATCAGATGAATTTATGGATATGGAAATATCTATAAATAAAGAGCACCATCAATAAGTACCAATCAGAATGAAGATAGAACATCGTAAAAGCAGGATAAACAAAAGGCTAAGGTTATGGAACAAGAAATTCCTGTTACATCCACGTTAGGTCCTGAACCTGTTGTTATACCTCAGCCACAAGTTATACCTCAGTCTGCTTCTAATTCCTTTTAAAACCTATGGCCAAGCCTTTGTATCCAAAACAAAGAGCAAAAAGACTAAGGATAATTCCAAGGTCCTAGGTGATGATGCTGTACAAATAATAACAGGCTATCACCCTAACCCAAATTTAGGTTAATATGTGCATGATATCCTTATTTACGATGTTCCTGCCAAGTGGGAAAATATTACAATACTTGATTATCTAAAGGCCTGGGGTAACGTAATCTCTGTGACAGTTAAGAAGCAGTAGAAGTATAAAACTGTATGATGTAAATTAGAGATTATGCATGTATTCAATACTTGAGAACGAGATTACCTTTAGATAGCTCCTCTTGGACCTGTGGTTATCTGATGGTTTTCTGCTTCCTGGTCTCTTAAAGAATGTAAAGAAAGAGAAAAATTCCAGGCTGTTGTTGAAGAACCTCCAGATTCTTTTACAACAGACGCTTTGGCAGTTAAGGAACACCTAACAAATTTCATTAATCCCTTACATATTAAAGATTTTAAAAAAGTTAAGAACCCAGATGGTACATGCAAGATGATTGCCTATTTCGAAAATTGGGAGGATTTGAGGATTTACAAAATATCATTAGTAAGGAATCATTTTAGAATGGAACAAAACTCAGTTGGTATCACTATACCATGCCATCTTTTATTAGTACGTGAAGGAAGAACAGTCAGTGGTCTAGTTCCAATAGGCAAGATAAACTTAACAAGTCAAATCAAGATCCACCTTTTAAACGTATCAAAATTAGCTCAAGATCCAAATCAGGTTCTCCTGCGACTGGATTTAATCATGTTCCCATAAGGAGTCTAAAAAAGGATTCATTCCAATCTTTGTTTAAAAATAAGACTGAAGAAAAGAACAAGAAAAGTCAGAAGATGAAGGATAAGAGTACAGGCACTTCCTTCCCAAAAAAGCTGTCAAAACGACAATTACATATTGAGATTGTAAAATTAAAGATAGTTTTGATGGACTTTATTTAGAAGTAGTTTCAGGATTAGTAATAATTAGCAAGATTTTTATTTTGTTTTCCTAGATAGGATAGAATATTTTTCCTTTTATTTCCCCTTTTCTCTTTATTCTTTTATATGTTTTTAGTTTTAATTGTTTAGGCAGATGATTAGACTGGCCCTTGGGTGGGTTGGGAATATACTTTCAATATTTGTACTGAGTGCGCAGCATCTTGCTTTTATTAAATAAAGTTATATGACTTCAATGCTTTTAAAGATAAAAAAAATATATATTTTTAGGAGGAATTGGTAGAGACTTGTTTTACTGGATCATTTATACTTAAAATTTGTTTTTCTACTCTTCAAATAAAGACTGAAATTTAGTTTTTTACTATGCTAGTGCATTTTAAATTACTTTTTCCATATCTTTCAAAAAAATTTCTTACCATTGAGATATAATATTGAAAATAACAGAAGGGGTTAATACATAACTAATATTTCTTAACATAATTTAATATCTGTTAAACTATCTAGAATATTATTAATAGACCTATATTAACCAATTCTAAAAACATTTTTTCTAATATCTTCTCTAACATTTAATATAAAATATATTTTCTTCTATATAGAAGTATAATCCAAATAATTTTTATACTTTGAAATTTTATTATTTTTATTCAAAAAATGATGAACTTTCATATGATTCTTATTTTAATACTTTAATTTCCAGTATCTTTATATACAATATCTATTAATAATTGAATAATATTTTTAAATTTTAACTAGATTAAATTTTTGAAAGTATAATTAAAACATATCCTTTAGCATTTACTGCAATTAGTACTATATTATTAGTTATTTTCCAGCTATTATTTAATTTTCTACAACATTTCAGGTTAGAATAATTATTATACTTGTAAGATCTACTAAAACATTTAAAAAAAAGCAGCTATTTTTATTATAATTCCTATATTAATTACATAAATATTTGTAATAGTAGCACCTATTTTGAAATTATTTAATATATTTTATAATTCCTAGTTTTTGTTATCAAACTATCTTCCTTAATAATGAATAATATTAAATTTTTTTATTATTAAATTTAAAAAATATTTTCATAATATAATTTATATATTAATATAATTTTCTCTAAAGTGTATTTTAAAATTAATTCTAAAAGTTATATAAAAAAGTAATATCTTTATTAATAAATTTTTTTTATCTGCTTTGTATAAATAAAGTAAAAAAATTTAAAGTATTATTAAAATTATTAATATTAACAATCAAATGAACTTGTATTTTTTATAAAGTAATAATAAAGTAAGTTGACTTATTTTTTGACTAACTTTTTAAAATATATTATTATAATGTTAATCAATTTTTCTGCCTCTATAAATGTTTTAAAATAAAATAAATATATTAGTATTTTTCTCATTATATATTAATATTTGATCTTTATTAAAAAATTATCACATATATTACAATGACATGAATCTTATTACATATAATAGCATAGCAAATAAATTTTAAATCATATGTATTTTTATATGCTGAATTTTTAAAATTTTGTATAATATTATAGTAAAAATAAAATCAATCAATTTCTTTGTATATAAGGCAAAATAAAATGATATAAAAATTAAGTATAGTAGTAAATATAAATCAAAAATATTTTAATATTTATTTTCTTTATTTTATTACTAATCTCTCAAATTTACACAGTAATTTTAAAATTAATTAATCTCTAAGAAGTTTTTTTGTACAATGTAAAATAATAAAATTAATATTTATTTGAATGAGAATGATATAAATAGGCAAATATTCTGTATATATAAGTAAATTTATTTATTTCAAATATCTAGTATTAAAAATGAATATAGAATAAGAATCTTATAGTTAGTAAAAATATAGATAAAGATTAGTATAGATATTTTTTAAAAAATAAAAGAATAAAAAAATAATATAATACTGAAATTTATACATCAGAAAATTTTATAATGTGAAAAATTTCACAAGTTTACAATTTTGTAAGTTTACAAATGTTTATAATGTAATATTTCAAAAAATTTTGAAATAAAACGTAAGTTTACAATTTTATTAGATTTACGTGATATCTTAATCAAAATATTATGTAAATTTTTAATATCATAAGATCTATATGATATTATGATCAAAATATTTTGAGAATTTATAGTCTTGTAAATTTATATGATATTATGATCAAAATATTTTGAGAATTTACAGTCTCGTAAATTTACGTGATATTATGGTCAAAATATTTTAAGAATTTATCATCTCATAAACTTACATAATTTTACAGTATAGGCGATGCTTTATCTCTGCTGATGTGGAGGATTTTTTATGACCCCTTTTGGTGAGATTACAAAATAGGCGTTACGGGGGATACACGATGGGGATAGAGTGGCCGTCCAACATCCGTACTCGTTCCACGTACAAAGTTGATATGCGCATCTCTGTTATGGCATATATGGATGATACTATCTTTTTAGATCATACGGTTGAGAGCGTACAGGAATCTATAGATATAGCAGATGAATTTTATAGGATACACGACATAGAAATCAACGATCCCAAAACAGATTATATAGCTATAAACACATCTGAAGAAAGGGACAAATGTAAAGTGTCGATTGGATTTGAGCGGATCGAGTACTATCCCACTCTCAAGGCTATTAGATATTTAGGGGTTTACTTTTCAAGTCATCGACAGGCCCCTAAAATTAAGAAGATCATTGCAGATACCATTGATGACTTCCTTCGCCCGCTAAGAGCTAAAACTATATCAGTGGGACAAATCGAATATTTGGTGGACAGGATTTTAATACCCAGATGCGCGTATATAGGACAGCTCACAAGTTTTTCAGAAGCTGAATGGGATTCTTTATTCCGTCTGGTTCTCAAAGTAGTCAAACAGAAATGTGGCTTTGCCAGTAGTATGCCGACGTTTACCTTAGTATATCACAACATTATAAACATAAACACACCGTGGAAAATCATCATCGAGCGACAAATGGATAATTTGTGCAATACCCTGAACTCGATTTCTTTAGCGCATAAGGCCATTAGAATTCGATTACAAACGGCACAACTCAGATTAGGAATCCCCAAGAGCATTTTGACGTTTGATATCGGTTTCCTTAAATCAAACATTAAATTGGGCCAACATAATACTAGTATGAGCACTATGATCAGAGGACGGATGATAGGCATCGAGATAACTCAAAGTCCCAAAGATCAGTTAGAGTGGAGCATCGAAGGAGGGCAACATGCTATATGCACTTTTTTACACACATACAAAGCGGATAATTTAATTCTGAAATTTAATAATCACAAAAGTAAATTCCCACTTATTTATTTTGAACAAATTATTATAGGTAATCGTACTGCTATTAGTTGGGCTTTCTTTAAGCAATTGCAAGGGAATTCGACGAGAGGCAGAGTAGCTAGCTGGTACAAAAAACTAACCCGTTTTGTAGAAAGTGGTTTTATACCATTAGCTGACGAATCCATTAGCGCATGCAGATATTGGACTTTCATTGAAGCCTACTTGGATAAGGTTAAGGCTACATCGAAGATTAAGAAAAAGGATTTATTACTCATACTGCCACAAGGAGTAGAGGAGGCCCCGACCGTAGGACAGATTCATAATAAAGGGAAGGCGGATTCCAATGGATGTTTCGCTATAAAGAAGGTGATAATGAAGGCGGCTGATACACAGGCTGTGAGGAAGCTTGTCATAGATCACCGCACGATGTCCTACCCGACTATATCAACTAGAATTCATCTGGCACGCATCCAAATTATCACACAATATAAAACAAACAAGTCGATCTGTCAGGAATGGAAGGATATATGTAACTATGATGAAAGAGAGGTGATTGACGAAAATGAGAGTCTTTATCTTTGGGATATAAATACAATGATGCTGGAGATAGCTATTTCGGGGTACGATGTTTGGATAGAGAAATGGCTGGACGATTCAGCACTTCAAGAATCACTGATGCGAACAAAGATGGCCTTACAAGATGGATGGAATGAACCAAGGGCCAATCGGAGAATTGAAATATACACGGACGGGTCACTCACCAAGACACGATACACTAACACGATGTCGCACTATAAGAATGACAGTCACCATGTGTCCATGGGGGCGGGAGTGTATATCAAGGACCAATATGACCAAGAATTTAAGATAGCGGCAAGCATTAGACACTGGCCATCGTCAACAAGAACGGAGATTTGTGCGATTTTAATTGCGTTAATAGCAGTTCCGGAATTTGCACAAGTGGTCATTTATACAGATAGTCAATGCGCGATAGACGACATCACCTCTTGGAACACAAAATCAGCCCAAGCTAAGGCAAAAACTACTAACCATTGTATTTTATTTAGAATCGAACAGATAGTAAAAAAAAATGATTAAGTTGGAGGTTATCAAAGTGAAAGGTCATTCAAATATAGCAGGGAATGATGAGGCAGATAAATTGGCCGTGGAAGGAGGTAACAGCAATTTAAGATTTACGTATAGAATAGATCATAGTAGCCAAGATTTTAGATACATCCCGACCTTTGATGGAATACCGATAGAACAACCCTTAAGGAAGTTCATTGCCCGACTCTTAAACACATATAACGCAATGAAATGGTCACTTTTACAATGTAACAGAGAGTTTTGCCATACCAGTACCAGACAGGTGGCTTGGGAGGTGACGTGGAGCCTTTTGAAACAACTGAAAGGATTTCGCTGCAGAAGTTCAAAATGTCACTTTATGTTGGTTTTCATGGTTAAGATATTATACCAATAGGTAGTATTTTGGCACAACGGAGAGGGGACTTATATAAACAATACAGATGCCTGACCTGTCAAAATGATAAGGTCGAAGATTGGGAACATCTCATAGAATGTCAAGGTTATGATGAGGCGTGAAATTCTATCTATGATAAGTTAGCTTTGGAAGGCAAGCTTATAGGTCAGAAAGAATTAAAGGATGGCGCAGCGATGCTCACAAGACTTAACAACGCTATAACGACGCTCCTTGGTAGACAGGCTAATTCCGTGCAGTTTTGGAAATTCGTTAAATTGTCAATGGAACTCAAATATGACCGGGCGTAGTTAGACGCTTTAAGAAAGACCTTACGAATCACTGAAAATGATGCGATAGGATTATATGTTCACTTTTTATTTAGATTTGTAGTGCTGTTTAGGGAGATAGTTTGGAAGCCCAGATGTGACCAGACAATCGTTTGGGAAAAAGCCATGGCGATAACCAAACAGCAAAAACATCGTAAAAGCACACGCTGCCCCGCACCCAACGGCCCTGATAATAGAAGAAGAGGCAGTTATGCGGACTCAGGGCAACTAAATTTACCGATTACACAACAACAAGGCGGACGTGCAAGTACAAGGTTACAAAGCAGACAACCTGATATCGATCATGATGGAAATGGATCAGATGTAGAATGCTATGACAATCCTTTCATCGCTCCACCGGTCCCACCTCCCTTACACACGCGTTTAGACCGCTTGATTAAGGCAGTTCCATTAACATTTGATGCTATAAGAAAATACATCGTAACCTACGTTCAAGAGCCTTGGGTGGATATGGGGAAAACATTAAGGTCGAAGAAAGTATATTAGGTAGTGGATTGATGATGTAGGAGGTTTTATGGGTATATTAAGGATGGGAGAATAGGTTTTATTGTTATTTTTATTTTTTATTTTTTATTTTTAGTTTTATTTTTAGTTTTATTTTTATTTTTATGTTTTAGAGTGATAGTTGTAGATAAGGGAACGGGGGTAATAGTCAGAGGACGGGAAACATTCTATTTCAATGGCGATATGATTGAACGGTCCAATCAGATGGGGATCGGAGCTATATCTAGTTTTAATTATGGTGATTATCATGTAGTCCAATAATTTATTAATAAAGATGTTAGCGTTATCAACGCCAAAAAAAAAAAAAACATAATTTTACAGTATTATTAGTATTATTAGTAGGCCACCACTAAATCTTGCATTAATTCAATAGTATAATTTTTAATGAAAAAAATCAGAATAAATACTTTAGTATACAAAAAAAACTAAGCAATTATAAGAAACAAATAATTTTTATACTTACGTTATGGAGTAAGATACTATCCTATCAGTATAATAATACTGTATCACGCTGGTTCTCTACACTAAAACTCTTATTACGCTTGGTTTAGATTTTTCTTTCTTTTAACATTCTAATGTTTTTCTTTACATTCTCTTTTGTGCTTATTTAATACTTCTCTCATTCTCATTTCAATCTTTACTTATTATGCATCCTTTTTCATACGCTTTAATATGTTCTTTTTATACACATTCTTTTTAACTTTCATTTTGAGAGAGCTTCTGTTACAACTTTTCATTATACTTTAACTTTTAAATGAGCATAACTTCACTCTTATTTACATCAGGAAATTTTATAGTGCAAAAAGTTGCGCAAAATTACGCATCATAATATTTCGTAAGTTTTCAGACCTGCCGCAAGTTTGCGAAAAAGTAATATTTTGTAACTTTTTAAAATATTTTGAAATATTATGATATGCAAAGTTTCGTAATTTTACGGTTCGTAATATTTCGTAATTTTACGCATTCGCAATATTTTGTAATTTTACATAATATTTCATAAGTTTTCAGACTCGCTGCAAGTTTACGTAAGCATAATATTTTGTAACTTTTTAAAATATTTTGAAATATTATGATATGCAAAGTTTCATAATTTTACGGTTTGTAATATTGTGTAATTTTATTGCGTAATATTTCATAACTTTTTAAAATATTTTGACAATTCGTAATTTTACATAAATATTTTGTAATGTTTCAAAATTCATTTTTGTACTATAAGTTTATATAATGTATATTTTATTAGATATAATATGAATTAAATTATAAAAAATTACAAGTATTTATTACTATATACAGAATATATAAAAGTAAAAAAAGAAAGAGTAACGATACAATTAGATGTAAAAAGAAGAGAAATAGCTATAGTAACGTTAGTATTAGATATAAAGATAAAAGAAATATTGTTAGTATTGTTAGTATTAAGGTAAAAAGAGTTAAAGAAACAGTAAAAGGAGTAAAAGAAACATGAATATTATCGTTAATATTAAAGTACAAGTAAAAAGGAATAAAGGAAACGTAGATAGTATTGTTAGTATTATGACATTAAGTAACAAAGAGGTAAAAAAATGCGTTAATATTAAAATAATTAGTATTAATAAATAAATATTTCTATACCTGCAAAGTAATTGAACAAAAGAATAAAAAAATAAAGAGAAAGGAAAAAATAAACATGTTGTTAGTATTGTTAGTATCGTTAGTATTAAAGTACAAGTAAAAAGGAATAAAGGAAACATGGTTATTATTGTTAGTATTACGATACAAAGTAATAAAGAGGTAAAAAAAATGTGTTAATATTAAAATAATTAGTATTAATAAATAAATATTTCTATACCTGCAAAGTAATTGAACAAATGAATAAAGAAATAAAGAGAAAGGAAAAAATAAACATATTGTTAGTATTGTTAGTATCATTAGTATTAAAGTACAAGTAAAAAGAAAAAAAGAAAACATGGATATTATTGTTAGTATTACGATACAAAGTAACAAAGAGGTAAAAAAAAATGAAAATAATTAGTATTAATAAACAAATATTTCTATACCTGTAAAGCAATAAATTATGAAATATATGTAAGTATATTGTATATAATTAAAGAAATAATAGAAAGAAGAGACAAAAAAATTAAAAATATTGAACAAAAGAATAAAGAAATAAGAGACAAAAATAAATAAGACAAAAAACGTGTGCATGATTAAATGATTATCACATGCAAAGATCAACCTAATTTTGATTGGCCAGAAAATACGATATCGTAAAATTACAGAAATCTGCATTTTAAAAAATCATGTACATTGTTATAGAAATTGTATATGCACAATTACTAAATATCATCCTCTTGTGATAAATTAAAAATTATCAACACAAATTCAACACAAATTCAACAAATTTAACGAAATTTGGCCAAAATTAACAAATTTTTTATCAGAATTATTAACGCAAATTGAACACAAATTGAACACAAATTTCAGTTACGATTTATTTATGTCACACCCGTATTGTTAAGAATTAATAACCATTTTATTTATTAAAATTATATTATTATGGTAAAAAAAATGCTATTACATGTGATATATATAAAAAATAATATTTATTTCCTATGCAACCCATAATTCTCTAATAAACTATTTATATACCGACCTTCCTCCTCTGTGTTATAAGAGTCACTAGAAAGTATATCATCGTCAGCTATGCCATCGTTAACCACATCATCGTTAGCCGCACTATCGTTAACTGCACCATTGTTAGGCCTACCATCGTTAATTGCACTATTGTCAGCCGCACCTGCTCCATTGTCAGCTGCTCCATCACCATCATTATCTACATCATTACCATCATGAGAATCATCATCCGAATGTATAAATTTATCTCTATTTTTCAACTTTTGCTAAAAATAAATAAATAAATAAATAAACTGTAATTCAAATAATTCACATTTTGCAAATTGTAAATTAAAAACTTATTAAGTTGTTGATTATCTTCGACTTCATTATACTTTTGCTTATTTGAATGTTTTGATTATTAGGATTTAAGTACTTTCACATATGCTAATCGCATACGCTATTTGTGTTTTTGAGGGATTTTTATTTTCTTTTCGCAATTTATCAATTATTAGTGACATATATGTCATAAGTTGCCCATCTTTAACCTTTTTAAATAGGTTGTAACATCTTTTTACCTCCGGCTTACTCTTCCATTCCTGAATCTTTGATGGACTAACTTGAGTGTTAATAGACGGTAATTTATGCCCAGTCGCTTCAAAAACAGTATACATAATATCTTTGACTCTAGACGTGAACGTCCCTCGTATACTTCTATGTTGTTGTACTAACTAATAAAAAAAATATTAGTATGAAATTTAATAAAATTCATAATTGCTTTAACTTACAGTTGGGGCAATTTTTTTTTCGAAAAAAATAATCCATTGATTTTTTTTGAACTGGCGTATAAATTCTGAGTTTTCATTTTTTAAATATTTTTCAGTAGCGAGTTTGTACTCATTTTGCGAAGGAT
Source organism: Rhizophagus clarus (assembly GCA_015698045.1). Classification (NCBI taxonomy): domain Eukaryota; kingdom Fungi; phylum Glomeromycota; class Glomeromycetes; order Glomerales; family Glomeraceae; genus Rhizophagus; species Rhizophagus clarus. Next base: position 247,428 of record BLAL01000184.1, on the reverse strand, counting down.
AAATAAAATTTTCAAATAAAATTTTCAACACCTTCTTAATGGGCTCCTAATCAAATAAGGTTAGCATTTCAGGTTTACATTAAATAATATTCATCCTTATTACCTTTATATACTCCAGATCTATTGTATTATTATTTTTGTTATCATCGTTGAGCTTTTTTTCTATGTCTGAGAGACGGGTTTCAAGATTTTTTTGTCTGGTGATAAGAACTTCAAGCTTAAAAATTATCTGCGAATTGGTTCTTAATAGTTTCTCTATTGTTTTTTTATTTTTTTTTTTATTTTTTTTTTAATTCAAAGGTCATGTTATTTTTATTGTTAAATATTCGAAAACAAATATTTTATACAACACCGAAATAACCCCCCAGCTCAGCTAAGTGTGACCCATGAACAAAGAAAACTATCAAGTATAAACGAATAAAACCTAAAAAACTCTAACCTAAAACAAAATACTATAAACAAAATAAATCAAATAAAATAAAATAAAATAAACTAAACCAAATAAAATAAACTATAAATTAACCCTATGAACTAATCATCAATAAACCATCACCGTCTCCTAATAAATCAACCTTATAAAAACCCGGCAATTTTTTAAATAACCACGAAAAACTACTACCCGAGTGAACTAAAGCCCGCATCTGTATAAACGTACGATCAAGCGCTTTCAAAAATCGTTCTTTACTCGTAATGATGGGCGGTTTCAAAGGTGGTGCCAAGTATGGATCATCCAAAATTAAGGTGTCCGAGGGAGAGTCATCACCTGGTGTCCGATGGGGAGATTGTTTTCGCGATTTACAAATCGGAGGAGAGGACATTTTGTCCTTTTGCGAGATGCCATTACGCTTTTCCCATTCCACCGTGCGTTCGCATCACGGGAGCCAAATGATTGATCTGAAAAGCCAAATTAATTTGACCAATAATTTAGCACAAAATAAAACTGTGTGGCGGCGTGACCATTTAAAGCGTTGTTGTATGTATGTGAATTGTGTAGAATCCATTTTCCTGTCGGCTGCGCATGTGAGTAAATCCAAAAATCGTGGAGACTGTATGGAAGTACCGATCCATCCATTGATCTCGCTATTAACTAAATTAGCCGAAGAAAGCGAGTCTGAAAATTGAGGAAGTGTGGAGGAGAGAAAAGCCCGGAGTGCTTCATATATTTGTTGTCACAAAGGCGCCGTATTAGGACAAGTTATCAAATGGGATATTGTTTCATCAGCTTCATTGTTACAGAACTGACAATGAAAATCTCGGTATAGGGAAGGTTTGCGTTTACGAAGCCAGCGACCAACTGGTAATTGGTGGTGAAGGATTTTGATAATAAAACTCCACAGAGAATTCCTCTTAAAAGAGGTGCACCTGAAATGTTTCACTTGCTGTATAGCTGTCCAAGTGACTTCCCATTGGTACTGGATCGATCGCTGAACGAAAGCATCTTCGTTAATTCGTAAGTCTCTTCATTCACTACAACTCTGAACCGTGCCCATAGTGCTGAGGAAATTTCTTAATTTTTGTTCAATCGGAGTATCTTCAAAATGTGGGCTGAAACGGCAAGCCTGAGACCCAAAATTAAATGATAATTGATGATATGTACTAAGAGCCGCCCCCTTTTTTGCCAATTCATCCGCTAAATCGTTCCATGGGTCACCCGCATGAGCTTTAACCTTAATTAATTCTAAATCTAAATTTTTATCCCTAATTAATAAACCAATATAAATTAAAATAAGTGAATTATTAAAACCACGAGAACAAAATTTACTACGAGAACGTAAAAATCGGGTAATTGTCGAAATCGAACAATTACTATCTGTGTAAATCTTAACCCTACAATCCCTTGGACAAACCAATAAAGCCAATAATATTGCAAAAAGTTCCGCACTGGTGGACGACGGCCAGTTCACTAATCGTGTAAAAAATTGTAGGTTAGAAGATGTCTCTACAAACGCAGCGCCTTGATTTATAACCATGGATCGATGGTCCAAGCAATCATCTAAACGTTGTCTTAAATGTGAGAGAACGCCATTTTGTACAGATCCATCAGTATAAAATGATAATTCATTAACGCTGTTTAGGCTATCTTTAATCTCAATGAGATGATCTTTATCGTCTGAGGATCCAATCCAACGGTTGATCCATATGTTGTCATCCCTCTGATCGTGTGGGATGGAAATGAGACAATCCATAGGTTCATGGCGGGAAGTACGAGCTCCATGTGGTTGGTGGTAATCGCCATCTAAAATTGCGATGTAATCATTAAAAGTGCTCTAATCATAACCAATGAACCAAAGGGGAGAATGAATGATCCAATATGGAGTTTCTTGTGCATTTGAAAAGGTGACATTCAACTGAAACATAATAAGTGAGTGCTTTGGCCAAACTACAGTATGTGTATCCTTATCGTTGACAAAAGAGCAATTGCAACTATGGTCATAATACACTTCTCTATATAAATCAATTGCATATAATCCTTTGCACCCATTAAAACATTTATTTGTTATTCGTCCTATGAGCCAGGCGGTATCCAACTGTACAGCGACCCATTCCTTTTAACGACCATCCTGTGAAGGTGGCTTGAGGAATCTGGTAATATAAAAGGTTGATTGTGTCGAGCGGTATTCAGGTAAGAGGTATCTAGAGTCAGAAGACGCTAAAACAGAACTTTCTAATTGAGTGAACCATTTAGCTTTGGGTCCCTTTCTTGAGAGTTCTGCTAAAGTGCGATATTGTTTCCAGGTCATCAATGATGATCCGTCGCCCGCGATCAATTGAGATAGGTCCACCAGAGGAAATTGACTGTGCTTATTATTAATACGCGTAATTGATGCCACGTTATAGGATTTCGACCAGATGTCCAAAAGCGGAAATTCAATATTCTTGATACTAAAATTTAACCTATCTATCTGGTCTAACTTAATGTTGACGTAAAGATCTGATGCCAGTAATAAATAAAATAAAGCTAAATTCGAGCGGCTGGCAGCCATGTACAGTGATCTGAAACGCGAATGAACGCTAAAGCAACAATCAGGTAGTTTCATCAGTAATTGTGCCTGCCTTAATCTTAACAAAGTGGTGAAAGTAGCGTCATTGTGATCATTCAACACCGTGTATAGGTTCATAATGCCGGCAGTAGAAACCACCATCCATAAACAGTGAAGCTCAACAATGCCTTCATGGTATAGTGCCGAATTGGGGCAGAAACGTTGAACTCCTATAGTGTGCTTGACTAAGGCTAGAATAGGTCGTTCTATAGCGTCCCATTCCGGTTTGGTGAAGGTAGTAAATTGACTTAAGTAGATCAATTTAGGATAAAGCACCTTGTTAATCAAATAAACAACGTGCGCGAGAGAAAGTTTTTTATGTTGAATAGTATGTAAAAATTCGCCCCTAGTGCGTCTTAAGCGTTGTTTGGTAAGGGATCGAGTGTTTTTTGGGGAAATCCACACCCCAAGGTACCGAGCTTCAGTTTGGATTGGGTGAATAGTGTCCCTTTCATGAGTCCCTAAAGAAACTGAGAGGAAATGTCTAGGCAATGAGGGATTGATGACGATCAATTCACACTTCTTATGATTGATATTAATATCAACCAATTCATAAAAACTTCACACCATGTCCAGTGTATGTTGGATTCGGTTCCGTGTACAATCGATCCATGCAGTATTATCCATATAAGCCGATGCTGCGATTCTGTGTGAAAAAGTTTCCCATGTATTGGGGTCTCACGGATTATGTGGCCAGACGCATTCCATGTTATAGCCTTTCGTTGGTAGAGCTGTGATAGTGGCTAGTAAAGGATCATAGTATATTCTCCAAAGTAGGGGTGACAAACTATCCTCTTGATCTATACCATCCGCAGCTTGAAAAGAGGGTGACGGTCCAAAGGCTGTAGCTACTTGAACAGTTCTACCCTTAAATAGGTTAATGATACAGTTTACTGCGTGACTGGGTAGACTGATTCGTTTTAATGCAAGATCTAAAAAATCCAAACTGATAGAATCAAAGGCTTTAGAAATATCTTGAAGAACAATCCAGAGTTCCTTAGAGTTTTCTTTGGCGTCTTCTATGAGGTTGTTAATTAATCTAATGGGGGACGCCGTGGATTCACCTTTCAGTCCACAATAATTAGCATAGCAAAGAACATTGTGGTCCTGTAAAATATCAGAGAGTTGCGTACTGATAAACTTGGTAAAAATTTTCCTAACTACTTCCAAGAGAGCGATTGGTCTGACATTGGCCATATTGTATTCAAATTTCTCTGGCTTAGGAATCGGGAAAATTATCGAAAATTTCCAATCCGCGGGGACTAATCCAGTTAAGAAAATAGTTCGATAAAGTGCTAGAATAACTTCTACAAAAGTAGGGGGAAGGTGACACATTAATTGATAAGTAATGCCCGAAGTGCCAGGAGCAGAGTTTTTATTAATATTCTGCAATATAGTGATCCAAAAAGGTAGAGTAAAATTTTTCTCTATTGACTCATAAATGTGTTCATTGGCTTTTAATATTGGTTCATAAGCATTTTTCCATATAGGGTGGGCATCGAGCGAGTCAATCCGGGAGTTTCGTTTTCTGAACTGAGAAACATATGCATTCGTGGCTGCTTGTCTGACCTCGTCCGGGTGCAGTAAAAGTTCTTGGAGCCCATCCTCCGATGTGACCATAAGTCGGTCAATTGAGACGTTTGATTTGCATTGATCTAATGACGAGGAAATCCATCTGGTCTGATCAGATTGAATGATTGCAAATCGAGCTTCAACGGCCGCCGTGATTTTGTTGGATTGATAAGAATTAAAAGCTTTCCGTTCTGCCTTTTTCCTTTTGTGAGCGACCTTATTGAGTTGATCGAGCCAATCCGGAAAATCCGGAAGGAAAGAACTGTCAAATTGAAAATCCCGGTCATCAGCATAATCCTTGTTAAATAGTAAGATCTGAGATTCCCATCTATCTTTGAGTTGGAAAAAGACTGCCGGATTATGAGGGGTGGTAACTTGATATTGGTAAATTTCATGAAGGAAAACAAAAAGTTTAGCAGTGTGTCTTTCCAATTTATTCATATCAGCCGGTTTATCTTTCGGCTTCAATCTTGGGTGAGTTGTATTCCGCTTCCTCAAGGGTAAGGTGTGCGCTGCCGCTGACATAAGAATGTCCTTTATGTCCGCCCAACAGTTGTTAATAGTATCCAGAGCTCTTTGTGGGTGGTCTGTTGGTTCTGATGTATTCGCAATATTGTGGAGCGCATTAATAAGTAGTGCAAATCGATGTGCGGAGTCCAAAATATGAGTCCAATGCTCTGATGTGATATCTTCCATTTTAATCGATAATTCCCTGAAATTCGGATCATGAGGGGTTATTGGCTGCGTGTGCTTATATGCTATAGGGAAGATATCGGGTAAGTATAAATTAATTACGACAATATCATGATCACTTCCTGTCAGGGTGTGTCCATCGTAATGATGAGCAAATCTAAGAGACGGGGTAATGTGACGTTGTATCCAAATGTGATCAATGCGTGTATCAATCCTGAGAGTATCGTTTTGCGATCGTTGGTGCCAAGAAAATTCCTTTGCCTCAGGGTTCAAAAATCTAAAAGAATCAATTAAATTAAGATGATGAAAACATAAAGGTATATCTTCTTTTTTATCTGATGTGGACGAGTGGACATCTAAACGATGATCGAAATGTCAGTTTGTGTCTCCCATCCATATGTGAATGATATGCGAATCTGACGTAGTATTATTCATGATTTGTTCGAATGTTCGTAGTGTCTGTTTATCGGTAGGAGGAAAGTAATAAACCCAAATCCATAATTGACGGTGTTTTGTCCCAAACTTGCTGACCATAAGATAAGGTGAAAAAATTTTCGTGTCAAAATGAAATTTTTGCCATTTTGAATGGATCAGTAGAGCCACTCCTGATCCTTTAGGTTTTATAATGCTTTTCGGAGATCCTGCTAAATCATACGAACAATCATCATAAGTATCCTTGATAAAGTGTTGTAAATTGATGCAATGTGAATTGGTTTCTGCGATCCCCATAAAATCAAAATTATTGGCGTGACACCATTCTAATAAAAACTTCAATTTATTGGGATCAGATGCTAGCCCATTGATATTGTGGAAACCAATCTTTAAATTAATAAAATTAATGCTATGATCCATACAATCTAAATTATTATTATTAAATATTATTCTTGCTCTATGTAAAAAAGTGTCTATTTCTCAATTAAGCGAAGGGGAAATGAGTGAGGTCGTGTTGTTGTCTTGTGGAACCAATAAGCCCAGATTCCGACCTTGATCCGATGGTTCCGTTGCCAAAGAGACAGGGTTCCCGGAAAGTCAAGTTGGTTGGGGAGGGTGTGCTATTAGCACAAACTCGCCAACCCCTCAACGATCCCATCTTTATGGTTTGTTAAAGAGTTAGAGGAGGAAGAAGTGTCGGAAGTATCAGAAATATCCATAGAAGGCGGATTTGTAATGATCGTGCTATTGATACGCTTGCCTAAAGCAACTGCATTTGCTCCTGTGAAGTGCGGGGTTCATTTGTGTAGCGGTTTCGGATTGGTAGGCTTTGAAGAAAAGCGTTGCTTGTTTTTCAAATTGTGCTTGTGAGGATTGTGAGAAAATTTGTGATGTTCCTCCTGTCTGATTTCTATATGATGACTATCTTCTTGGTGAGTAATTGAGACCCGCTTATCCGGGGAAGGTGGTCTAATAGTTGGAATCTTGGCTAATTTCTTATTTCGTGCTGACCAATTGATATTGTAATCACGCGGTGAGCCTGTAATTCGATAATTGTTAAAATGCACGGTCATTGCACATGCGTTAAAAAGGTCACATTCCGTGGAGAATTCTATTATGAATTTATCATCTGACTGCCTATATACGTGGCAGGGGTTCTGTGCTGTGTACGCTTCTTGTACCGCTGCTGGCGTGGTTTGATTATCAAAACCAACGAATTCGCCACTGTATTTCTTCCTCGAGACAATATCAGTGTCTTTGGCATGGGCCGGGGCAAATCGGTACAAAATTCGATCAATTTCAATAGACCATATATCTTTCAATTGTTTACATTTATCCAAATCCTTAACAGTGATAAAAACTGTGATAGTATCCGGGTTGTTCTTTGAAGGTTTCAAACCCGATTTCTTGATAAAAAATCGACGTGAGCCCAATAATTTCGTAACTGCTTGTTCTATAGTGTCCCTGGAAAGATGTTTTGGGACATTCAAAATTTTAAATTCCTTCGAGGACACTCTCATGCCATCGACAAGGAAATAGGTCTTTTGATGCATTCTAAGGAACGGGTGTGAACGACATTTATGGTTAAATAGTCTGACCATATGGAGCATCCCTTTGTAAGATGAGTTCTTGATTATAATTTCATTATCTTCTTTATTAATTTCAGTGCCCAAAAAGCCTCTGAAATCTCGGGTCAGTAGTTCTACATATGCAACTTTGTTATCCACTGCAAAATATTCTTCATTATTGGAAAGTTTAACATAAGCATCGTATGTGATAGGTGCGTCCTCCTCAATTTTAGCGTGCATGGACGTATTATTTGAGCCCCGTGTTGTAGAAGATTTTAACGCATCGAGGACCGCCTTGGGGTTCTTAATCTTCTTGATAGTAGTCCAATTACCATTCGGTAAGATCGTGGTTTCATAGTCGTTTTCGTGAAATTCCTCAGAGACTTATTGACAATTTGGAAGAAAAGAGTGTTTCGGTGTGAAAAATGTTTCTGATTGTTGATCCTTATTTGGATTCGGTAAGGGCGTGTCATCTGAGATTATCTTCAGATTATCTAATGCTGTAGAGACTATGATTGGATGATCATCAGGAACCTCTTTATCTGGGGGATCCGCCAATTGATCATGAACGCCATTGGATGAGGAATTAAACATGAAAGTATCCTCTGATAATGATTTAAGGTCTTAGATGTACGGGTTGACATGGGCGTTACCAGATGGGTGGGCTGTTTTTGGTTTCGCATCCTCATATGATTGTTAGGCATTCAAGTCTATCAAATCCAAGTCCATAGGAGATGTGACCTCACTTGGAGGCGAGGGGTTGAAGGCCGCAGGTATATTGATGATACCTTTCATAGAAACGGGCATGTTTACTTCATGGGCCGATTGATGAGGGGGTAAAGCCTGTAACAGTCCCTTTATGTCATCACTATTGGCCTCAGTGGTCGGGGCAGTCGGTGGAGTTCGCTTTTTGGCCTTCTTCAGTTTTCCACCGTGAAGTTTTCTGCTAGATTCCGCCGTTTCAGTCGTAGGCTATGTTGATATTGTATTGGTTTCTGATGACTTCGGCAGAGGGTTATCTTCATTAATATCATCCTTATGAATATGAATGTTAGTTTCTTCGTCTTTTCCGTAGGGACTGGAATGATCAGCCGTCAGGTTTCCCGTTAAGGAAAGATTATCGGTGAAATCCGGGGAATGAACGGTCGATGTGTTGTCATCCGTGATTGTGATTGGTGTAACCGGGATTAGTGACACTCGGGTTTGTTTTGTTGACAATTTCATATTGGTATCTAAAATAACGGCTTTCGCGTTTGTGTCTCTACGCTCCAAAAGACGGCCGAGCCAGAGAACACCTGCCAAGTTTTTGTTTCCAAGTTTCATAGCCGTTTCAACATCACTATAATAAATAAAATTTTTTATCTTTGAAATAAAGTTAGATATGTTGGTGTTGTTCGCAAAAGCTTCTTTAAAATTTTCTTCGTTGCCTATAAAGGCAGACTCAAAGTCCATTTTTCTTTGGTTTTCTTTAAGTGAGTCTTGGTAAAACCTTTCCGTGGGGTGTGTGCCTATGCTTTAGTTGTAAAAATAAAAGAAAAAATAAAAGTTTATTATTAGTCGTGAACTCTTTTAGTTACCAAAAGTGGTCTTGTCGCCGCGTCCAGAGTGTGTATTGTCTGAGACCGGAAAGAGTTTTCAAATTTTACTCTATTGTTTTTTTATTAACTTTAACAATAAAATATAATTTATTATATATTATATAATTTCTTATAAAAAATATGATACATATCATGTCATATATATCTTCAACGTTATTGTCTGATAATCTTATTCGTTTTTTGGCTTCACTACTCTTCTCAGTATTACGTCTTAAGATTCTTTTATTATCATCAACATTTTATTTTTCACCACGTTTTGTAGCCATCAGAATAATATGTGAGGGAGGAGATATGAACTAAACTCAAAAAGGAGAAAAAGATATTACTAGAAATTTGAAGAGGAACTAGAAATACAAAAGGAAAAAAATATGAGAAAAAGGGGAAAGACATGAACCAGAAATTTGAAAATGAGGAACTAAAAATACGAAAAAGGAGAAATACATGAACCAGAGGTTCAGAAAAAGAAGGCAAACTGTCATAACGTCATTTCCACCATTCTATACTAAAAAAGAAAAAAAACTTGCGAAATATTGCGAAAAATGGATAAACTAATGCGAAATATTATGAAAAATGAATGAACTAATGCAAAAATTTTGCATCGTAATATTACGAAAAAAAAATTGTAATACTTTTATGAAAGAATTTTTAAAAAAACTCTCGTAAATGCATATAGTACAATCGAAGTATTAATCAACACCCATTTATAAAAAAATAAGATGTTACACATGTTGGGGCTTGTATGCATGGTAAAAAAAAAGTTGCAGCCAGTGAACTCATTTGGCTCGCTGTATGAAATTTTGAAGGTAAAACCTTGAAATTATTTCATTTACTTATTTTAAGCGAAACAATATTAATTAATATTTCAATTTTATTTCTTGTAGGTTCATGGTTTTCTGTCTGCTTTCTGAATGGAACTTCAAGAATACATTTCCTTTATTTTTTTTTAAAAGTAGAGCTCCAAACGATTCAGGTCAACTCGCGAGTCAAATTAAGCTGAGTCGAGTCAAGTTGAGTTCGAGTCAGAGATTTTTGGCATATGATAACAATTCAAGTCATGACTCACGAGTTAATTCTAATTTGAGTCGATTCCGAGTTAAATTAATACTCGACTTGACTTGAGTAAATCCAGGCAAATATTTTAAGATCTGCAATTACGTGATACAAATTTATTTAATTATTTAATTATTGATCGATTATCCAATCATCTTTTTTTCTACTTTGAAATGAGTGATAGTTTAGGCGAAAGTGCAGGTTCTTCAACAAGGACTTATAGCTTTGTATGGTCACATTTCAAGTTAGTGGAAAATGAAGAAAAAACTCAGTGTAATTACTGTGGGTGAGTGTATTATTATTATAAAATAGTTTGTTAATTTAGCAGTATACTGAGTGTAAAATTTACTTTAATTAGGATGTTGTATAAAAAAACAGGTGGTAACACCACTAATCTTTACAAACATTTGCAGAAGAAACATCCCAGTAAAGTCAAAACAGAAGTAGAAAGTGGCAAAATGGACAAATTTGTAAAAAAAGAATTACCTGTAAATATTTTTTTTCCTTTTTTTTTTATATTATATATTGCATTTTATATTTTTTACTTAATATTAATAAAGAAATTTAGTGTTATACTCAAGGAATATTTTGAGATTTTACTGTCAGATGGATTATTTGCGATAACCAACTATTTACGGCCATAGAAAATGAACATCTTAGGCTTTTATTTTGTATACTTAACCCTATTGCCAAAGCTCCTTCAGCAGATACTTTACACAACGATATTATTAATAAATTTAATGAAAAAAAAATAAAATACGAGAGATTTTACAGGTATTTTTTATTAAATTTACTTTAATTTTATAAATTAATATTAAATACTAATAATATTGAATTATTAGAATGTACCAGGTGAACTTTCATTCACGCTAGACGCTTGGACATCACCGAGTTACATTCCATTTCTTGGAATAACCGTACACTGGATAAGTTATGAATGGGAATTAAAAGAAATTTTGATTAACTTTTGTAAGTTATCTGGGCCCCATTCTGGGGAAAATTTACACAAAGTATTTGTAAAGTGTTGTGATGATATGAGAATTCTCACAAAGGTATTATCTACGTTTTAACACTGTTCCAGATATTTTTTTTTAATTCATTATAATTAACATTTTCTTTAATTCTTTATAATATTTGATATTAAATTTATAGATTATGGTAGGGTTCCGCACGGATCAGATCAGATTGGATTTTACCAGATTTAAATCTGATCCGACAGATCTGGATCTATCAATTTTAAATCTGGATCTGTAATTCAGATATATATTTGAAATCCAAATCCGATCTGTGAACTTAAATTTAAAATCTGGATCTGATTTGAGTTTGATCCAAATCTGATCTGAATCTGACCAAATTTGGATTTAAATAGCAATAAAAAAAAAATGATTTTACGCTTTTTTAAAATCGTTAACAGTTAATAAAAAAATGATTCTACGTTTTTTTTTAAAAAATCGTTTTAATGAAAGAACGATTTTTAACATATTTTTTAAAAATCATTTTAATAAAAAAATGATTTTTAACAGTATTTTTTAAAAATCATTTTAATAAAAAAACGATTTTTAACGGTATTTTTAAAATCGTTTTAATAAAAAAACGATTTTTAACAGTTTTTTTTAAAATCATTTTAATAAAAAAACAATTTTACACTTTTTTAAAATTGTTTAATAAAAAAAACAATTTTACGTTTTTTTTTAAAATCGTTTTAATAAAAGAATGACTTTAACAGTTCTTTTTAAAATCGTTTTAATAAAAAATGATTTTAACAGTTTTTTTAGAATCATTTAATAAAAAAAAATGATTTTACGTTTTTTTTCAAAATTGTTTTAATAAAAAATGATTTTACGCTTTTTTAAAATTATTTAATAAAAAAAAATGATTTACATTTTTATTTAAATCATTTTAATGAAAGAACGATTTTAATGGTTTTTTAAAATCGTTTAATAAAAAAAAACCAATTTTATGTTTTTTTAAAATTGTTTTAAATATAAAAAACGATTTACATTTATTAAAAAAATCATTTTAGTAAAAAAATGGTTTTTAACGTTTTTCTTTAAAAAAAATCATTTAATAAAAAACAATTTTAATTTTTAAAAAAATTGTTTAATAAAAAAACGATTTTACATTTTTTTTAAAATCGTTTTAATGAAAGAATGACTTTAATGGTTCTTTTTAAAATCGTTTTAATAAAAAAACAATGTTAACAGTTTTTTTAGAATCGTTTAATAAAAAAAATGATTTTACATTTTTTTTCAAAATCGTTTTAATAAAAGTACGTATTTTTTTTCAAAATCGTTTTAATAAAAATGATTTTACATTTTTTTAAAATTGTTTAATAAAAAAAAAATGATTTATGTTTTTATTTAAAACGTTTTAATGAAAGAACGATTTTAACGGTTTTTTAAAAATCGTTTAATAAAAAACAATTTTAACTTTTTTTTAAAAAAATTGTTTAATAAAAAAACCATATGCGCCGATCCTTGGAATTAGCTTAAATTAAGAATTTTTAATAAAAAATTAGTAAACAGTGCAAAATACGATTGTGTTACACATTCATCTTATCAATCTTATGTAGAATAATCAGAAAATAAAAAAATTTTTTACAACTCGTGCTTAAAAATTAAAGTAATAACGACTTTTTATAACCCATCAACTATTTTAAGAACCCATCACTTTTTACACCAGTTGCAAATAAAAGTTTTGTGAATACAATAGTAGTTATTTGCAGTTGTTAATGGTATTATTTATTCTCCAAAAGCTTTTTCATGATGTAAAATAATTAAATAAAGCAGTAAGAATAACCAGGTTTCATATGAATTTGCTATAATATTTAAAGAATTTTGAAAATAAAAAAATAACCAAAATTTTCATTATCTTTTATTAATTTTTAATTTTAAAAATTTTGTTTTTAAAATATGGAGACAAAGAATCTTCCTTTATATCATTTACCGACGATGATTTTAAAATTAACAATGATTTTAAAACTCATGCAGGTTCCTCTTAGGGAAATCACTTAACCGACATTGAAATCTCGTGATATTTAAATCCACCAGTATGAAAACTTTGACTTTTAGATAGATGATCGTTGTCACGGAGCCTTGCGAATGCCGTAATCTCCTTGACCATATACTCTTGATCTCAATTGTCCTTAATTCTAAAAGTTCAGTCATGCTTTTCGTCTGGCAACACTACAAAAAAAAAAAAGAAAAAAATAAATAATTAATTAATTAATTAAAAAAAAATAACGAAAAAATTCACCCCAACCTTCCCTTACCTTAATTCCAATAGTCCGGTCGTGCTTTTCGTCTGGCAACACTACAAAAAAGAAAAAAAAATTACTAATTAATTAATTAAATAAAAAAACCAACGAAAAACACCACCCCAACCCTCCCTTACCTTACTTAATTCCAATAGTCCAGTCATGCTTTTCGTCTGGCGAAACTACGAAAAAGAAAAAAAAAAATAATTAATTAATTAAATAAAAAAAACAACGAAAAACATCATCCCAACCCTCCCTTACCTTAATTCCAAAAGTCCGGTCATGCTTTTCGTTCGGCAACACTACAAAAAAGAAAAAATAATAATAATAATTAATTAATTAAATAAAAAAAAATAACGAAAAGCATCTCCCCAACACTTCCTTACCTTAATTGTCCTTAATTCCAAAAGTCTTTTCGTCTGGCAACACTACAAAAAAGAAAAAAGAAAAAAAAAATAGTTAATTAAATAAAAAAAAACCCGAAAAACACCACCCCAACCCTCCCTTACCTTAATTCCAATAGTCTGGTCGTGCTTTTCATCTGTTGAAACTACGAAAAGAAAAAAAAAAAAATAATTAATTAATTAAATAAAAAAAAACAACGAAAAACATCACCTCAACCCTCCCTTACCTTAATTCCAAAAGTCCGGTCATGCTTTTCGTCTGGCAACACTACAAAAAAGAAAAAAAAATAATAATAATAATTAATTAATTAAATAAAAAAAATAACGAAAAGCATCTCCCCAACACTTCCTTACCTTAATTGTCCTTAATTCCAAGTCTTTTCATTCGGCAATACTACAAAAAAGAAAAAAGAAAAAAAAATAGTTAATTAAATAAAAAAAACCTGAAAAACACCATCCCAACCCTCCCTTACCTTAATTCCAATAGTCCGGTCGTGCTTTTCATCTGTCGAAACTATGAAAAAGAAAAAAACAATAATAATAATTAATTAATTAAATAAAAAAAAAACAACAAAAAACATTACCTCAACCCTCCCTTACCTTAATTCCAAAAGTCTGGTCGTGCTTTTTGTCTGGCAACACTACAAAAAAGAAAAAAAATAATAATAATAATTAATGAATTAAATAAAAAAAAATAACAAAAAGCATCTCCCCAACACTTCCTTACCTTAATTGTCCTTAATTCCAAAAGTCTTTCGTCCGGTAACACTACAAAAAAGAAAAAAGAAAAAAAAAATAGTTAATTAAATAAAAAAAAGCCCAAAAAACACCACCTCAACCCTCCCTTACCTTAATTCCAATAGTCTGGTCGTGCTTTTTGTCTGGCAACACTACAAAAAAGAAAAAAAAAATAATTAATTAATTAAATAAAAAAAAACCGAAAAATACCACCCTAACTCTCCCTTACCTTAATTCCAATAGTCTGGTCGTGCTTTTCATCCGGCAACACTACAAAAAAGAAAAAAAAAATAATTAATTAATTAAATAAAAAAAAACCGAAAAACACCACCCTAACCCTCCCTTACCTTAATTCCAATAGTCCAGTCGTGCTTTTCGTCTGGCAACACTACAAAAAAGAAAAAAGAAAAAAAGAATAATTAATTAAATAAAAAAAAAACTGAAAAACACCACTCCAACCCTCCCTTACCTTAATTCCAATAGTCCGGTCATGCTTTTCGTCTGGCAACACTACAAAAAAGAAAAAAAAAATAATTAATTAAATAAAAAAAAACCAAAAAACACCACCCCAACCCTCCCTTACCTTAATTCCAATAGTCCGGTCATGCTTTTCGTCCGGCAACATCACAAAAAATTTTTTTTTCAAGATCGGATATTCGGATTATCTGATTAGATCAGCAAGTCACATGTGGGACCTTTATACCGAATAATTCGTTATAGTGTTGAATTTTTTTTTTATTTAATTTTATTTGATCAATTAAAATTGAAATAAAAGAATTAAAATTAAAGTTTTAAAAAGTGAATGAAGAGAAACAAATAAAATAGATTACCTAATAAACAAATAAACATTATCGCTGATGAAAAAACTGCCAGAGCCTAGAGGCGCTATATTTTTTTTTTTTTTTACGCGTTTACCACTTGTTTACCTAAATAATCAGATCATAATACCGGTTATACCAGTTCAAAAACTGCATATATCCCTTTTTTATATTAACTCATGAGATAAGCTTATCGTAAATGGTAAGCGATATTACCTTTTATGTTATAAATAATTAACGCTAGTAGTTTTTGTTCAGACTTAAGCTACTGTAGCGGAAGGAAATTTTTTTTAACATTTTTTTTTTAAAATAAATAATCTTTTTTTTTTTATCATTTTTTTTTAAAATAAAAAATCTTTAACATTTTTTTTTTAAAATAAATAATCTTTTTTTTTTTATTTTTTTTTAAAATAAAATAATCATCTTTTTTTTAACATTTTTTTTAAAATAAAAAAATCATTTTTTTTAATTCTTTAGTTAACGGCGTCACCTTTAGCTTTGGGATTAAGTGCTGTAACAGGTAAGTTTTTTTTTTTTGCTTTTATTCTTTTTTCTTTTTCTCTTATTAACTTGTTCTTTTTTTTTAGGTGTGGCTGTTTTTAATTCCATTTCAGTGGAAATTCAAGGTGAGTTTTAATTCTTTTTTTTGTTTTCTTTTCATTCTTTCCCTTGTTCTTTTACTAAACTTTCTGTCTTTTTTAGATGTGTATCATTTGAGTGAAAATTCAAGTAAGTCTTTTACGTCTCTCTCTCTTGTTATTTTATTTTTCTTTTAAGATGATATTAACTGTTTTTTTTTTTTTTTTCTATGGGTGGGTGTTCTGGCTTTTCTTTCATTTTTTTATTTCTCTTATTTTCATGGTTTCTTTATTTCTTTTTTTCATTGTTTCTTTCGTTTCTTTCCATGGTTCTTTCATTGATCTTTTGTGGTTTCCTTTGTTATTCCTTTCATTGATCGTTTGTTCCTTTTGTCATTGTTTCTTTCATTGCCTTTTTGGTTTCTTTCATTGATTTTTGGTTTCTTTCGTTGCTTTTTTTCATTTCTTTAATTTATCTTTGGTTTCTTTCATTGCTTTTTCCATTTCTTTCATTGATCTTTGATTTCTTTCATTGCTTTTTTTATTTCTCTCATTACTCTTTGGCTTCTTTTGTTGCTTTTTTTTCATTCCCTTTATTGATTTTCATTCCTCCTTTGCTTCCTTTCATTCTCTTTTATTCCCCCTGTTTTTTTTTTATTCGCTATTTGTTTCTTTCATTCCTTTTAATTCCATCTTTGTTTCTTTTATTTTTTTTTCATTCTCTTTATTCCTTTTCATTTCCCTTTTGTTTTCTCATTTATTTTTATTCTTTTTTTGTTTCATTCATTCCTTTTCACTATCCTTTATCTTTTTTGTTCCTTCTTCATTTCTCTTTGATTATCTTTGCTTCCCTTCATCCCTTTTCATTTATCTCTTCTTTCCTTTATTCTTCTGTCATCCTTTCTTACTGTATTTTCCATTCTTATATATTGCAGTGCATTTGCAATTAGTACAGAACTATAGCATTAATATTACAGTTAAAATTGTGCAATTGTGGTTCAATTTTTTTATAAAATCATATATACATTGTGGTGTAATTTTTTTTCTTTTGATTAAAATATAATTTCTTTCATACAATTTTTTTTTATAGTGATATTAATTATTATTCAACAAATTATTAAATGTGAAATTGTCTTTGTAATTATAGATTTTATAGATTGTAATGTTAAAGTTTTTTTCTTTTTTGTTTGACTAAATATCATTACTATCATATTACCAGTTACGGTATATTAAATCTAGCCAAAATTATGTTAAATCTAGCCAAAATTATGTTAATTCTGGCCAAAATTAAAATCGTCCTAAATTGCATTTTTTAAAATTGTACACACTTTTTTTGGATTATTATATTGCATATCTTTAACTTTTATAATACATTGTATAACAAAATTTAATATATTTGGATGATGAAATAAATCTGCCGATATGCGATTTTTAACTGTTTTTTTAAAATCGTTTTAATAAAAAAAAATGATTTTACACTTTTTAAAATCGTTTAACAAAAAAACGATTTTAATAAAAAAATGATTTCAACGTTTCTTTTAAAAATCGTTTTAATAAATAAAAAATGATTTTAACGGGTTTTTCTTAAATCGTTTAATAAAATAAACCGATTTAACATTTTTTCTAAATCGTTTATTTAAAAAACAATTTAACATTTTTTCCATTAATAAACGGTGTTATTCAAAAAAATGCTGATTTCAGCATTTTTTTTCATAAAGTAATGTGAAAGACCGCTGTTTTAGCGTGTTTAATAGGTCGCAGTTCTGTTCTGGCATTTTTTTTGAAATTTTATAAATAAAAACACGGAATCGCCTGTTCTGATGTTTGTTTTTTGCAACTTGGTATGTAAAAAACGCTGGAACCATCTGTTCTGGCATTTTTTTTGCAACTTCATATATATAAAACGCCAGAATTATCTGTTCTGGCATTTTCTTTTGCAATTTTATAAACAAAAATGCCTGGATTAATGGATCTTATGATCTGATCTGGATCCAGTCTTGAGGACTGACCGATCCTCATCGATGTCTTCATATAATAAACAATTTTTATATTAAATATAACTATTAATTTAATAAAGATCTTTATAAAAAAATATAAAGACTAATCAATTTTGAAATCACAAACAAATAAAATAATGATAATCATTTTTTTCCACTTATACGTCTATATTTTTTTGAAAAAAATACTCTAATTTATTAATTTAAAATAGTTTAAATTACATATATTTATGCACCTTAAAATTTGGTAATTTATTTGCAATTATTTTTTTTTAAAAAATAAAGGAAAAAAAGAAAAAGTTTTTTATTTGTAAAAAAGGGAAAAACTGATCAGTCCTGAAAAGACTGTGGTTCTTAAAAAGACTGATGATCTTATTGTATGTGATATAGGACTGAAAGACTGCAGTCCTACATCAAGACAGACCAGTCCATCTTTTTAAGGTGTAGGACCATAGGACCATGATCTTCTAGGACCGATAACCATCTTTAGTACTATGTAAACAACATTATGTATAGACTCTATAACTGTATATAATTGCCAACCTTTTTTGGCCAGATGTAATTGAATAAAAAAGAATCTAGATGAACATATTTATATTTGAAAAAAATGATGTTACATTGTATAAATGTAGTATTACATATAATCTGAAAATTTCGATTTTAATGTAATTTGGGCTGGCATTATAAATTCGGCCAGAATTAAGAAAATTTCGGCCGGAATTATGATCTGAAATACATAAGGCTTGTGATATCATAATTTTTGTGATTGATAATATAAAATTTAATTGTCTATTTTATTTTAGATAAAAAAAAAGAAAATTATATTAATTCTGGTCAGAATTAAAGTCGCACCAGATAAACAATGTATTGTTTATGGTAGCACATAGGGAAAGACATCAGGAGAACGTCATTGTGAGAGAAGTTTAAAGGACCTTGGCTGCGCCTTGGCCAAAAAATTAAAAATTCACCCATACTGACGTTCGAAAATTCGCAGTTTGAATAGATCACTGTACATACCATTTAAGAATGACACAAAGATTTTCAGCCTCACCCTCTCCGAGACCTGGAACACCAACACACCGTGCAGGTACACCTGGTACTACTGCTTTAGAAATAGTAGTTGGTTGTAAAGTCTTCGTCGAAGTGAAAAAAGAAAAGAAAGATGAAGCACGAGAATTTCGTAAAGCGGAAATTCTATCCGTTCGTACACATAACGATAAACCAGAATATTATGTTCATTTTGTTGAATTCAATAAGAGGTTGGATGAATGGGTTGGTCTTGAAAGAATTGATTTAGCAAAAGAAATTGAAAGGCCAGCTAAGAAAAGGAATGGGAAAGGTGGTAATCAGTTTAGAGATTCTGATACATCATCTAGGGTTGGTTCACCACTTAGAGAAGTTACAGGTAGAAGTGGAGTAGGCACAACAGTCGGTCAAAAAAGAAAAATTTCAGCGTTAGAAGATATTCCGACCCCTAATGCTAAGGCAACGACACCATCAACGCCTTTAGTTGAAGCTACAGGCGAAGACTATGAAGATGGAGGTACACCGGGTAATGGAACACCTTTAGGACCTTTAGCGGCTACATTTTCTAAAGAACAAGAAATTGAAAGACTTCGTACATCGGGATCAATGACGCAATCACATTCAGAAATTTCTAGAGTAAAAAATTTAGAAAGAATCCATTTTGGAGAATATGACGTTGATACGTGGTATTTTTCACCTTATCCTCAGGAATATAGCGATGCAGCAGTTGTTTATATATGTGAATTCTGTCTGTTTCATTATATTAGTGAGAGACAATTAAGAAGACATTTACAAAAATGTACAGTTAGACATCCACCAGGGAATGAAATTTATAGGTGTGATGATATTTCATTTTTTGAAATTGATGGTAATAAACAAAAAACTTATTGTAGAAATCTTTGTTTGTTATCAAAATTATTCCTTGATCATAAAACGCTGTATTATGATGTGGATCCATTTTTGTTTTATATTATGTGTCAACAAGATGAATTTGGATGTCATATGATTGGCTATTTTTCAAAGGAAAAGGAAAGTACTGAAGGATATAATCTCGCTTGTATTCTTACTTTGCCACAACATCAAAGAAAAGGATTTGGTAGATTATTGATAGCTTTTTCTTATGAACTTTCTAAAAAAGAGGGAAAAGTCGGATCTCCTGAAAAACCTCTTTCTGATCTTGGCTTATTATCTTATAGAAGTTATTGGACTGAAGTTATTGTCGAATTATTGTTGGAAATGAAAGAACTTAATGAAGATATTACAATTGAAGATATTTCTGCCAGAACTAGTATTGCTACCACTGATATTCTTCAAACTCTTCAATCATTATGTGCTATTAAACCTTATAAAGGTCAACAAATTCTTTGCCTTAGTGATGGTGTTATTGCTTCTTATCATAAAACAAAAGAAAAACATAAGAATAGAAGAATTGATGAGAGTTTTCTTAAATGGACTCCTCCTCATTTCACTTCTAATCAGTTACGCTATATTTAAATGACGAAAAAGCGCGACTGCAAAGAGATTTAAATGAAAGTTTGAAACAGTTCTCTCTACAGCTTTCCCACTCAATGTGCTATTTTTATTTGCTCTTCTTTTTGAATCGTATATTAATAGATTTTTTTCCTTTATTTATTAAGTTATTTGGTTATTAGAATTTCTATAAGAATTATGAATTCATCTATTATTAATTAAAGTCAACGTTTTTAAACACTTGTTATAAATTTAGAAGATATAATGTAAATAGTAATATCCTTCATTTTTTATCTGAAAAAATTTCGTAATTACAGTTATTTAAAATAAAAGTATTAATGATAGTGATTGAAATTCACTCAAAGATATTTTGTACATGTATATGTATTTATGATTATATGTGCGTATAATTCGAACTCGAAGATTGTAAAGGAATTAAGGTTTCGCTCTTTATATATTTTATTTTTAAATCTTTAGTGTACTTTTTATATATAAAATTTATATTGTAGTGTAATAAAGTTAAATAAAATGAGTTGAGTGTAAAATGTAAATACTAAATTGAGTTTGGAAAAAAAGGGAGAATGAATGAATATTAATATATATGTTTGTATATATATTTGAATTTCTATTGTGTTCCTCCATTAGTTTCATTAGTTTCATTATTACTGGGTTTACCGCCACCAGCATCTTCTTGATTAAATTGACGCGCCCTATTAAAAATATAATAAATTTAAGTTGATAATATATAATGTTTAAAAAAACCAAATACATACAAGTTCATTAGTTCAGGGTTATTCATTATCTCATCTAAATTTCCTCCTCGCATCATATTTTGCGCCCTAACAAAGTAAGAAGATAAATCTCATTATTGATTGTCTTACAAAAATTCAGTTAAACAGTAAGGATACTATAGTTACATTTCAGCCACGTTTGGATTGTTCATAATATCATTTAATGCTCCAGATTGCATCATTTGGTTAGCCATATTCATCAACGCTGGATTGTTCATTAAAGATGCAATATCAAAACCACCACCACCACCACCACCACCACCGCCACCACCAAGGCTGGCGGCAAGGTTAGCGAGATTTCCAAGACCACCTAAACCACTACCACCACCTCCTCGGGTTCCTCCATCATGTGAAGCTCCCCTTGAAGGACCTTGATCTGTCCTAAGTTCACTTGCTTTTTGCTCAGCGGCTGCGAGTGCTGATTTCATTGTAGTATTGTTAGGATCAAGAGAAAGTCCTTTTTCATATGCTTCGACTGCATCTTTATATTTGCCTATACAGAAATAAGCATGCCTTTAAATAACAACCCATTTTAATGTTAGATATTTAAGCATATTAAAGGGAATAAAATTATCTGTAATTGTGAATATTAATTTACCCAAGTCTGCTGTAAGCTTTGCTGTAAGAAGGATCTATCTGTGATGATTTAATAGCATCTTCGATTGCCTTCTCGTGTTGGCCTAATTGACTGTACGCAGCAGCCCTATATCCAATATTCGTATAATTAAACAGAGATTAATAAAATTCGATTTCTGAAATCAATGAACCACCTTTACAATTTAAGTTATTAAATACCTATTCGCATAATACACAGCATTATTTCCATTAATCGCAATAGCCTCACCATATAATCGAATTGCTGTTTTGTAATCTTTTTCAGAAACTTTGACGTTGCCTAATAAATTTTTTTATATTAAGCGGTTCAATATAAAGTATCGTAGAAAACTTCCGAAATCATAACTTACCTGCTGACTTCAATTCTTCTGCCTGTTGTTTTTGTTCCTCAGTAAGTTCTAACTGAATAATTAATAAATAATATGAAAGCGTACTATATTAACAATTAACAGAGGAGATAAATTTTAATTTAATCTTGCCTTGGTTTCCGGGACAACTATAATTTAATCATTGAGAAAAGATAATTATTAGAAAGTTCAAAGACATCAAGAAAGAATTCGATAAGTTCATACCAGGTTGAGAAGGTGCCGATCTTGTTGCGGGCTGTAATATTCATGAAAATGAATAATCCTAATCAATCATAAGAGAAAAATACTTTAACTATTAAAAATATAAAACTATTAAAATTTTGGACCTTCATCTTCTCTTGGGCTTTAACTGCAACTTCAAAAATTGACAACAACGGTGCTTTTGTAGAGTATGCAACTTTTTGTTCAGGATCTTCAACATTCACGCCAAAAGCCTCTCCAATGCATTGTACTGCGTAATAAAAAAGTTAGTCTAGAAACTATTGAAATAAACGCGAAAAACTATTGAAATCGAACCTGCTACTTCAACACTTTCCGTGTCTTCTTCTTTAATAGTTCCATCCTTAATTGATTGTTGCAAAAACAACAAAATTGAGAATACAAGACGTTTTTTTATGTCGGACATTATTAGTGAGAGAAGTGTTCCTATACAAAAACTTATTAGAACTTGTATGAACTCCGAAATATGTGTGACGCAGTAGATTAGAAATTCCACCAATAAAAATTTAGGTTTAGATTGTCCAATCAACTTTAGAAATTTTCATTCTCGAAAATGACTTCAAGGTTTCAGTCAATAAAACTTTCAGTACAAGAAACCTCTATTTCTAACAATAATGCGCGTTTTAGCACGAGAATTTATTTACATGCAGAAACTATGCGAGAGCATAAGTTACGTACTGGTGACCACGTTGTTGTTAGAAAGGAAATTGACGGGTTGGAATGCCAGAACGCGTCTATTGAGGTATTAACTGAATAGAACTAAATTTAATGTTCACCATTGTGTATTTATATTAAATTTATTATAAAGATGGTCACTGTGGGTATCGTATGGCCGTCGTTTACCATTAAAAATAATCGTAAGTTTTCGTATTATTATTTGTTTTAACATGGTTTCTAATATACTTAGTTTCTTTAAATATTTAAGAGATCCAATTAAATAAATTACAACGTGAGAATGCCGAACTTGAAATTGGTGGTATCGCGACTTTATCGCGTATAAAATGCGTTAGTATAGGTGCGTCCAGAATAGTACTGAAACCGAGAAATATCGATTTTTCAATCGATCGGACGTTAAATATTTTTGTGAAAGAAATTTTAAGTAAGTTGTGTCGTCATTACTTAATATTATACTCGTATAGTTATATTAAATAAAAATTTTATTCATATAGTGGACATTAAATATTTAATGAAAGGTAATCACATAGAATTTCGGTATCATGGGATAACAAGAAGTTTTCGTGTGGAAGAAATAAGTCCTATGAAAGATGAGAAAATTATTGGTGATTATTACTCGGAAATCGGGTTGTACCCAATTAGCCGAGACACATCAGTTGTAATTGTAAATGTATGTTCGATTGGGAAGATTAAGTTAATGTTAAATGTTTAGCAATATTCGGATAATAATTTAAATTTGTAAATGAAAGAATGTAAGCATTAGTGGAAATCTATCTCCTGAAATTGGTTATGATTCGATCGGTGGATTATCGAAAGAAATCAAGATAATTCGTGAGATTGTAGAAAGTTCTTTAAAAAATCCCGAGCTATTTATACAATTTGGTAATTTCTTTTAAAAACTCGCAATTGAAAAAAATTCTATTAAGTAATCATGCTAATGTAACAAATATATATTAGGATTACAACCACCTAAAGGAATTCTTTTATATGGACCTCCAGGTACCGGCAAAACATTAATTGCGCGCGCAGTCGCATCTGAAACTAGATCAACTGTAATTTGCATGAATGGTCCAGAAATTTTAAGTAAATTTTATGGAGAAACAGAAACAAAATTAAGAGATATATTTGATCAAGCTGCTGAAAATGCACCTTCAATCGTTTTTATTGATGAAATTGATGCGTTATGTCCTAAACGTGATGAGGTATAATCATTTACCAAATTAAAATGTTCAAGTTTTGTTCACGAAATATTTATATTTATTTATTATATAAAGGCAGGTAGTGAATTGGGAAAACGTATTGTATCGACACTTCTCACTCTGATGGATGGAATCGCTAATAAGAAAACTCGTAGAGTACAGACTGATCGCGTTGTGATTATTGGAGCAACAAATCGTCCAAATGCTTTAGATCAAGCATTAAGAAGACCAGGAAGATTTGACCGCGAAATTGAAATTGGTAATGTTATTTTATCACTTGAATGGGCTGTTATATATTTATTTATCATTATATTCTCGAATTTAAGGGATTCCAAATTCCACCTCGCGGCATTCTATTTTATCAACATTATTGAAAAAGATTCCAAATACTCTTACAACCGAAGAAATTAATGCATTAGCATCAAGATCCCATGGTTACGTTGGTGCTGACCTGGCAGCTACCTGTCGCGAAGCCGGACTAAAAGCCATTAAAAGGTGTATAAAAGAAAATAAACGAGATTTTGTAAGGATTAACATGCAAGACATGGAAACTGCCATGGCTGAAATTCGGCCAAGTGCTATGCGTGAAGTGAGCACATTTTGTCATTTCGTGCGACATTCTTTAGCTTTCCTGATTGATACTAAAAATATCTTTTTGAAACTATAGATTCTTTTGGAAGTTCCTAAAGTTTATTGGTCAGATATTGGCGGTCAACAAGAGATCAAACAGAAATTAAAAGAATCAATAGAATGGCCATTACAACATCCAGAGGCCTTTTTGAGATTAGGTATAAGACCTCCAAAAGGTATATTGTTATATGGACCCCCCGGCTGTAGTAAAACTCTTATGGCTAAAGCTTTGGCGACCGAAGCCGGTTTGAATTTTATTGCCGTAAAGGGTCCTGAGGTAAAGTATTATAGAAATTGTGAATTAAAACTTCACAGAATTTTTTTAGTTAAGTTAAATTTATTTAATAGCTTTTTAGTAAATGGGTTGGCGAATCAGAGAAAGCAGTTCGTGAAGTATTTCGTAAAGCACGTGCAGCCTCTCCTTCAATCGTATTTTTTGTAAGAAATTATGGTTTGATAAATTTCAATATATAAACGAAAAGACTAAAGTGATATCATTAAAGGACGAAATTGATGCTCTTACTGTCAAACGTGGTATCGGTGGAGAAGGTGGTACTTCTGTTGCAGATCGGGTTTTATCACAATTACTAAATGAATTAGATGGAATTGAACCATTAGTTAATGTAACTATTGTAGCTGCAACTAACCGTCCGGATATCATTGTAGGTAACCTATGACATTTATGACAGACATTAATGTAATAGACCCATTTATTATATGAATTAACTTGCAAGTTTATCGTTTAGGATAGCGCGTTATTAAGACCTGGTCGCATTGATCGTGTATTATATGTAGGTCCACCGGACTTACAATCTAGGAGAGAAATCTTTAAAATTCAGTTAAAAAAAATGTCACATGCGAAGGACGTTAATCTCGAGGAATTAGCAATTAAGGTAATGAAATAAATAATATAAAGGCCTCGTTTATTTATATGTACAATTAGTTATCAAAGTTTTATTTAACTATTGTTAAAGACCGACGGATGTTCTGGCGCCGAAATTGTAGCTATTTGTCAAGAAGCTGCTTTACTTGCTATGGATGAAGATCTTGAGGCTCAAGAAGTACCATTCTTCATGAACACTTTTTTTTTTGGTTTTTTTTGTCGGACATTTCTGATAAGTGTTTTAATTGATATTTAGGTGAGGATGGATCATTTCTTCAAAGCAATTACTTGTTTTGCACATCGTATTACGCCCGAAATGATTGAATTTTATGATGATTTTCGCCAAAAATTCGACAATTTTCAAAATACAAAATGAATTAATTTTGTTCGTGACAGATTTATTTAACTTTAGTTATCTAGTAGTATTTAAATTTTAATTTACAATATAATAAATAAACATAATGGTACTTAGAAATAGTCGCAAGATTCTTGTACTGCTAATAAATCGTCTATAATTCTTTCCACCGTTGTTCCTATATGTTTTGTCATTTCTTTCTGACGATGTATAGCAAGATTTTGGAATTGGAACAAGAGATCACCGTCTAAAATACCTTTTGCTGGATTAATAGCTAATTTCTGCTTCGAATTAAGGAGTCTATTTTTATGCAAATAACATATCAGTTAACTAATTATAAAGTCGATAAATAAATTAAAAGATACCTGAAAGCTTTTGGATTTAAACCCGCAACATGCTGTATTCCTGTCACCATTTTAGAATGTAAAAGCTGCAATCGTTTATACATCCTCTCGGGTATTGGGGTGATAATACTTATACTTCCATCAAGAGTTCCTAATAATCAATGCAATTGAACTAAATCAGGAAAGATTCTAGATTCATAAATGAATTCATTGACTTACCACACAAACAAAGTAATTTGCTTCCACTAGTATCTTCTTCCAAATATCTAGAGCTTCCCTGCTCAATGGGACTATTTCTTACTAATTCTTTTTTTGGCATACTTAACATCGTTTTCACTTGTGCGCCGACATGAAAATCACCACGACGAATAAGTTTTTGTCCCGAGAAAGATTGAACATCTAAAAAGAATTTAGTGTTTGTTAATCTGAAATAATTTATAACCAGAAATTATAACGTTAAACACTTACTGTATGGAGCGTATTGAAATAAATGAATATTTTTATCCATATCTGCTACAGCGATGTATAACATGGGCTCATCGATTAAATAATTTAAACAGCTAACCTCCAATGAATGATAATCTTTGCCGATTAATATTAATTTTGCTGGTTCCTCCTGTTAAACGATGAAGATTGTAATTTATATTTTTGGGTATAAAAAACCAATACTCTTTTCAAAGAATTACCTGAAATCCAAGAAACCAAACACTCTTGTACACATCTCCCAGTAGTATATAGTCCTTAACCGAAACAACGCTATTACCATAAATTTGAATGTCTATGAATGCCACACTAATTAATCTATCGTTATCTTCAAAAGCACGTATAAATATCTATGATGGTTTAGAATAATAAATAAAAAAAAAATACAAATATGGTGCTAATGATATTAATGAATTTATTTTTTCACCTTCGGTCCAACACATGTTAATAAGTATCCCTTGACGTCGCAAATTGCAGTTACAGAGCCTTTTACTTCTTCGTGACATAATAACTTGTACTTGTGGTTTGTCTGCGGATTATCTGGTTCGGGAACAACTTCAATTATTTCAAATACATACACCTAAAATAATTAATATAAATAATATATATACATAAGTTAAATCCTTTTTTTCTTAAAATGTGATAATATATCTTTAAGGATTACGTACGTTTCCTCGCATACCTACGTCCTCGCCTCTGAAAAAACCTGTGCCAACTGCAATGAAAGATTTTCGTCCACTAGACGTAGATTTCGTTTGAAGATTTACACATTTAATACAGAGAATTTGCTCGTCTTCCATAAAATCATATCTATGTAGATAATCAAAACATATTTAACAGTAAGTAAGAAAAGGTAAATTGAATAAACAATATTGTCAAACCTATCAACTGTCTCCCATGTTACTGGAGATATCAATTCTAATAAGAATTTTAAAGATTCTGGTAATAATTGATCTCTATCTATTGACACAAGAGATCTCTAGTCAGTTATCATGGGATTCAACGCATTAAAGCGTATTGTCATTTAATACGCTTACCTTGTTCCGCATCATTAATAGGATCCCCATTTTCATCTCTTAAAATAAATTCAACTGGAATTGAAGTTGCTAACGCGTATACTTGCATTTCTGCGTGATATTCGATACCATAACCTGTTCGGCGTAACGGAATTTTCTTAACAGGCCATTCCATATCATATCGAAAGTCTGATGGTAATTCTGATAATCTTAAGTTGTTCTATAAAATCATATATGATTAGCAATATATGAAATACAATATTAATTAATATAAATTTGCATTTGCTAATTCTTACCTCATGATTGGCGTAAAGAAACCCCTGTTTACAATGTACGTTATGAAACTGAGTAAAACATTTAATTTCACCATCAGCGCTCATAGGATGCAACCTTAAAAAATTGTTATTTGCTATTATCAGCCATGCAGGTTTAATACCAGCTATAAATACTCCATTATATCCACTAATATTAGAGAAAGGTATTATTTTCCGTGTTATTTGTCCAAGCCGAAAATTTTGCCTTTCTGATGTATCATTAAACTGGTTCATATCGTTGCTCGTTTCTTGTTGAGTAGATCTCTTAGAGACAGGTTTATCGTGTATATCACTATAAATGGTATCTCGTGATATGTATTCTTGCGAAACTCGTGAAAATCGTATAGCGAGACGCCCAGATAATTCAGCTTGTGATTGTGACTTTTGAAAAGGATCAAACACATCACTGCCAGGAATGTATTGGTAGGCTTTATATACAATTATGTCTCCAACGCTAGTACGCGCCTATGAATGAAAGTACATTTAATTCAATATAAGAATGAAGGATAGTTTGAATTTATATTACAATAAAATTACAATTAAATATGGCTCCTTTGATCTCTCTCCAAAATTTATCAACAAAATTTCTTTTATTTCAGATTTTTGAATAGAATTTAAATTCTGGCGGGAGGCAAAATCGAAAAGAACCGCTGGCGACAAATCAAAATGCGGGAAGAGAAAAACTTCGTCAAACTCAGGAAGCTTAAATATCTAAAAGATTAATTATTATTAAAGTTAGCAGATTATAATGATATCTTTGAAAAAGAACAATTAATATGTACTTCTAAAGAACCATCCTGTTTAAACAATGTGCACCAATAAGTTGCTTCTTTCAAAATTTCGACTTTACCACTGACATTTTCTTCATTTACTTCACCTAAAACATGTGTAGATTCATTTGATTTAACTTCTATATCTATTTCCATTTTATTTTCAGGATTTGCGTCAATGTCCTCGTTTAGATTCTGAGTTTGAAAATCTTTACACAAATCATCAAATTCATCATCATCCAAGTTCATCGGTGAAAGTCGAATAGACATTTTTCCTTTTTTATCGGACTTTAAAGAAGAAAATTTTGGAGTTGCATCTTTAATGAGAGAAAAAAGTTCTGTATCGTCTCGATATATACAACATGAAACTGTTGGAATAACCTATTAAATCAATTGTAATTAAAGTAAAATTTACTAAAATATAATTATATATAAAAGTAAAATTATTTCTTACGTTAATTCTCTCGGGCCGTGGTTGAAATTCAATGTTCTTTGTTTTTTCATCAACTTTCATCAATGAAATATCTCCATTATCGAATAACAACAACACATACGGATCTACAATATTTGCAAATACAATCAAGCCCTTTTCAAATGGTTCATCGATTGGAACTAATTGTGTAAGTTTGCCTTCTATAGGTATGTAACAAAACATTACAAGAAATAATACATTAAAACCTAAGTTTATGAGGAAAAAAACAGAATTGCGGCATTCTCACCATCATCTACAAGACGAAGACCATGATCGTACACTTGTAAAATGCGTGTCCTATTCAACAAACATCCAACATTTATCGTTGGACCATCAGTATAAAAATCGGTTTGTTGAAGTTCTTGCAATTCTTCGCCACAACCCAAAACCTATTGGTTGAGAATTAGACTGATTTCACAAAATATTCAAGTTTATCGTAACACATTACCATTGTTTTGTCTTTTTTTGAAATAAAAAGATATTTATCAAAAGAATCTCCATCGTTAGAATCAATATTTGACCCCGAACTTTCCATAGGAATTCCCGAAAACATTGAATTCCGAGAAGAAACTGTCCATATATTTGTACAATCTTGCATCGGAAAGGAATTATTCACTATTGGGTTTATATTTCGCTAAAAATGAATTAATTTGTTAATATATCGGGAATTAAAATTTTCACAAATTTTGTTGGTTTCTTACATGAAATATACAAAGTGACGATTCGTCACTGTATCCAGAGCAAGTAACTATTTCTAGATTTTTTTGTATTATATGTAATTGTGACTCTTCCTGTGTTCAAAGGAAATATAAACAAACGCCTAAACGAATTAATTGAAAACATCCCATCGCAAATAGTATCTTACTTCTGGATAAGCCAATTCACCAAATGCCATATCCACAATAGGACCGACGTTGACAAGGGTATCACAAATTATAAACTTGTAGTCTGACATCTTAAGGGTAGTATTTGATTTATTACCAACATCTTCGTTATCTGCCGAATGACTAATGCTGTTTGTTACGCCATTCATCTTTTGTTTTTGATCCTTTTCTGTAGCATAATATTTTATTAAATGGGAATCACCTAATCTCGAACCCAACATGAAATATCCCTTCGAAAATTTACAAGCGCATGATGGCAATGTACCACTGCCCGCTTTTTCCAATCGAATTCCTGTTACTGTTTCTTCATTTTCTATTAATTTAATTACATATAGGTTGCCATCACTTAAAGAAAGTAATATGTCCTTATTATCCAAAATAACATGATAAGATCCTTCTAGAGCAAGTCCAAGATTTTCATATGTTTTGTCTAATGGAAATCTTGTTGTTGACGATGCATAAGTATTTACAGCTATTCCAACTCCTAGTGAACTATCATCAATATAAATTATAGCATCAGCAGCAATTATAATAACACCCATAGAATCTGGGATAGGAATTAAGTTTAAGCAAGTTTGTGGTAAAGTGTCTCGTGTAAATACGACAGGATATTTCTGTTTAGAAATATCTAATGTCACTGTAATAACAGAGCACGTGTCTTTTATTGAATTCGATTTTCTATTATTTTGGGATTGTAACGTGTCAAAATCACAAAATAAATGAGTTCACATTTTCTAATTAATCGATAAATGAGAAATGAAATTAATTTTTAATAAAATTTTACCCCGGCCATGTTTGATACGATTCAAATAGTATCGCCAAAGTGGGTTCGTGGCAACCATATAAAAATTCCATGTCAATAACGCTCTTAATTTTAACCTGCGAATCTATAGACGTTACATCAAAAACAATACTTTGTAAATAAGGAAAATTGCTAACCAAATGTTATACAATAATAAATTAGTAATCGTCTTGTCATTCGTTCATAAACCAACTTTGATAAAGAGAATAAGAATATATTACCCAGCAATTTTGGTAATCTCCTCTTCAGATAAATTTGCGGTATCTTCTTGTCGAAATGGAAGAATGGCCAATTTATTGCCATAAAAATTCAAAACCGCACATCTATTGGAAGGATCAACTTTCAAACCAGTTGGACAAGTATTCGCTAGAAATTCAGTCTAATGAGGACTAAAATTATTAATGTCTTCTAAATATATAGATCAAAAAGATTAATAAATACCTTAAATTCTTCACGTTCATAATAATGAATTGAAACTGTAACAATACTATTTGTCGCTAACGACCATTCCAGAAGGGAAATCTATTAACCGTTATGAGAAACATTTATTGATATCATTTACCAGTATTTATTTAAGATTTATTTATTCGACAAACCTTTGCATCCTTGAAACTTAACAAAAGGCTATCCATTCCATTAACGCCCGAAGATATCGTTCGCACAACTCCCATAGAGGCTATGTTACCAAAAAGTTTATATTGTGCGACAAGTTCAAGATGTGCAGTCTTTGATGAAGATGGGTTTGCAGCCGGTTTGAGTGTTGGAAAAAGGAAATTCTACATTGTCATTTTCGGATTATGTTTTTGATCATAACAGTGTTGAAGAAATAAAATCGGGAAATATGTATAAGATCACAAAAAATTTGAACGAAATTTTGTATAAAAATGATTATTTTTTTATTAAAGTTTATTTTCTTTTTTACTTTTGAAATTCTATGTACACTTAGTTAGCTGAATCACTACTTCATCATCCTCACTAGACCATTTAAAAATACTATTATATAAAATTTTTATAAAATAGCTATATTTCAACTATTTAAAGTAAAAACTAAAGCTCATTAATGATCTATAGATAGACAATCTCACGATTCAAAATCTTATTGAGCTTTTATTGAGTATCTAATTTATCATAAACAGAATTCCAACGGAAACGAGAACCTCGATTTTCAAAGTTTTCTCTTATTCTAAATTACCAATCATCTATTTTAAACCCGTCTAAAACACTTATTCAGCATAAGCTTACCTGATCATCGTCTTTACCAGGTTCTTGAGATAAATTACTATCATCATCTGTATCCTCTTCTGTGATAAGTTCGTCTTCGATAAATTTATAAATTTGTAAGAAAGACGTACGAGCAACTATTACGTTGACATCAACGGGCGAGGTGAAAGCGGCACAAACTATATTGTCAACTACTGTTGGAGGAAAAGCCTCCTTGTAAAGAGGATAAATCGACATGACCGTTACGAAACTAAGAAACAGTTTTTGAATTTATTGATATAGTTTTTAGTTTTTACATCACATGATTTATAATTGGCCACCATGTGATAAAATAGGCAGTGCGGTTGGCCAATAAAATCAAATCGTGAGTCGTGACACGAAATTTAAGCTCTGACCGCAGTAAATCCGATCAATTAAATTAGTTGTTCACCTCAGATCGATATTCGATACACGACAACCGATTATATTTTTCGATCCGAGCAATCCGGTCTAGAATTGAACAGGGCTTTAGTTTTATCAAGTTTTATCCGGAAGAACTTTAGCATTAAAAATTATCTAATTGTTACACAAAGTTAATACATCTTTTCCTTATCAAAAGGCAAAAACCTTTGAAATTCGTCTTTGAAATTTGATTCAGCCAGTCAGAATTCTTGTCGATCAACCAATGAAATCGTACTTCTTTTTGTTATTCAAAAGTACTCAAGCAAAGGTATTTGAATAGTGTTGAAGAGGAACAGGATTCTCACGAAAGAACAAAAACTAAAGGTTCTTACAAATGTGTTTGCAATAAATAGGATACAACGTTGCTTTGATAATAATTAACAACTAATAAGTAGTGAGTAATGTTTTAAAGAAGGGAAGAATAATGTTAGGGGAAAAGACAATAAAACAGTAATATCAGCTTATCTGATCACAATTAAATAGTTAATAACTCAAATATGACAGTTCTTTATATCCAAACGAGTAAATTTACAAATAAAAATTGCATAATAAAATTCATAAAATTCACTGGACTTTCGTAAGATTTATCATTTATGCGTTCTATTAAAACGTTATTTTCTTTTTTCTTTATATTTCGAGTTTCTTTATAATTAGATTTATTTTAATTTCTTAATACTTTTATTTTCTATTATATATCAATCCCTCTATAATCAGATCTGAATTACAATCTATTCATAAAAATCAGTCATGTTTCAAATGTGTTTCTAATTTCTAAAAATCGACTTAATAATATCAAATTTTAATTTCATGATCCAAATATTTGACAGATTAGTATATTTGTGAATATAAAAATTTACAAGCCAAAAAATATTACACTAGAAATGATACCAAATAGTCTTTCTTCTTTTTCACTTTCCTTTTCTTTTTCTTGTATTTTTCTTTCCTTTTTCATCTTGGCAATTTCAGCAACCGTAACACGTGTAATATTTCTTGCTCTTCTCCCAACAGTTGAATAATTTTCTGTTAACAAAATTTCTTGATTTACTATTGTTTGTAAAGTCAAATGTTCAAAACATTATGCAAAATTGCTGAATCGTTGTAATGAATTATACTGCCATTAATACCAAATTGCCGGATTACTCCAATTTTACGCAGATCTCAATAAAAACTTTGATGATATATTTGTCAAAATTCTTACGATATATACGAAATTAAAGATAGAGATAGATTATCATCCTGTTCCCTTCTTCCCTTCATCAAGGGCTACCCCAATTCTTTTTATTTAATTATTACTATTTTCATAAAATCAAAAATTGTGTTAATTTGGATAGGCGGTGGTGAAGGGGCCTTACTAGAGATAGTTAGTTGCACTTGCCTTTTATACAAAAAAATTTTTTTTTTAACTTTTTTAATGTATTATATATTAATATTTATAACTCGCAATATTAATAACAAACATTTTTTTTATTAACAAACTAAATAAACTAAATAAACATATCTTTTCATATTATACAAAATTTGCAATTTTTTCGAATTTTCGAAATATATATATATACTTTTAATGTTAACGTTTTTCGGCCATGCGATTCAAAGCAGATCCTGCTTTAAACCACTCGATTTGATTTTCATTAAATGTATGCTTAACAGTGAGATCTACCGTTTCTCCGGTTTTCTTATGGAGTCTAAGCGTTAAAGGTTTATCAGGAGCAATGGTAGTAAGACCAATAATGGATACTTTATCAAATGGGTCGATCTTATCGTAATCAGATGGGTTGGAGAATGTAAGTGGTAAAAGCCCTTGTTTCTTAAGGTTAGTTTCATGAATACGAGCAAAAGATTTTACAATTACTGCTGCACCTCCCAAATGTCGTACTTCGAGAGCAGCGTGTTCACGCGATGAACCCTCGCCATAATTATCATCACCAATAACAACCCAGGGAGTATCTGTTAAAGAAAATTGTTAGTTTGAGTGAATTAAAAAAAAAAAAAAAGATATTAAATGAAGTCTTATCAATTACTTTTGGATTTATAGTCACGAGCAACGTTAGGAACAGCATCATATTCTCCAGAGAAAATATTTTTGACTTTATTAGCGGTATTATTCTCGGCATTGATAGCACCGATTAACATGTTATTTGAAATGTTATCTAAATGCCCTCTGTATTTCAACCAAGGACCAGCCATAGAAATATGGTCTGTGGTACATTTGCCTTTGACTTTAATTAAAATAGGAAATTCTTCAAAATCTTTTCCGTTCCATTTAGCAAATGGTTTCAATAATTGAAGACGGTTGCTATTAGGATCCACTGCTACTTCAACAGATGAACGATCTTCCGGAGGCTTTTGGTAAGTGTCTTTACCAGGATCATAACCTTTTATAGGTAATTCATCACCAGATGGACCATTAAACTTGAAAGGCTTTCCATTGGCGTCTGTAAGTGTATCGGTTATTGGATTGAATCGAAGATCACCTGCGAAAACAAATGCAGTTACAATATCTGGAGACGCTACAAATGCATGAGTAGCAGGATTAGCATCGTTACGTCCCGTAAAATTTCTGTTGTATGATGTAATGATAGAATTCGCTTCGCCTTTTTTAACATCTTGACGATCCCATTGTCCAATACAAGGACCACAAGCATTAGCAAGAACAATGCCACCAACATCCATCAGTATTTTTTCCTGACCGTCACGTTCAATAGTAGCCCGAATTTGTTCAGATCCGGGTGTAATCGTGAACACCGATTTTGCTTTAATTCCATGATCAAGGGCTTGTTTGGCTAACGAAGCGGCCCGAGACATATCTTCGTATGATGAATTTGTACATGAACCAATTAAACCAACTTTTAACTCCGTTGGCCAGTCATTCTTTACTACCTCATCTTTAAATTTACTTATAGGAGTGGCAAGATCAGGTGTGAATGGGCCATTGATATGTGGTTCTAATTCTGATAAATTGATTTCTATAAGTTGATCGTATTGTGCACCTTCATCGGCACGCAAATTATGAGCAAAGGAGTCAGAGAAAGATGCAATCTCTTCGCGATTTGTGGCACGGAGAAAATTACTCATACGTTTATTAAAAGGGAAAAGAGACGTAGTGGCTCCAATTTCGGCACCCATGTTGCAGATTGTGGCCATACCAGTGCATGATAAAGATTCAACACCAGGACCAAAATATTCAACGATAGCACCGGTACCTCCTTTGACTGTCAAAATACCAGCTACCTTAAGAATAACGTCTAAAGGAAGATAGAAAGTTTATTGTTTGTTATCAAATATTCTTGTTTGATAAAATTATTTAAACATCGTTTTTAATGCGTTCATATTACACACCTTTGGGTGCAGTCCAACCACTTATTGAACCGGTCAATTTAACACCAATTACTTTTGGACATTTTAATTCCCATGGAATATCGGCCATGACGTCAACAGCATCAGCACCACCAACACCAATGGCAACCATACCCAAACCACCGGCGTTGGGCGTGTGAGAATCAGTACCAATCATAAGACCACCTGGAAAGGCATAATTTTCCAATATAATTTGATGAATAATACCAGAACCGGGACGCCAAAAGCCAATATTATATTTAGCAGAAGCTGATGCCAAGAAATCATATACTTCTTTATTCAATTTCTTTGCACGGTCCAAGTCTTTTTCTCCGCCAACTTGAGCTTCAATCAAGTGATCGCAGTGTACGGTTGTAGGTACCGCAACTTCTGGCATACCAGCAGACATGAATTGAAGAAGGGCCATTTGTGCTGTAGCATCTTGACAGGCAACGCGGTCGGGACGTAATCTGAGATATGATACTCCACGTTCTATATCTTGTCCATGAGGATCATCCAAGTGACTATATAAAATTTTTTCGGATAGTGACAATGGCCTGTTAAGCCTAGATAAAGATTATAGAAGGAAAAAAGTTGATCATAATTATATTGTGAAATTTGATAAAAAAAAAAAAAACGAGAACATAAATTTACCTTTTTTTAACCGTAGTCAAATTATCTTGAATCCTTTTGTAATTAATAAATTTATCTTTTTCAAAATTGGATATTGGTATTTTTTTATTCGAAATGTCTCCTGCGAGGACTTGAGCATAATTACGAACAGGAAACTTTTTCGACAAATACGCTTTCTATGATTATTTTTCAGTTTGTTAACACTTATTAGTGCATAGTAGATATCGATTTAACAAATTTAATTATACATACTTTTAAAAAACTCGACAATTGACGAGCGATCATTTTGTCGTTTCCTAAAGGAAAAAGACGGTCCTGTTTTTCCTCTTATCCTTTTTTTTTTTTAGATATTCAAATCAGGTTAAGCAGATAATCTCTGTTGATAAAGATTACAGACTATTCCGTCACTCTGCAGATAGAATTAGATCACATGATATGATAAATCAGAACATTCAGATTTATAGATTCAAGTCATCTATCCAAAGATATTTTCTATACAGTTAAATAAGTTTTAAATTTTCAATTTTAAAAGGGAAGAATGAACATTGAAGTTTTGAAACAAATCTTTTTTGTTTAGAATATATTAAACATGATTTTGTTTTTTTGTACATCACTATAAGAAGGAATACTTTCCATTGCGCCAGGTTGACTGACAGCCAAACCTGCGGCAACAGTAGCTTCTTTCAATGCATTTAGAAAATTCTCTGCTGTTGGTAAAATTGTAGAAAAATTGTTATTTCTCCCTTGTTTCAGACTTCGAACTATACTAGCTACAAAATATCCCGTAAATGTATCACCAGCTCCTGTTGTATCCAAAACTTTAGTTTTAAATGCAGGAAGGTTGAATATTTTTTGTTCCGGTTTATACAATGCGCATAGACCTTCACTTCCAAGAGTTATAATAATTCCGATAAGTCGTTTAAATTCATTTGATATAAATGTAAGTAGATCTTGTACGGAAACATCCTCCTCCGAACTAAATCCACTAATCTGCTTGTAAAGTTGAATTGCTTCTAGTTTATTGACGATTAAATAATCCACAAGATTAAACGAAAATACATTAACTATATTTTCAGAAATTGGCGCCGGATTTAAAACAGTCGTGAGTCCTAGGAAATAGTGAGCGAAAAAAAAAAATTATTTATGTGAATAAAAAGGAAGGAATTAACAAACGACATATCATGTCCCACCTTTTTCCTTACAAAGTTTTAAAATTTCACCTCCTATCTGGCCAATTTCATTTTGCATAATAACCCAATCATTTACTCCAAATTCCTGACTTAAAACTTTATGTGCTTCATCCAAACTTATCATATGGTTAGTTCCCGGAATAAGAACTATAGAGTTATCTCGCGTTTTTTGAGAAACTTGAATAAAAGCGCGTCCAGTTGGCTTTATTAAAAGACATATTTATGTATATAGAATGTAACACTAACGGAAAATTGTTATACAATGTTAGTCGGTCTTACTTGATCTTCCGAAATTATAATATAATCCACTCTAACTCCAAGTTTATTCATATATGTTTTAACCCATTCACCATCACGTCCGATCTTCCCAGCATGCCATATCAATACACCTGCCTAAAGAGTGTCCCTAATTTTAGCTATATGATATATATATGTATATATATGTGTATATATATAAATCAAAATTTAAAATTAAACCTTTGCTAAAGCAACCGATTGATTTGCGCCTAAATTAATAAAGGAATAAATTAATTTATAATTATATAATGCAAATTTATTAATATTAGATAAAATACCTTTTCCACCAGCTCTTTGGGAGTATTTACTGCTTGTTATGGTTTCTCCGCTTGAAACTATATGGGGTACTTCGAAAAATTCGTCCTAACAAATTTGAAGCAAGCAAAAAATTATTATTATTATCGTATAGTATAGCAGGAAAATTATTTATAACATTTACAACGTAATATACAAACAATATTGATAGAACCGAATGTTAAAATTTTAGGTTCTTCCATTAAAGAGCAAAACGTAAAAACTAGAGACTCATGTTGATCATGCAATCACTTGGTATTTTGGAAATACCCGAAAATTTTCATGGGAAATTTTATCAAGTTGTAAAAATCAAATACCATATCAGATATTGATAAGATCGGATATTTTTTAAGGATCAGAAATTTTTTCCGAAATTTCTTCACAAAATTCATGTATCGCCATAAATATGATTATGTAATACACTCTACCCTCAAAACCGGGTTGTTTCGTTTATAGTTTCTTAACGAACATGTCTTCGACCGAGGTTTATCAACTTAACTTTGGTCCCATTACGGCCCACGCTTTCAATAAAGATCGAACACGTTGGTTAAAATTTTAAGTTTTTCGTTCAGTTCTGTCTTGAGCTCGGCCAATGTCTCACTTTTTTTTTTTTAAAAGAGGTTGCAATTTGTCCTAATAATAATGAAGTTCAAATATATACAAAGGCTGGTAAAAGCTGGAATTTAATACATACCTTAGCAGAAGTATGTATTCAAGATTGGTGAAATTTCAATTAATCCGAAAAATATTATTGATACTCAATAATTTTGTAATATTATAATTCACTTAAGCATGATAAACTTGTAACTAGCATAGACTGGGCTCCAGAATCAAATCGATTGGGTTCGTAATTATCATATAGTTCTAATGCATTATTATTGCTTCAACCTCATTATTTTATTGTTAATTCTCTAGTTACAAGTTCTCAAGATCGTAATACTTATGTCTGGAATCTTGAATCGGATGAATGGAAACCAACTTTAGTGTTACTTCGAATTAATCGTGCTGCAACATTTGTTCGTTGGTCTCCAAATGAAGATAAATTCGCTGTCGCATCTGGTGCACGTGTTATTGCAATATGTTACTTTGATGAAGAACATAATTGGTGGACTAGTAAACATTTAAAAAAACCGATTAGAAGTACTGTACTAAGTCTAGATTGGCATCCTAATAATTCACTTTTAGCTTCAGGTAGTGCTGATTTCAAGGTAAATGTAAAAGATTTTTTTATATAATAAATAATATGCTCTTATTGTTAACTTAATATTTCTATTTTAAAGGCATGTGTTATATCTGCATTTATTAAGGGTGTTGACAAAAGGTAATGGGTGATGAATGATTTATATTTGGCAACGTTATCGGGATGTTTCATCTTATTTTGTTTTTACTCTTTTTTTGTTAATTATCTTTTAGGCCACCACCAACAGCGTGGGGTGAGAAGTTTCCATTTAATACTGTCCTTGGTGAATTCTCTAACGGAGGTGGTGGATGGATCCATAGTGTCGCTTTTTCACCAAGTGGTGAAGCTTTAGCTTTCTCAGGTCATGACTCTGAAGTCAGCATTGCTTATCCTGGAGGTGCTGTTAAAAGCATTAGGTTAACTGGCTTACCATATCTAAGTTTACTTTGGACATCTGAGAAAAAAATAATTGCAGCTGGTTATGATTGTGCGCCTGTATTATTTGAAGAAACTAATGAAGAATGGTAGGTAAAGGTAAAAATTCAATAGGTTCTATGTCTCTAATTTTAATTAATGTAATTTATGTAATTAGGAAACTTTCAAGAATAATTGATGTTGGAAAAAAAAAGGTCGTGGGTGAGTCGACTGCTTTTAATAGATTTCGCGATTGGGACACGAAAGGTATCTCTTCTCGTGGTGGTAGTGAAGATTCTGAATTGAATACTATTCATCAAAATACAATCACGTAATGTATCATTAAACATACTGTTATAATTATTTGTTAGCATAAAAAAAATAAGTGATTAATTTTTTTCTCTTTAGTTCAATTCGACATTATGCAGGGACACGTGAAAATGTAACACATATTTCTACAAGTGGATTAGACGGAAAACTAGTAGTTTGGGATTTAGAGAACCTTGAAAACCAATTTAGAAATTTAAAAGTATAATACGAAAAGATTCTTTTCGCTACTTATTTATTAATATTTTTTTATGATCAATTTATTTGCATTTTATTTTATATATACTGTATTTTATTTACAGTCATGTTGATAGAATTATCACATTAAAATAAAATTTTTTTAAAATATTTTGATTTTCACCACCTTTAAATTAAAATTATAAAAAAATCACAATATAAACTAAAATTAATTTAAATGATTAAAAAAAGAGTGGGGGTATGTTTTACGTATAATAACTAAATATTACTGTTGCTGTAAATAATGATCAAAAAAGATGTGTTTTTTTGTTTTTAAATTAAATACCAACTTTTTAAATATTCAAAAACTAGAAATTGCAAAAAAGTGAAACAAAAATTTACACAAGAAAAGGCAAAAATAAGTATTGTATGACTTAGAATAGAGGGAAATTAATAAGATGTTTGCAAAGGAATAATTAAAAATTGTGAAAAACACCATGATTCTATTTTGAAGTGACTTAATGTAACTAAGAAAAATGCATGCTAAGAAGCAAATAAAAGAGATGAGATTGCAAAAATTTCTATTTGCCAGTATAACAAATAAGTAAATTAATATATATAGAGATATATATATAAAGTCATTAGAAACTTTTTAAAATGTCTTTAAACCTCACTGAGTGTTCAATTAATATTAGCAAATAAACCCGCATTCTTAAAGAATGCATGAATTCATACCTACAAATGCAATGCTTAAAATTTATATGGAAGGAAATAAACACTTCACATATTCATTTCTTATAAGCGGCGGCACTTACTGATCTCCAAATCATCAATCCGTCTAGTAAATTACACACTAACTATAACACAACACAATAAGCATTGCAAGTATGAGTAACAAGATCAATTATTTGGATCGAGATAGTGCAAACACTCCTATAATAGCTACTGCAAGTGTAAGAACAGCTCCAGGTAACAATAAATCATGTGGAATAGGTAAACTATAATCGGGTGCGTGCTTGCCGCTGCGTCTTCTACGTCTTTTCTTATCGATGAAATCATCATAATCCTCATCATCGTCCTCATAATCATATCTTGATGATTTCTTTTCAATTTCTTGAATATGTAAAATAACACGACTCATACCCTGCCGCTGTGCGATCCTTACGGCATCAACAACATCATCATCATTCGACATTGAAACATGATCATCGTCTTCATCTACATAAGAGATTGTGAAATCTCGGATACTGGAAGGAAGTTTGGAAGCCACTGTAGCTCGAATATGCTCAAAACTTGTATAGTCAACGGTGAAACGATGTGATTTGCCGTTGGGTGCTTTGAATTTAAAGGTAAAGAAGTTTTCATCGTGACCTCGTGGAAATGACGCCATAGATCCATCGTCAAGTGCTGAAGCCGATTCACTTGGGTGAATTTCAGGAATTGGGGAGATATTACCGCTTCCACGTGCCCTTGAATTTGGTGATGGTGGTGGGATGTTCGAAACACTTTGAGATGGAGCAATCGAATCTGATACCGTAGATTCATTATCCCCATCATTAGCAAAAGAATTCCAAAATTTATTCCACATTGGACCACCTCCATCATTACCATTTTCTTGATTTTGCATGGAATACATCTATTTAAGAAATTTAGACCACATATAAATAATATATTAAGGGATGATTAAATATAAAAACGAATATTAACCTGTTCCATTGTTGCATATGTCAATTTCAATACATCAACCATCCCTAAAATGCTGCCACCATCGACAACTGGTAAATTTAAATAGTGGCCATCTATATGAATGAAGTTACAAAAATTTTATAAGCAATTGTAAAATACTCGTTTTTTGATAATTATATATTTGTTTGATCAAGTCATAAAGCAAAATGAATAGATAATTGTTTAATTCATTATAATATTATGATTTAATCGGAATTTAATATTCTCCTGCAGGATGACAAGTAATGCTGTTATGTCTTTACAAGGTGCAAACCTGTTTTAAAACAGGAGAACAGTCCGCATTCATGTGATAAAAAGGAGAAAAAAAAGAAAAAAAAAAAAAAAAGATTTATTGATCAATATTTACCGTACATCTTCTTCAATGCATCTAAAATACTTGTCTGCGGAGGTGCGGTATCAGGGTGTGGTGTCATAACTCTGATCACACTACATGTTGAAGGATCTAAGCCAGCTGCTATAACTCTCAACACAATATCTTTACTGGTAAAAATACCAGCAATCGAATGATGCTCCATGACCAATACCGCTGTCGTTCGATACTCTCTCATTAATCTAGCAGCGTCTCTTACAGATGTTTTAACACCGACTTCGGCTGGCATTGAACCATCCAAAACGGACGATAGATCCGGACAAGCCATCTTTTCACGCAGCATTTCCATGTATTGAAGGATCTGTGTAGGTTGATTTGTTGACCATTCCCTTTCAACACCTTCAAGAGCATCATATAATTTCTTGGATGAACCGTATGCTCGCTCCATTTTGTCTAATGCTTCATAAAGACATTTAGTAATGTCGAGTAATCCTACAACGTCACCTTCCTCATTACATACGGGCTATTAAAAACGATTTATATTAATTTCGGATTTGATCAGTTATCATCGGAAAAAATTAAATGAAGTATATACGTACAAGATGACGAAAACCGCGTGCAACCATTGTATTGAGAGCATCTGTGGCCGAAGTATCATTCTTTACGCACATCGGATTCCTCGTCATAATCGTTGCTACAGTTGTAGTTCTTGCGTCTAAACCATCCCCAACTACTCGGAAAGCCAAATCTTTAGCAGTAAAAATACCGGATAAATGTTCATCACTATCTATAACAAGTACACAGTCAGCACGCTTAGCTGCCATAAGCTGTGACGCTTCCACAACCAACGCGCTTTCTCTAACGGTTAACGCTTGTGATGGATTAAGTGATGCAACAGTCCCTTTAGCACCCTGAACTTGTCGTTGTGGCTTCCCGCGGTTATTTAACGATGTACTTTTTGTTCGATTTTTCTTGTTCAGTTCATGTTCAACTTTCTTTCGAATCGCCTAGTAGTAAATTGTTAAAAAAAGAGTAAGTATGAGTAAGGCAACAAACTATATACAGGATGGGTTTGGCCTTCTCATGTCCATTGCACTGCGACAGTGATGGGGTCATTACCTCATCCTTCTTTGACATTCTTTGACGAGCTATACCATCCGAAGGAGAACCAACCTCAGAAGAACCGGAATGGCTTTGAGCTGGTGTAGGGTAACTAGGTGAAGAAGTTTTTCTAGGTCTAAAGTTTTGAGCAGACATGCTGGCAGCAACGGACGATATACTAGCAAGGAATGTTTTGGTCAAAAATGCGAAAAAAAATATTAAAAATATGGTTCAATTTTTTGCAAGGGATAATATTTAAGTTCTATTTTTATTAACTATATTTAATTTGTCACAGTGATGCACACAAACAATCACAATCATGAAAACAATCTATTTTCTTTCGAAAAATTTTATATTACTAGATAATCGAAACAGAATTGTATGGTAGGGCAGATCTTTGCGTTATTGATTATTATTTTTTTTTTTTTTTTTTTTCATGGATGGCGTTTTTGCCAAACATTACATAATTCCACAGACCCACACTTCAAAGTTCGCATAATATAAAAAATCTGCAATAAATTCATCACCTAAAATATCAATAAACGAGAAATATCCGCAGTTCAATAAAATCATTTACTCCTATATGTGCATCTTTTTTTTTCCCAGATGTTATAAAAAATCGCAAGACATATTGGATCGACCCTAAACTTTCCCTCCTTAATAATCACATCCTATCAAATGCGCCATTATTCCGAAAAGTCAGAGAAAATTAATGAGC
The DNA here is from genome assembly GCA_015698045.1 of Rhizophagus clarus. NCBI lineage: Eukaryota > Fungi > Glomeromycota > Glomeromycetes > Glomerales > Glomeraceae > Rhizophagus > Rhizophagus clarus. Next base: position 202,985 of record BLAL01000184.1, on the reverse strand, counting down.
ATTCCGTTCACAGTTTCCTTTTTGTTATAAGGTTGATTATTAGCCGAAAATAAACTATGACTCATCTTACCGAAATTTCAAAAAAAAAAGCCGTTGACTTCCGAATTCCGATGGGCTGAATAAAAAAAAAAAAGATTGAGTAACGAAAATGATAAACAAAAATCACGTGAATTATATGTTTTCGCATTATATTGACTACTTTAATAAATTAATCTCAGATAATTATAATAAACAACAAATATCTAATTACTATATTTGATATATCTGATTAATAAAAGATTTTAATTATGCGTTAAAATTTGTAATTATAAAAATTTCTTACAGAATTATAAAATTAAACTAATTTAAAGTTATAATTGTTTAATATATTATTATTTCCTAAATGGTAAGATATTATTATATTAAATTATAATTGAGATTATTTTATTTTTTTATATTACTTACATTTTTTATATAATAGTTTTATAATTGATAGTATTAACGTTGTTACTTATTAAATATATAATTATATATAATGTATATTCACAAAGAATATCAGGTTCTTTATTTTAAGGGTTTTCAAAATTATTGATCCTACTATAATATTTAAATTAATGTTACGGATAAACAAATACAACAATAATATTTTTATAATATATAAAAAATTGTGTACAATGACTGTGTCCATAATTTGGTTATAGATTGTAAAGTTTAATAATCATTAACTAAGACAGGTATTTTGATAATGCATAAACTTTGTTGCTTATTACAGATTAATGGAGTGAAATAACTGAGAATGCTTGGACACGATTTATACTATTTTTAATTAGTAGTGATTATTTTATCTCAATCACCAATTAGATCAATTTGAGCGAGTCGAGATAATGTAGTAGACGAAGTTGTATGGATTAACACAAATTTACCTTTTGTATAAATCATGAGAAACAATTCATATAATTTATTAATTATTAATAAGAATGATGAAATATGCAAGCTTTTGAGTTAATGCGATTAGAAAGTTTATTTATCAGAGAAATCTAACGAAGAAACAGAGAACAAAAAAAAAAAAAAAATATATATATATATATATGTATATATTAAAGAAAAAGAGAATATTATACAACATATAAGGAAATAAAAAAAATTTAGCGCAAAATGAAACTAAGTAAATATTTTTTTTCCTTTACATTCCTTTTAATATACTCCACGCTTTAGTAGCTCTAATTTCACTTTCACTTAATGGGGGTGTACCTTCATTACCATTATGTTGTTGAGTATTATTATCTTCTCCATTTTCTTTATCATCATTATTCTCATAGTCACCTCCCACAATACTTTCAAGCACAACCAATTTCTTTATAAATATATAACGAACCTTCGTTATATCTTCAAATACCAAATTCTTTGATAATCTTCTTAAATATCTTGACCAAAGTGTTATTGCACTTTGTAATCTTTCACTATCTAACATATTAGGTAGTTTATTATTCAATGCGGACGTAGTAGTGGATGTGGTGCTAGTCTTCGTTGTAGTGGAAGTTGTTTTATTTTCATCTTCATTTTCATTTTCCGTAGATTGTTTCGTAGTGTCATTCAAGGTATTATTATTTCGAACATTCATTGAAGACGATAATCCTTCAACAATTTTCCATCCTAAACTTTTTGCTTCTAATACAATCCATCCAACACAAAATTCTGTTAAATAATGTATATCTTGTTCGATTTCCAAAGAATAATTATTTAATTCTTCAAGTGAACTATCATCGCCATTTCTTTGTTCTTTTCTTTGTGTTAAGGCAATACTAGCTTTATTAGCACATCTCAATGAAGCTTCGAGCTTACCTTGCATTAATAATGCATAAGAAAGTAAACCCATAGCAATAATTTGTTTATCATTAGTATTCTCATTTGATTTAAATCTTGGATAATCTTTAAGTCTATTAACAAGATTTTCTCCAAGCTTATTATGTCCTAAATGAAATGCCTCAATACAACATCCAACTAGTGCATACCAATGTGTGAATGAATTAGGTGTGGTATCTCTTACTAATTCAATAAAAGAAAATGACTGTTTAATTTTAGATGATGATGATTTCTTTTTACCACCATGTTTCGTGGTAATAAAATTATAAAAAGCTTGTTTAAGATAATTCAATGCTTGTACGTCAGCCACGAGTGTTAAAGGAATCGTAATTTCTTTCATTAATTCATTGTGCGATTTTTCAAAAATAGAATCACGGATTCTATTAACAATTTGTTTCCACATTTCGCTCCTTTGATCACAGTTTAATGCTATTTCAAGCCATTTTTCTCCTGTACCACTTTCGAGTACTTTTTCTTTGTTTGCCAATTTATAAAAGTGTGCAACAACTCTTCCTGCAAGGAATGGAAAACTTGAAAGTCCGATATAACTTTGTATTGCTGCATTTGCATAAATACGTGAAGAACTAAGAGATATATGTTTCCTTGTCATATACGAACTTTCCAATAGATTAATGGTACGTAAACAGGTGTAAAGAATCGATAGACGTGAAACTTTTTCATTACCACCGCATAATTCAACTTCGCCTATTCTTCCCCATAACGCTACTTCAACAGATCTTTCTTCATGATCTGCATGCGTGTAACCAGACATAACATCCCATCCCAAGAGTCTCCTTAAAGAAAATTTAATGAATTCTGAAATGATTCCAATAATAGTCTCAAATATATTAGCAGGTAATCCATTTGCAAGACTTGAAAGAGATAGATAAAGTCCCTTAGCATCTTTAGTTTTATAGTTCACTGCAGATATGATGATTGAATTTGATTTGCGTGAACGACGTGATTGAAATGAAAATAATGAGGGTCGAAGAATGTAAGTTAAACATATAAGGAAAGTAAACATTCTTGCCAAATACCAAAGATCAATGGTAAGTACACCATCATTAACATCTAATGAATTTTTCTCGATAATAGGTGTAGATGAACTAGTCAATACACGACCTTCGTGGTGATGATCAGTAAGATGAGATTGTGTAATATTACTTGATGGTGATGTAAAGAAAGTCATACACATGAATAAAGCCATTAAAGCTCTTGAACCAACTGGTGGAGTTGGTGGTGTGTCATAATCCAGTTTTGGTGAACAAGGAGGAGATGAACCCGGAGAACATTCAACCGACTTGGGAGGTGTATGAATATCAGGTTCATTACATTCAGCCATGTAAATATTATATAAATCAATACCACCAGGTAAAGCTTCAATTAATTTCATCAAAGCTTCATTTTCACGTTTAACTTTCTGATTATTAGTTTTCAAGTAAGTGATATATTCAGTTGCTTTCCTAAGAATTGTCGCTTTATTCAATTTTGTAGCGGCGGGTATTCCATCAACTTCGTCGACCTCCTCATCATCTTTGCTATCCTTACTTTTGAGATGACAAAGCGCTGGGACAACATTTTTAAGGTCATTAATACGATCATTAATATTATTTCTATAACGACGTTCAATAGCATTATGGGCAACCTTCTTTTGTTGCTTATTCGGTTGTGATTGAATATTTTGTTGAGGTTGTGTATTCGTGATCGTAGATTTGAGACGATTTATTGGTATTTTGGCAGTAGAAGAGCCGTCGCGAACAAGTAAAGGCATATTTGTAAATTGAGAGGAAGCTTCCGTGATTCCCTCAGGAACAAAATTTGTTGCGGAAGGATTGATAGTTTGGTTCCAAGAACCTTGGTTAAATGATAACATAGCACCCCTTGTAGTAAAATTTGAAGGTAACTCCGAAGGAACAACGGGAGAACTAGGAACTATAATACTTTGAGTGGTACCGTCGTTACACATCATATTAGAAACCAAAGTTGGTTCATCTTTAATTAATTGCTCTCCCAAAGTGACTTCAGGAGACCCAGAAGATTTTAATCCAATGGAGGGTCTTTTCGTAGATTTGCTGATACTACCATTTAGACCTTTGCGTTTTTTCTTTAACGACTTATCAGGTGAAACAGAATCGCGGTCAAAAGCTGAATTAACACGTTTTCTATCAACTTGTTGAGGAGAAACTGGAGAAACTAATTGATCAAAAAGAGATTCTTCCATAGAATATTGATTAGAATCTTTCATTATAACATCGTTTGATGATACAATAAAATCTTGTAAATTATTAAATTGTGGTGATAAACTATTAGAATTTGGAGAATTCAAAAAAGAATCGGGGGAACTTAAAGAAGCTAATATATCAGGAGAACTAAATAAAGCATTATCGGGTGGAGTAGGTACCGAATATTGAAAATTGTTAAAATCTTCTACATTATTAGAAAAATTTTGATTTTGACCAGAATTACTATAATCGTTATTTCCAGAAAAAATTGCTTGTATTTGTGCTTCAAATTCCGATAACGTAGCAGAAGGTGGTTGTGTTGTATTTGAATTATTATCAATTGCAGCAAAATTATCAAAAAACGTAAACAAATCTAAATCTTGGAGTTCTGCTTGCTCTCCATCAAGCAAAGGCTCTGTTTCGTACATTTTATTACTTCAAGATGGAGTGATATAAAAATATTTAAAAGTGGTTTAACGAAAATTTATATAGAAGAATATTTAAAAATGGTTAACGAAAATATCAGAAAAATTTAAAATAAATATATAAATTTTTGACTAATAAAATAATTGGATGTAAAAAAGTGGCGTGAGAGGTCAAAATTTTTTGCTCTGGAAAATTATGAAGTTAATTGGATACTGATGAATCAGGTCAGATTATTCTACGAAAATGTTTTGTTGATCATTCACACATAAATGATTAAAGCACAATTTAGCAAAAAAAATGGCAAAACGATTTAGGATTAGACTAATTGCTAAATCCGATATTTATTTATATATATATATATATATATATACGGCGACTATCATATGACTATCACATGACTATAATTCAATCATCAAGTTATTAACAGAAAATAAATTTACATTTTATTAAAGGTTTCTACCCTAAAATTTTTTATTTCTATTTGCTATTTACAGTACATTATTATTATTAAAAATAATATGAATATATGCTAATTAATTTAAGAATATTGTTTATTTTTATTTCATTTTATTTTTTTTTTTTTTTTTTTTTTTTTTAAAAAAAAAAAAATAGTTTACTAATAATTTCTCCTTCGCTTGTCTCCGCCTCCGGGCTTTTTGCTTATTCCCGGATTATAGTGACCATCAGGCACGAGCAAATCCGAGAGATGATGCACTGTTCGATTGATTTTTATTGGTGGCCGGGATGCAGGGGCAAGAACTTCGGGTTGGATCCGCTCCATAATCCTCTCGCGCTCGATCAACCTTTTCTTTGAATCGGGTTCTTCATCCCGATCACGGTCGGTCCGATCTCTTTTTTTTCCCGGCACAAGGAGACGCTCGCGCTCGTCACGCATTTGTCCCCTTCTTGACACGTCATCAATGTGACGCCGTCCGTTGCGATGGCGATCACGTTCTACTTCTCTTTCGCGACCCCTCTCTCGGTCTTCATCGCGGTTACGTTCACGTTCCCTTTCTGTTTCTCTGCTTCGATCTCGTTCCTTCTCCTTTCCTTTATCGCGTTTATCTTCACGTTTTTCCTCCCGTCTTTCTTTATCTTCGCGACGTTCTTCTCGTTCTTTTCTTTCTTTTTCTTTCATTCTCTCATCACGATCTCTTAATTCTCTGTCTTTACCACGTGGATGATGGTCCATTCTTTTCATTCGCTCATCGCCAGGCTGTCTTTCTTTACTTGGTTTCCGGACATCTTTCTTTTCGATTTCTCCACCACGAGGAGGCATCTCCGGAATTTTATTTCTTTCCCGAACATCTCTTCCCAATTTTTCTCGTTCATGATGATCAAACTTTTTGATTTCTCTTTCGCGTTCATGCTCCATTTTCTTGATAATCTTATCTTTTTCGCGTTCATTGTGGATATCTACTTTCTTATCTTTCATACGTTCTCGTTCTCTATCACGTTCCTTTTCTCGTTCTTTTTCGCGCAGCTGATTTCTAACATCCATTGGATTTCTTATTTCCATTGGTTTATCAGGTAACGGATGAATTTGTCTCCTTGGGCTATTGGTTCTAGCTGTCGCACGTGGGGATTGATGATCATCTCGAACATTCGATAGAGAATTGATACGATAAGGCTGTGGAGTAGATGGGCGGTCTGGTTGTATAGTAGCTTTATTTTGCTGTACAGATGAAGTAGCATTTTTTAAGACTGAATCATTTTGAGTGGCAACAGAATTCGAACTGTTTGAAGGTGTTTGTTGTTTAGGAGTTTGAAATTGTTTATAGGGAATCCATGACTTTTTCATACTCTTTAATTTGCCCAAATAACTCAAGGCTAATACCTTGATATCAGATCTTTTTTCATTGTCTGCTATGTTCTTAACGAATGACTCGACTTTCTTACCCATAGTTTCGATGGCAGGAAAGTATTGAACTATTTCGCTCAGAACTATTATAGTATTTCGTACTGAGATATATTCAATTGCAAGAAGACCTTGCTCAAAAGCCTTGAGAAGTTTTGAGTGCCATTTATAATAAACACGTCTAAAGTCTTCATACTGCAATAAATCGGTTTCAGCAATACTTGAGGGTTGTCTATTTAAGGCGCTCCATTTCATTTGGAAGCCGGGTATTCCTCTTCCTTTGCCTCTTTCTTCATACGCATTGGAATCCTTATGAAGGACACTAAGAGATTTCAAACAGGTTTGTAAAAAGCGTCCATAATTACGAGCTTCAGCTTCCGTACATGTAAATGTAAGTGGTTGCGCTTGATCTGCAAACACCCTATCGTAGAGCGTAAGTGTTGAAAAGTTCGCTGTTCCGATTTCATGCATCACTTCAATAAATTTTGCACAAAAAACTGCATTATCTGCAGATATAATTAGTCGTGGGAATAGACAATATTGCCAGAATTGCGTAATGATATCTTGGCGATTTGAAAATTGGCCAGAAAACCAGTGATCTTTCTCCTTCATTAATCTTTGTCGAACACGTGAAATATGTTCAGGGTGTTGTCTATATTCGTCTTCAAGTGCGTTAAGGATAGCCGTATACTTTTTAATATCTTGCGGTCTTTTCTTTTCTTCAGCAAACTTAAGTAATCCACGAGTTTCGCTTATAGCCTTTTGATATTCTTGAGCAGGAAATTGAAGATCATATAATGCGAGTTGCCAAAAAGTTGTATAAAATTCTGGGCTTATCCCATTCCATACATGAGGTGGATGTATATGCTGAACTTGCTCGATTACATCGCGTAAAGCAGGTTGCCAAATAATATTGTCGTTATCAACATCCATTGTCGTATCATATTGTGATTTGATTAAGTAATTTAATTTAGGACGTAATAGCATGAACGTATATTCCGGTTGAACTACGTATTTATTACACAATTCAATTATATCTGGAATCATCCTATGATGATCTTTCATATCAACGTTGAGAGTAAGAAACTCCATGTATTGAACATAAGTGTTACGAACTGTGTCCAACTTTGCACCTAATTGTTTGAGGTCAGATGATGTTGAAATCGAAAGTATGTTATTTTCATCTGAAACAGGGAATGGAATTTTCTGGCACATCTGTGCTATGTAGAAGGCAAGTGGTGTCAAGAAACCAGTATCTATAATAGTTTTAGACAATCTTGCCGAACTACGTCGTACATTTTTGTTAAGATTAATGTTGTATAGTCTAGTCTTTCTAAGAGTATCAAACCCGCTCATTAGCAATACGTCACTTTCAGATGGTATGACAGATAGCTCGATACCAGACAAATTGGTAATAAGTTGTGATATAACACACAGATCGACATCGTTATCAAGTTGAAGTTGATTAATAACATATTGTAAAATACTTCTGAGATCGATTGGTTCATATTTCCGACAGATTTGTCCACAAAATAAAGAGATATTTTGCAACCAATCAACCATATTGATTCCGTCATCTTTAATCCTAGGCTTATCACTAGCCAAAATTTCAAGCATAAGATAACTCAAGACATCATAAGCAAAATCGCTCAGATATCTACAAGCTTCGACCACGGGAGTTATCATATTCGGATAACGTTGAACCTGGTCTAAAGCTATCGAATAAACAATGGCAGGGTTTCCTGTAGCCAATTTTGAAATTTCACGACCTTTCTGACGATAATTATCATCAGTAATTCTTTTCATTATGCCTCTTGCTTTCCTAATTATATTAGTCTTTAAATCTCTTAAAACTGGGTGTAAATTATAGCTCTCACTCTTCCATTCTCCGTAAATTCCGTACCTTATTTCGTATGGATAATGACATAACACGTCCCAAAAATCAGTAATTACTCCTGGGTTAGTCTCACACATTGATATGCTTGGTAAAATTACAGATCTAATAATGTCAAGCCAAGCTGTTTCCACTTGATGAATATTAGGGGTTGACCTTGAAATCGTGAGATGCCTAAGTGCGAGTCTTAGGATTTTAGTGAACAATATGATATCGTCGTTAAAAAATGGGGACACAAGATTTAACAATTCTCGGCCTTCTTCAAGAATTAGCTCATCGATAGTGTTAAACATCGATATGCTGTCACTCCAACGATGGTACCAAGATCCAGTGAAAGTTGGAGACTTTCTTGATCCTAAGATATTTGGAGCTATTGGAGCGTAAATTGGTTCAATAGATATGTGTAGTATTTCACAAACTTTATGAGCTATTTCCGGATGTATGTGAGGCAACTGATAGATATAATATCGAGCGTGATATAAATCACCAATACTAAGAAGAGCGCAAGCAAGTCCAAGTTCATGTCTATGCTGAACTTCCAACAGGTTTTTCCATTCCATTTCTTCGGTTATTTCATCGATCATGATATGCGGATGAAGATCGCCAACACTAACAAGCCCTCGATGTATTAAGAGGGCGGATACTTCATAAAGGGACTCGAACACATTCGGTATCATGTCATCACCTTCGTATCTTTGATATTTAGTTCCAAGTAGCTGAGCACAAGAAGGGTTTCCTAAATCATTTTCCCACATGAAAGATCGATCATCATTTATTCCATTAGGAATTTGTGGAGGTTCAGGTCTCCATGGAGAAATCTCCAATAAACGTAAAAAGAATTCATGATGCTCTCTAACATTAACTACAAATACATCAAGAATCAGATCCAAGACCCTATTTGGATCAAGATGAAAGTATCCTATTAACATTTTAATTTGTTCAAGGAGACTATTTGCTCGTTCATTCAAAGCAGACTCAGTCTCGGCTATGTACTCTGGATCACAATGCTGAGCTAGTTCACATATTAATTTTGCATATCCTTCATTCTCTTCTCTTAACAGATTATACTTTTGTTGTTTGTATAACATAGATGTGTTAATTCGTACAAGTCTTCGGTTAAATATTTTTTCATCAACAAGACCAGTTGCAGCAAGTAAAGAAACTTCAAGTCTAGTCTTGAATTGTTTTATATCAATTATTTTCTTTGAAAAAATATATTTTACAATACTTGCGAGTTTTGTTCGGTACTCAGTATTTAAGTCATCCTGAAAAGTAGATTCGATATACCAGATGGTATCCAGTATTATGTCTTTGTCTGTCTCTGAGAGACTTTGTGAGTTTGAAAAAAGTTGATCAAGACTGCTCAAAGGTTTCTTTCCTTGAACGATTTGAATAAAAGCTTGACGAAAAGTATCTTCCATATTACAAGTTTGAAGAGAAAAATTAGTCAACCTTAAAAGTAAATAAAAGGTTTAATTTGATAAATACTTTTTAAATAATAAGTCGAGATAGGATTAGATTTTTTTTTAGATTATTGTTTATAAATATCGTTTTGTTAAAGTGAACCTTCTCGATTGCGAACCTCAATTTACAAGTGTGAGAGAAGTTGAAAATAATTTACAGTGATGACATCATAAAAATTTCAAACAATGAATTTTATTTACAATATTTCGAAACTGCGCCACATAAAGAACTAAGTTGGAATTTGGAAGACAACTGATTTAAGATTCAAATTTGATCTGCAATTAAAGATATAAAATTGAATTTATATCAACTTTGTAAAATTCGCGTCTGCAAAATTTTCTCCTAAAGATAAAAGAATCGCGTAATTTGTGAGCAATTCATAATATTCCGAGTAAATTTATGAAAGCTTCAACTTTCACCGCCTGAGTATATAAATCTTACACCGTAGAAAAGGTCTAGTTTTTAATTTCCACCGATCTCTTTAATGATCTCAACCCGCGATATTTAAGCTATTGCTACAAATTAGATTAAATAAATTCACGTTTTACATATAAATAACTTACCAAGGTTATTTATTATTTAAAAGTATCAAGTCCTATTGCAAGCCAATTGAAATGATCAAAAAAGATCAATTATCTTTTCTCGCCGTTCGATTTTCAAGAGATGATAAAACTTTTGCTGGTGGCGGAGGAGCTTTCATATTAAAAGTCCTAGATCTTTTCTCATCTCTTTCTGCTGCCTTTAATGTTGCTCTCAATGAAAACGGAACAAATTGACGATTTGATTTCTGATATGATTGTAAACGCAATTCATTTCGGACATCAAAAGCAGTTCGTTGACATTCAATATTTTTTGAACTTTCTTCTATCAAAGTTTTAGTTCTGGTCAAATATTCAAACCGCTCAGATTTCATGTTTTCTAGTCTTACTTTAAGATTATCATTGAAGCGTTCATTCGTTGCACTCAATGGTTCTAACAATGTGAATGGGTCAAATGGTTGACCAATGGGATGATTATCTATACGGCGACGAATTACTTTGTTAGAAGCAACTTTTGCCAAATCTGTGCCCATTAATTTGTTTCTTTTTGAATAATATTGTTGAGCTATATCGTCCCCATCTTTCAAAATACTCTGATTCTCTAGTCCGCCCACAGGAGATATACTTATCTCATGAATTATATTTTCGAAATCATTTGTTGCTTTTCTTTTTATACCTTTCTTTAATATTGTCCCACAAGGATCAATGTCGGAAACGAACTCGAAAACACGTTCCTTTCTCATTTTTTCATATATATAAACCGCATCGTGAAGATCATACTGTTTACAGTATTTGTAAAGTTCAACAACTTGTTGCCATGTTATAAGAGTAAGGCGAATTCTCTCTTTAGGGAAAACTTCAGGTTGCGTAAAATATAAAAGATATAATCCATATAATACGCCTAATTTTATCTCAAGCAAGCGCGTATTCATAACACTGTAAGATAAAAAAATTTGATATAGTGTTTGCATGAACACCGGTCTGCCAAGTTTCTCTGGACAAGCGAAATGAATTAAGGAAAATGTTCTTTCTTTCCAAACATCAGTAAATGAAGTAAAGTCGTAAGCTTGCTTTTTTTGATAAGAAATCATTAACGTTTTAACATCTTGTTCGAGAGCAGATCGGGAAATGACCTCAATTCCGAGAATAATATGATCATTCTTTGTAGTGGAATTCATATACAAGAATTGGTTTGAATAAACGTATTTTTAAAATACTTTTTTTGACAATGTAGGTTTTTGTAAGTAAACAATTCACGTGAGAAAGTAGAGATTGATCAATTAGATGTGATCGTCCAACGTAAATCATATTTTACAATCGTCTTTTTTTACTTTCGGTAGAAAATGATTAGCTTTAAGAATTCAATCTATCGTTCGCTAAAACCAAAAGCGCAATTTGGCAAGTCAATATTACTTAAGATTTTGGATAATATACTATTAATCGTATTAACCGTGATAAACATTTTAAATTTAGCATTACGTAGAGGCTTCTCTAATAGTGCCATTCGGGCTGCTAGTTATGAAGATACCGTTAAAAATATGCGTTTAACTAAAGACTCCCGTGTTATATGTCATGGTTTTACTGGAAAACAGGTTGGGAGTTTATTTTGCAATAACGTTAACTCAGCCGGTGTTTGTTCGTTTTAAAAAGGCCCGCGTGATAATAACGCGTCTAATTCTAATTCAACTACTAAACCATTTTAAATTAACCCTATCAAACTATCAATTTATTCAATCGTCTTTTTATACAGGGAACTTTTCATTCAAAACAAGCAATAGATTATGGTACAAATATGGTTGGTGGTATTTCGCCCAAAAAAGGTGGACAAACTCACTTGGGATTACCAGTATTCAGCACTACAGCTGAAGTAAGTTAGTTTATTTAGAAACTTTACTCGTTAAGAGTTTCTTAGTTGTAATGATTTATTCTTATTTTGTGATTATAAATAGGCAGTTAAAGAATTAAAACCAGATGCTACAGTAGTTTACGTACCTCCACCAGCTGCAGCCGGGGCAATTTTAGCCAGCATTGAAGCAGAAATTCCCTTGATTGTTACCATTACCGAGGGAATTCCTCAACAGGATATGGTCAAGGTATATAGCATATTTCCAAATGCAAATAAAAAACGAGTATTAACTTACATATTTAATTATAGGTTGTGAAAGTTTTGAAATCTCAAAGTAAATCACGTCTTATAGGACCAAATTGTCCTGGTATTATTGTACCAGGAGCATGTAAAATAGGTATTATGCCAGCTCATATTCATAAAAAAGGTAAAGTTGGCGTAGTTTCGCGTTCAGGAACTTTAACTTATGAAGCAGTCAATCAGACAACTCAGGCAGATCTTGGTCAAACTTTATGTGTGGGAATTGGAGGCGACCCGTTTAATGGAACCAACTTTATAGATTGTTTAAAAGTATTCTTAGAAGACGATAATACGGAAGGTTTGTAATTTCGGTATAAGAAAAAAGAAAAGATTTTTTAATAACATTTTCAATTATAGGTATTATATTAATTGGAGAAATTGGTGGATCTGCTGAAGAAGAAGCAGCAGAATATTTGAAGCAACATAATTTGACTCGTAAACAACCAAAACCCGTAGTATCTTTTATTGCAGGATTAACTGCTCCGCCGGGTCGCAGAATGGGACACGCAGGAGCTATTATAGCTGGTGGCAAAGGTGGAGCTACTGATAAAATTAAAGCATTAGAAAGTGCTGGAGTAATCGTATCAAGGAGTCCTGCTAGACTTGGAATTCACTTAAGAGAAGTAAGAAATCCTGATTATGCGCGTTATGTGGTTTTTTATAAGATAGTGATTTATAATCATTTTTTTTCCTTAATAGGAAATGGAAAAACTCGGATTGGTTTAAATTTATTCAACACTATTTCTGTTTTTGGAAATTATTTATAGCAATACAAAATAAAATATATATTTATCATTACAAAAAGATTAATTGAATTATGTTTAAACAATTTATGGCCTTAAATAAATAAATTATTTTCTTAGTCGGAGAGGTCCATGTCTTCCACATAATCTTCAAAATCATCGTTCTGATGTTGTTGTTCAGACGAATCTGTTTTTGATATGACTAGATTATCATTTTTCCATAATAATGATGGTTTATCTACTTTGAAATGTTCTTGGGATTGAATAAACATAGCTTCAATTTTTGAAGTAGAATTATCTGTTTCAAGCGAAGGTACTGTCCCGGGAGGTGGTGGTTGCATATTGGAAAAAGATGTAGATATTCCGGAAAGTGGCACTCCAGAATTGAATGTAATTGTCCCTGGAGGTGGCGGTTGTAATTTTAAATTACTTGATATTATACAAGGTGAAACATTATTTGTATTTCTAGATGGTTGTAGTTGTTCATAACCATACCACTCATCTGAATATCCATTATAATACAAATCTGATATAGCCGGATAATACACATAACTTTCTTCGGTATTTTTCGGATATAATGCAAATTGTTCTTCAACATTATAATTATTTGTTTTTATAACGTTCACATTGGACTTGTTTTCAAATTTTACGAAATCTAAATTTAAACCAGGATAATAAACTAATGGAACTTTCTTCTTCTTCTCTTGTTGAAGTTCCTGAGTTCCTTGGAATTCTTTCTCAAAAGTATCCTTTTCTTTAGTGTTGTTGGTAAGACTCTCTTTTATTTCTAAATAATCTATCTTATCCTTTGAATCATCATTCTCGGAATTATTACCTGTTGAATCGTTGCTAGTACTAGAAACCTCCCATGAATCACAACTATCGTTCCCATCATTGTCATATATTTTTAATGTAGCTGAATTCCACTTTTCCTCTTCCAATTTAGATAATCTATCTTTTTTAGGTTTTAGTGGATCTGAAATTAAATAAAAACCATTTGAACAAAAATTTCATAAATCATTCTTTAAAATTATCATTAATTTATACCATCTCCTTCATTATCTCCCCAATATCCTGGTGGGTAGCCATAAATTCTCATTCTCTTATAATAAGGAGGTTCATCTCCACTTTCCAATATTCCTAAAGCATCTTTTAACACATCACTTATAACACCCGGTAAAAAAATGTTAAATATAAAATCTTTTTCATATTCAATATAATATCTACTATTAAATTGTTGTCGTCCATTATTAGATTTATTATCTTGTTCGTTATTAAATCTTTCTTTATTTATTTTAATTATTTCATCATCTAAAGGTAATTGACAATTATAATATGAATGATATGGAGATAAACAGTTAAAGCATTTCCTTACTGATATTATCAGACTAAAAACAAACCAAAAATTAGTTAATGGAAATTAAATAATTGACAATAACAAAAAAATGATACACGCCTTTTATCTACGTTGTTGTTTAATTTGAGTGTTTCACGATCTTTTTCTTTTTCCTCGTGACCAAGTATGCAATCCGTAATCCTTTCATAAATTATTGAATCCCCGTTGATCAAATTATCGCCATAATTATTCTTCGTTTCAATTATAATAGCAATCGTTCTATTATTACTCTTTTCTTCTTCACTTATTGCCTCTTTATCATGGCTTGTCACTTCATGATCGATATATATTATCGTATCCCTTTTGAACGAATCTGAAATGTGCTTTTGTGGTAATGTAGAAACATAAGGAGTAAATTGTAATTGTGGGAATACTTCTACTGAAGATATTTCATGTTTTAATGAAAAAATGGTTTTATTTAATGGTAAGCTGTTATTAAAGTTACCCCGAGAAATCTGAGAAGGAAAGGAATGCTGAATGTTTTCATTGTGATACAAATCTCGTTTGTTTCGGTAAACTCTATCTATTTGATTGAGGTTTTCGGTTTCCATTTTGACAATAGATTAATAGAGAATAAAAATATGCATCCACCACTAATAGCAGCACACCTTTTTGTTTGGTGAGTTAAACTACCCAGTAACTCTATGCCTACATTACGGCATTAAGAAATTGCGTCTGTGACAAATAGTCATGTGACATATAGGATTTTATTAACCGAAAAATTTCTAAGTCGCCAGAATACTTAATAAAAATGAGGTGTGACACGGGTGACAAATATTTTACTATGATCACGTGATGATTTGCCGCTTTCTCAGTCACGTGATTGTGAAAATTAACGGTACTGACATACTGGTCATTTTTTACAGCCTTTACAAATGATTATTCAATCAATGGGTTAAAAAAATTAGAAATCGGGATTTTTTGGACTCAGATTATATTGAATAAAATTTTCTCATTACGAAACTTTATTTTTGGTTTCTTTCGGTTGAATTAATTAACAGATTACAAACTTCTTCTATCTGAAATAAAGATAATAAAGTCCTTATATTAAAGGATCATAAACTGATAAATGATAATAAATTGAGCATGATTAATAACTAATAAATGATGATAAATTGGGCGTGATGAATGGCTAATAATTTACTAATAAACCAATTTATTTTCATTTATCAGTAAATTATCAGCCATTCACCATGCCCAATTTATCATCATTTATCAATAAATTATCAGTCATTTATCACGCCCAATTTATCATCATTTATCAATAAAATTAAAGTAGAATATTAAAAAGTCAAGGTATTTATGTATGATTAGCAAATTATAAATAAAAGAAACTTACCATCATAATGCCAGAAATTATCAGAAAGAAAACTAAAGGGATTAATGTATAATTACTTAAAATCATTTTAGTCGATAGTAAGTATACAATAAATAAAAACATATAACCAAAAATGTCTGTTAAATATACATATAAAAATATTTTTTCAATGTATTTTAAGTTTTTGTAAATGGTACTAAGTACACTTTGGAGAGAATCGTATTCCATTTTTAAAGTAAAATTTAAATGTAAGTATTTTAATTTTTAATTTTAAATGATCATTATATATACAGTATATATATATTTTTTAACAAAGATATATAATTATTTGTTCGCTTCTTTGTAAATTGACCTTTTTATTATAATATGTACATAGTATTGGTATATGACAAAATGCTCTATAACAAAGATAAAGTCATTTTTAGTAATCAATTCTTATAGTTTGCATAACATCCGCAATATGTAAGACCTCTGTACATAGGTTGAATGAAAAAAAATCGTCAAAAATCGGCAGTCCGATTTTTAACCGATTTTTGGATATATTTGTCTGATTTGTGGCTTTTTAAAGCTGATTTTATGGCGCGAATTGTTTGTGATCGGAAATACGTTATTTATGAACAAAAAATCGGAATGCCGATTTTGGCAGATTTTGCAAAAATCGGCATTCCGATTTTAAAATAAACATGTCGATAGCTAAAAATAAGACTGCCGGTTTATAGCTATATTTGTCCTATTTATGGCATTTTGCTGCCGATTTTATGGCACGTATTGTTGGCAATCGGAAATTCTTTTATTTTTATCGACATAAATCAGAATACCGTTTTAAAATTATAATTGCCGATTCTCGCAAAATCAGAACGCCGATTTTTAAATAATCATGCCAAATCTCCTAAAATCAGATTGCCAAGTTTAATTCAGTATAAACATTTTAAAAATAGTTTATGCCGATTTATATATCGGATCTTTCTATTATCAATTTTCTCATAATTCATAATTACTATTATTGTCTGGTTTTTTAGCTTGGTATAAACATTTCAAAAATAGTTTATGCCGATTTATATATCGGATCTTTCTATTATCGATTTTCTCGTAATTTATAATTACTATTATTGTCCAGTTTTATTTTATTTTTCCATTTTCGATAATTGATTTATATTTAATATTTAATATGTATGATATATAATATGTATGCTATTATTTTATAATATATACTGCAATTTATGATATATTTATTATTATTATATTATTATATTGTCCATATTATTATTATTATATTACTATATTGTTCTTATTATTATATTATTATTATGTATAGAATGTTTATATAAAATATATTAAAATCATATTTATCTCGTCATGTTACTTATAAATGGCTATAAAATAATTAGTGCTCTAAAAAAGAGATTAATAGGATAGAAACGATATTAGAGAGTTAATTTATAAACAACGAAATTTAAATCACTCAAAATACAAGCAGTTGATTTTAAATGATGAAACAAATACCTAAATTATGTACGTCTTCTGATATCGACCGGTACTTCTAAGTAAAAGGGACCTTGGTGCTCATCTACTTCTAAATTACCATTATTATCATCATTTTGTTCTTCATTAGTTCCATCATTTTTATCAGCATTACCATTATTGCCATCATTGTTATTATCACCATTACCATTATTGTCATCATCGTTATTATCATCATTACCATTATTATCATCATCGTTATTATCACCGTCGTTATCCTCATCATCATCATCATCATCAGATTCTGGTTCAATCCACCTTGATGATATCCACCAATTAGCCATGTCTTGTGTTGGTCTGCTTTTTTTATCGATATCGTCTAGATGGTAACGTTTGCGACTTAACCCGGTTCTGATGCTTACTCCGATCTCGTCCGCTCAAAATAAGATTCTTTTAACCTAATGATAAATTTATAACTTATTAGCATAAACGCCTATGTTTTAAACTTTCGCAACTTTACGTACTCTAGAAGACCTCCACTCCTTATTGTGAATCTTAATTACAGAATTTGTACTTATCAACCTTCCTGATCTTATGTTATCGTTACGCTCTTCATTTGCCAGAACTTCGTCTTCAGTAGACCATTCATCCGAATGGACTTCTGCGGTATTTACTGCCTTTTCGCAATCTTTAATAAATACTTCCCTAGTCATATTTTTAGGACGACAATCATCTAGAATGCTGTTTTGCGTGAAGATCATGTGTTGGAGATCTTTGCGTCTTCTTGTCATTTTCTATTAAAGAGTAAATTAAAATAATTAATAGATTATATACATTGTCATTTTAAATAATGAATTTCACACCTGATCTCTCCTCGACGTCATGTGTTGCCGTTTATTGTGTTCATCTATCTTACCCTCCTTTTTTAATTTCCAAATCTCCCGCCGTGATTTGTGTAGCTGTTTTATTACTTTTAAAAGTTCTGTATCGTATACCTCTAATGAAGGAGGCATCGCTGCTTTAACGGCTGGTAGAAGCTTCTTATTTATCGACTTTTTTTGTTTACTAAATGTCTTTGACGTGTCGAAAAGAATCGACAAATCAAGGTTGTTTATAATATGGATTACCTCATCCTATTTAATATAACACTCATTTTTTAACGATCAATACAAAAGAGAAATATTTAATAAAATAAAGATATATTTACATGAACGGTTTTTTTGAAATTTTTATCAGTTATTGGAGGAAGGGCACGCCGATTCTCTCTGGACAGAACTGGGGATAGGCTTCTATTTCTTGGTCCTTCCCTCGTTCTTTCTTCCGTTAGCACTTCCACACGTTTGGTAAGATTTGAAATCATGCTTCTTAATTCGCTGACTTCTCTGTTGTTAGCACCTATTATAAATCAGTATTTAATATAAATCATTTAGTATAAAAAATTTTACGTGCAAGTAAGTAAAGAAACGTGAAAGAAATACTACCGCTCGCTGGAGGTGAAGAAGAAGGAATTGTTAAAGATAGATCGGTTAAAGATCCTATAACAATAACGTTAAATTGGTATAGTATAAGTAAAATGAAATTTAATTAGCACTAATATAAAATAATATTACTTTTTGTAATTGATCTCCCTCTAGAGACATTTTGATAGTTTCGATTATGTTGAGATTGAGAGCGTGATTGATGTTGATGAGGGGAATGAGAGCGAGATCGAGATTGACGTTGATGGGAACGAGAATGATGGGAACGATGAGGGGAGCGAGATCGACGTTGATGAGACTGAGAATGATGGGAACGATGAGGGGAGCGAGAGCGATGGGAACGCGATCGTTGGGAACGATGAGGGGAGCGAGAGCGATGGGAACGTGATCGTTAGGATTCGGAATGATAATAATGAGATTTGGATCGAGATGGGCGAGATCGAGGTTGACGAATCGTTGAGCGAGATTTTGAGCGACTACGAGATCGATTAATATGAGTTTGATGCCGAGATTGACAAGATTGGGAATGGGAACTAGATTCATTTCGTTGAGATCTAATATGAGGATGAGAGCCTTCACGAGAAATAGGAATTAAATTTAAAGGTTTGAATTTTCTCATTATAATATTTGATAATTTGATAATTTAAAGATTAAACAAGAAACAAAAGCTCTATATATAACCGTTACTTACGTCTTCTGAACCATTTTCGTTATCGTCTGATTAAAATAAAAGATAGATTAAATTAATAAGACTTGTTATTATTTAATAAAATATATCGCTATCAATATTAATTAAAATAAATCAATAAATTAAATAAACTTGATATTATATCGCTTTCAATTAATTAAAATGTATTATTTAAAATAATCAGTAAACTACATTAATTAAATTAAGATAAATCAATCAATATTTAAATATATCAGTAAACTAGATATTATATCGCTATCAATTAATTAAAATATATCAATAAACTAAATATTATAGCGTTATCAATTAATAGAATATATCAATAAATTAATTAAAATATATCAGTAAACAATTAATAATTAAAAATATCAATAAATTAATTAAAATATATCAATAAAGTATATCAATGAATTAATTAAAATATATTAATAAACTAAATATTATATCATTATCATAAATAACATGTCCAAATTAGTAATAACACATTTGAAGCTTGATAAAGTTATACTTACAGAAGCTGGTTTTTCTGACAGGAAATATAATTGGCGAAAAGAAATATGCTTACTTTGTTAAGCCGATGAAAATAAGGCAAAAAATAAGGCAAAAAATATCATCAACCATTAACGAAAAAAATGAAAGGCAACAAAGAAAATTTGTTGCATCGTACTAAAACGTGGAGAAAAAAGAAAGAAAGCGTGGTAAACGTACGCAAATGTACCATATTCACGAGCAAATTTATAGTAAACGTAAACAAATTGGAAATCACCGATTTGTAGAACGTGCATGGTAAACGCAAACAAACTTTATAGCTCCTGCCAATCACGTCGGGTAACATTTATGCACTATCTAGTCACGTGGTATTAACAAACTGTATGTCTGTGCCAACTGCCAAGGGCAAAAGAAGAATTAAAGATTTATTAAAACAATTCTATTAATTAACAAGTAATTTTAACTATGACTGATTGTTAGAATAAACGTATATATGCTATAACTCAACGTATTATTGTAAGTGACTCAATAAAAGATAAAATAATAAATATTTGATATCTTGTTAACAGCTTTAAATGATACTGATGTACTAGAAATTGACGAAAATATATAAAAAAAAAATGAAATATAGTTTTTCCTAATTTTTGATATATTCGAAAGAATAGGCCAAGTGTTAAATTTTGATGTTGTTGCAGTTGCGAACAACTAAGACACTTTTTTTATAACTCTCACATTTTGATCTGTGAATAGGAAATTGCTACATCTCTACTTAAATTATTTGGATCTTTCGAATTCGTGATGATATATGAGATTTATTAGTAAGTCGATTGACATGTTTCAAGAATCGGATTAATTGAATTTGAAAAAATTTTCTAGTATAATTATACCCCTTAATACCAAATTTAATTAGAGAATTAGCAAAAATAAAATTATATTTTAGTATTTGATAAAATACATTGGTCTTGACATCATTGTCATGTGTTATTATCAAAATAGCTTAATTACCAAGCTGTGTCTTGACAAAAATGGACCAAGAATCGGGATTGCCAAACCAATTAGATTGATTTGCAATTCCTTAAAAAAAAAAAAAAAAAAAAAAAAAAAAAAAATGTCAGAATCTCTAGATACAAGAACCAGAACCAAAGTGCATTGTTTCTGTAAAGAATGTAACGGTAAATTGGTTGATCCAAGGACTAAACTGAAACATGAGTTAAAATATAAATTAAAATCTAATGCGAATAATAATTTTGGTAACAATTATCAAGAAGGTTCTTCAAATGTTATATCATCTGATGCTGTTGATGAAGATGTAATGGAATGCGACCCAATACAAGGGATAAATGATACATCACCTGATATAACTGAACAATTATCCAAAGATATTGAACCATTGTCCGAAGATATTGAACCATTACTCACAAGAAACTATTTCTTTTTAACAAAGAAGACACCTATACATGAATCGGCAAAACATCGAACGATAAAGAAAGGAAAAATATCCGATCTTGTTCTTGAAAATTTATTATTGGATAATGTAAGAAACGAGAATGATCAAGATGGGGATTCTGAAAATGATGACGATAAAAATGAAGATACTGAAGATAGCGATTCTAATTATTCCGATGATTATGAAGATGATGACGATGAGGAAGTCAATTTTGCATCAACAGATTTCGATGACGGCGAACCAATTCTTCCTAACATTAACATTAATGATAATTATACTTGGACTATTTTGTGGATATTACAATATCAACAACGATTTAAACTTTCCAATGTAGCTATAGATTCTTTGTTCAAGTTCTTAAGATTTTTTCTTTTAATAATAGATGAAAATAAATTTTCATCTTTTCCTTCCTCTTTATATATGGCTAAAAAGGTGTTGGGGATATCCACAACGATAATTAAATATGCAGCCTGTGACAGATGTCACAAATTGTATGATATAAAAGAATTATTAGACAATACTGAAATACCAACTTGCAGTTTTGTAAACTATCTAAATCACAGAATAGAACGATTTCGACAACAATGCAATAACCCTCTATTAACGAAAATAGATAGTAATAATAGTAGTAATAATCCCATTTTCCGTCCGATAATGACATTCCCGTTAATAAATATTAAGCAACAATTGACCCTTTTTTTTAATCGCAAAAATTTTGAAATGTCATGTCGGAAGTGGTCAGAAAGGAAAAATGGAACTGAAGCCTTATTCGATATCTATGATGGTAGGGTCTGAAAAAGTTTTACAGATGATGATGGTGCGCTGTTTTTTACAAAAGAATTTGCCAATACTCATATCAAATTAATGTTAAATATGGATTGGTTCCAGCCATTCGTAAATTCACAATATTCTGTTGGTGTGATTTATGCCGTTTTTTGTAATTTGCCACGTAATGAATACTTCAAGCCACACAATATTCTCACACTAGCAGTAATGCCTGGTCTGAAAGAACCAAGCCAACATGAAATTAACAATTATTTGTATCTGATCGTTAACCAGTTAAATCGTTTGTGGAATGGCTATTTTATAAAAACAAACGAACACAACAACGGTCAATTTGTCCGTGGTGCAATCATTGGCTGTTCTAGCGACGTCCCTGCGTCTCAGAAATTATGTGGTTTCATCTCGGCTCGTATTGCATGCTACCGATGTTACAAATCGGCAAATTTTATAAACAATCAACCAAATTTTGGGGGGTTTGCAGATTTAGACGACTGGTTTGTTGAGCGAGATATTAATGAAATAAGAGAAAAAGCAAGTGAGTGGAAACAATGTGCAACTGAAGAAGCACGAAGGGCCCATGTCTCTGAACATCATGTTCGCTGGTCAGAGATATACCGCTTGCTTTATTTTAATCCTGTTCGCTTTGCGTGGTTGATCCTATGCATTGCCTTTTTCTCGGTGTTGCGAAATGGATCGTAACGAAACTCTGGATAGGCGAAGGTATATTAAATAACGAAAAGCTTAAAATTATGCAAGAGAGAGCTGACATGATAAAGTTCCCAAGTGACCTTGGACGCCACCCTGTCAGAATAGCTACCGGTGAAGGATTCTCAAGTTTCACGGCGGACATGTGGAAAACCTTCATGTTAATTTTTGCAATACCTATCACATGGAGTTTCCTTGGATACATCGACCGAAAAATTCTTGCATATTTCGTGCGCGCTTGCAAGATCTTAACAAACCGAGAGCTACAAAAAAATATGTTAAATGAAGCGTTTACAAGACTGATAGAGATGAACAAATTAATTGAACAAAAATATGGTCAAGAAAAAATAAGTCCTAATCTGCATCTCTGTCTCCATATCTGTGAATGCGCATTAGACTATGGTCCTTTGTCCTCATTCTGGTGTTATAGCTTTGAACGGATGAATGGAATTTTAGGTACGTGATTTAATTTTTCCGATTTGAAAATCGCAATGTTATTAATTATTTTTAAAAATTGTAGGTTCTTATAATAATAGCAGACGTAATATTGAACCTGAACTACTAAGAATTATGTCTGAAAATACAATCCTTCAATACTTCCTCTCAAATTGTGACAACGATCACTTATTTTCCTCCTTGAAGATAATAGAACCAAGAAAATCTGTTGGCAGCTTGGCTGCACTTGATGATTTTGCGAGCGATGAGTATCAAAATTTTATAAGACTATCTCTTATTGAGAAAGATTCGGCTTACAGAACAGAATGTTTTCCTGGGTTGCTAATGAAACCGCGCAAAGAAACTACCCTTCCAAACCAAATTTTGGACCTACTGGTAGAATTTTATAATAGTTTGTATAATGATTATTGTTTCATCTCCATCTACTCTATAATAGGTTCAAATAACGGTACTGTCGTAAACCCTAGAATTATACAATATGGGAGAATAAGAATTGGAGCGGACATATATGGTTCTGTTCAGGCTGCTCATCCCGAAAAATCCTCATATATATTAGCTCGATTTGTACATTATAATGGATCGATCGATGTTTATCCCGGTCAAGTACAATTTTATTTTGAGCATACTATTCATTTAAATAGTTCACGATCATTAACCCATTCATTAGCGTTAGTCAAATGGTACAAACCGGTTCAAGATCATAGTACAAGATATTATTGCCAAGTAGATAACGACATAAAATCATGTAATATGGAATTATGGATAAATGAGTTTTATGATATGAGAAGAGACAGTATTATACCCATACATCATATAATAGGAAAATTCATTAAATGTAATTTTGATACTGGGACAAGAAAAACAAAGGAATATATGGCTGTGATTCCTTTAAATAAAAAAATTTCGTTTTAAAAACTTTATATAATATAAAATGAATTATATGTAAAATCGGAATGGCGAATTCAATTATAGCATTTGTATTTGATTAAATTATAACAATCATTTTTTTTTGGCACAAGAATAACGATAAAGATTACATATACCGTAATTAATTCTAACCGCGTGAAAAATCAGATAATTCAGATAACAAGAGATCTTATTTTGAGCTGGCAAAGTTGTATTGCAAATCGGTCTTTTATTACGGCATTACGATACAAGCACCATACTTTGTGATTAATAACTCTAATCATGTAATAATTTTTAGATATCAAAGGTTTATTTTATTTTAATTAAATATCACATAAAGTATAAAACAATTATTCTGGCTATATAAATACATTTAAGGCCGGCAAAGCTGTATTGCAAATCGGCTCTTCTTATTTGAAAAAGGTAACAATTACATTAAATTAATACGGCACTTATTCAAAAATATTTAAAAATGTTGCAACTTAATTCTTCAATAATCATCATTGTTATAATCAAATTACTTACGACTTAAGCCTACTTTGATTATAAATAAAATGGCACTTCGCACAGACAAAGCTCATGATATATGAGTTATCCCATCATGCCTATTTTACCCCTTGATAAAGGATTTTCGTTGCATGTACTTTCCTAATCAATGATAATCAAAGTTACTTACGACTTAAGTCTACTTTGATTATAAATAAAACGGCACTTCGCACAGACAGAGCTCATGATATATGAGTTATCCCATCATGCCTATTTTAACTATGATTAAAGAATTTACATTATTATTGTAAATATTTTACTCATAAGTCATAATGATATCTATTTAGACTTCGACGAATAATGCGACAGAGGAGGCAGAATTATCATAACCAAAATTCGAAGCGAGAGGTCTATGTATAGTAAATAGATCATCAACTTTGGTACCAGAGTTATTTACAAACTTTAGATGGCCACCTAGCCCACCTTTCCTATAACACACTATGCACGACGGCAAACGGTATAGGAGGCAGACTCTTTTTTCAGAAAGAAAGTTTTTTTTTGAAAAAAAAAAATAGTACAATTAAATAGCGTTTAATTAAATGTGATTAATTAACTTTTTAGGAATAGGCCTTATCAATGCGATCTCATCAGTTTCGATTATCACTGTTCAACCTTATGAATACTTCAGTTATTGTTTGTGAAATCGAACCAACTGGGAATTCAATGTACAAAACAAGTAGAATATTTAGAATAGTATCTTATATTTATTAGTATAATAAATAATTTCAAAAATCCTATGATGTAAAATTACGAAATATTACAATTTAAATATCGGCAAAGGCTATTTTAAATAGAGTAAAATCTTTATTCGACCTGTGTCAAAAGCGGTAAAGTTTACACTAAATATAATATCTCCAGTTTAAATATCGGCATTTAATTAAAAAAAAGGTAAAAATCGGCCGCTAAAATCGGCATTTCTGGATGAAAAATCGGAAGTTAACAAAAATTGGCAAAAAATTAGTAAAATAATCGGCAAAGCCTTATTGAAGTCGGCAAGGGAATTTTAAATAAGATAAAATCCTTTATTCGAACTATACGAAAAGGGTAAAGTATATAATAAATATAATATTTCCAGTTTAAATATCGGCATTTATTTAAAAAAAGGTAAAAATCGGCCGCTAAAATCGGCATTTATGACTGAAAAATCGGAATTTAACAAAAATCGGCAAAAATAGATATGGCTATACTAAAATAAGCAAAATTTGGCATATTCTATATTGAAGTTGGCAAGGCTATTTTAAATAGAGCAAAATCCGATTTTTTTTCATTCGACCTGTGGTAATTTTAATAGTTTCTGAGGGGCTTCCAAGGAAACAATGCAATCATTATTTGTGACTGGAGTGAGAAAACTAAAGCAGCAATATCCCATCATGAATTTACGCCTCTCAGCTCCCGCAATAACTGATAATTAATTAAGTTTTTGTATATGAATTACAAGACAATAACTAAAACACAAAAAAATAAATAAACAAGAACCATTTCTGGCCATAATTAATCTTATTGCGTATCTAAAAATAAATTACAGGTACTGAGCGGTAATGCCATACAAGTGTATTTTTCTACCAGAATTTGAAAACTTCTCTATAGTATTGATTATATCTTCCCAATTATCTTTGAGGAGCGGCCATGCTTCTGTAGCAGATGATCTAGTTATATTAATAATGTTATAGCGCATTAAGCTGTAAAATAAAAATCATCAGTAAAGAAATAGTATCTAAAGCATATAAGCATATAACAGGAATAAATGATAAAAAACAATTATATATACTCTTGTTTATGTATCTTCTTGACATATTTTAACGTTTTACGCCATTTATCTATTTCTGAATGGATACATATATTTTTAATAATTAATTTATAATCTTGAAAATGGCAGTCTACTTCGGCAATGACATTTACATAACACTGTGATTCTAAAGTAACATCATTATTGTAATCAATTTTTGGAGTTTGATTAGATTGAAAGGTAGGGAAGAAAAATTCGTCTATTTTACTCT
Source organism: Rhizophagus clarus (assembly GCA_015698045.1). Taxonomy (NCBI): domain Eukaryota; kingdom Fungi; phylum Glomeromycota; class Glomeromycetes; order Glomerales; family Glomeraceae; genus Rhizophagus; species Rhizophagus clarus. Next base: position 176,181 of record BLAL01000184.1, on the reverse strand, counting down.
TTTTTGTTTAGTATTGATGCACTTCCTAATATATAAATACAATATGGTTAGTTCTGCTGATTCTCAATTTGATAAAAATGTTGTCATACCTTATCCTGATCCCTCTTCTTTGATGATTTGATAATGAAAGTTCTACTGCCGTTATTTATAGCATTTATAGACCTACCATCTACAAATGTTAATTGATGATGACAATTAAACTGATTATATGGGGTCTTTGCAATAGAAAGGTACGAAACTCAAAAAAAAAATAAAAATTTAATTAATATTAAATTTACACTTATTTTAGTAAAAAAAACATAATTAACATATAAAGTAAATTTAAAAATTTTTTTGAGTTTTGTACCTTTCTATTGCAAAGACCCCATATGATCATTCTCTATCCTATATTCTAGCTATATAATAATCTATGCCCTAAAATGATGATTTAGCCAATTAGTCAAAATTCCTTTTTTGATTAACTATTCTATTATCAAAACCATCTGTACTTTGTAGGCAGTATGACCTAGAAAGTAGCTTTTTTAGCAAAATTTTTACAATTATATAACTGATAAGAGATTGATAGACTTAATACATCTCTAACCATACTTGTAGAATCATCTGAACCTGATGGTATCTTAGTATTACAATTAACTTTTCCATCAATTCATTTATAAGAATATTGAGTTTTCAGATCAGTGACGTTTATACCATCATAAAATGACCAAAAATATGGTGCATATGAATATACTCTTGTTTATTATTATTTGGTGATATAACTGTTGTGTTTATTACTGAATATGGTTGGTTATTTTTTAAAGCTTTTAAAGCTGTAGAATTTATTTTTATTTTTATTTTTTATTTTTATTTTTATTTTTATTTTTTGAAACCAGATACTTTATTAAGTAAATGCCCTTAGGGCGACGTCAAGAGTACAAAAAAGACTAACTATATCGAAACCAACTCCGAGAAAGTAGCTAGAATTAAGTAGACTCCAATCCCATTGAAACGAGATGACCAGTTGGACCAAAGTCCCAATTTCCAATTAAGGGAGAAAATTGTAGCAACCTATCCATCACAGAACCCAACCCAAAAAGAAATAAAATACTATATATGACTAAAATTTAGAAATTAGAGTTAACAAAAGCTTGACAATATCCATCTTATCGTCAGTCTTCTTGCCCGAGGACTTCTTTTTCTTTTTGTCTTTTGACTTTTTCGAAGTCTTCGTCTTGTCCTTGTTAGGTTTAGAATTAGCCGAGTGAGTTTTTGAGGAACTAGAATTCTTGGTCTTCATAGAGGAGTCTTTACTTTTGGACATCTTAGTCGAACCAGAGGAATCTTTGGACTTTTTTGTTTGTGAGGCAGTAAGGGGAGCCGAACACCATGGGAGAGAGTAGTCAACATTGTTATGATTGAAATTAAATCTGGTCTTCCTACAGATTTCTACATCATCATATTTTTCGAAGAAGTCTACAATCAAGGCCTTTCCACCTGTTTCAAATTGTTTAATAGCTTTGATTGGTAAATTACCAAACATTTCCTGAGAAGGAGCAGTGCGTTCCCATGTTGACCAATAACGAGATTCTTGAGGTAAATCATTAAGGTATAAGCGAAACTGTTCTCTTTTTTTTCTTTAGTGTAGCGACCAGTTTCCAGGGAACCAACGTACAGATATATCACCAAGGGAGTATTGCCATATCCCCTGTTCGAAGGAAGCGAGTGCAAAAGTTGAGAGACATATTTTGATTCGAAGCGTTTGGTATTTCCTTTGCTTCTTCATTGTCATCGAGATAGGATCTTCCCACGCTTTAAGTTTGGCAAGTATTTTTTCGTGGGACCAACTTGAGGGTATGTCATAAACGAAGATATCCCTAATGTTATTAACTTTTTCATCAGGAATGTTAGTATCTACGAATATTTTTTCCACCGATTTATTTGTAACCTTCATTTTCTTCTTAGTTTTTGGCGTAGTATTACTACTACCAGAAGGTTGCGAAGGTATAGGTGTATCATCGTTGGCGTACTCTATGTTTACGTCAATCAATTCCTTATCAGCTGTAGACGGTTGCTGCTCAGGCATAATTGGCGATTTTGAGGAGATACCAGGCTGAGATATTCCTAATTCAGGTATTATCGGCGGTATGACCAGGTGTGAGTCACCAGAATTAACCGGATTCTGTATACCACATGACATTTCCTTTACGACTACATCGCCCACTTTTTTCTCAAGGTTGGACGAAACTTTTTCAAAAAATTCAGGCTGATGGAGATAACACTCAAAAACCCTTAGGCCTGAATGTACCACCAAAGAAACTAGTGTATTAGGAATGTTTGTTTGTTGTAATATAGCTTTGTATCTTACAGGTTCAGCAGCAGCGCCAAAGGTCTTTATTAACCTTTTGCCTTGTTCCTGTGCGGTGCCACTTGTAATCTGTTGAAAATTTTCTTCTAACAACTGTAAAACATGTTGTTCAAATTGTATACACCACGACGCTATTTGGGCATCCGTTGTTTCTATCGCAGGAATAGCAGGTTGTGGTGGAGATACTGGTTGCTTGTTTTTGGTTTTCTTCTGTTTCTTTTTCCCTTTTTTCTTGGATTGAACTTTGGTCCAAATGCGCTGGGGAGGAGGGGGGTCATCACCCTCTCTATGAACTGAATAAGAAACGATAGAAGAGGGCTCTTCAGCTTCAGAAGAAGAGTCGTTGTCAGTAGGAAAATATTCTTCTTCCATAAAATATTTATTTTGGCTCAACTCCATAACGTCATTATTAAATAAAATAAAAAAAAATTTTTGTTTTAAATTTTATTATGGTTGTGAACAGAACGGAGAAGAGTTTCTATATAACATAAGCTGTAGAATTTATTGATTTTAACATTGGACATTGTTTATCTGAAGAAAGATTATATGACTTAAAGTATTCTAATCTCTCAATTGTAACATAATTCATATAATTGACACCTACAAATTGAAATAAAATTAGCAAATTAGTGTGAAAAAATCCCTTCTTTCCAAATAATTTACCTTGGGCAATTATTATGCAAAGACTAGTAATAATAAGTATAGTGAAAAAGGGTATATTTTTCATGGTTATAAATATTTAGAAAGGAAGACACTATATATATTATATAATAAATAATTGGGAAGGTTGCCAGGAAAATCAAGGTATGAGAATTTTTTATTAAAATTAAGATTTTTAATTTTTGAATAATTAAATTAAAATACCATTAAGAATAAATTTTAGTAAAAAAATTCTCATACCTTGATTTTCCTAGCAACCTCCCATTATTTATTTATTATATATTCCAAGAAGAAATAAAAATGATATGTGTTTCAAGTTAAAGTTTTTAGCGCAAGCACTTTACCACTTATATTGACAAAAAATTATACCATATGTAAAGATGCATGTCGTAAATAAAGAATTTCGACATGTCAAAAATGTCGAAAAAAAATAAACAATTCGTCAATGCAAATCAAAATGGCAAAAAGCCAAAATAAATTCGTCAAGTCGAAATTGGCAAAATTGTCGAAATAATGATTGGCTACAGATCATCATTTTTTTGTGATGTAATGATGTGGCTGGCAAAATTGAATATAAATAAACACGTCATAAAATCAAAAAAAAAATATTTTTGTTCTTGATTTCACATGAAATATTATCAAGTATTTCTTTGTTTGAATATGTCGAAAACACCTTCCGCTATTCTCAATTCAAAGATTCGTGGAAAAAAAGCTTTTTTACCTGACGATGTTGAAAATTCAGTTTCAACAGCGCTTTCATATATTTGGACAGTAACAAATAAAAAAATTGATTCGTGTGTTTTCAAACAAGATAAAGTGAGAATAATATTTAAGAAGAATGAAGGTCGTACGTATATTAACTTACAAAAGTTGTCATCAAGTTTTACGTTCATCAATAAGGTATAAGATTTTCTCATTTTTGGACAACTTTGTCCACTTTTTCCTTTTGGATAATTTTGTCCACTTTTTTATCAGGTTTGGTCACTTTTTACAGGTTTGGACAATTTTGTCCAATTTTTTTCGTTCTTGGTTATTCATTTCTATCCACTTTTTTTTCATTTCTGGACAATTTTGTCCACTTTTTTTTTTATTTTTGGACAATTTTGTCCACTTTTTTTTTTATTTTGGACAATTTTGTCCACTTTTTTTTTTATTTTTGGACAATTTTGTTCACTTTTTTGTCGGGTTTGGTCACTTTTCTATGGGACAATTTTAACAATTCGACAATTCTAAAAATTTCGACATGCCGAAATTAATTTCGTACAGTTTGTATATTTTGACAATTTCATCAATTCGATAATTCTAAAAATTTTGACATGTCAAAATTAATTTCGTACAGTTTGTACATTTCAACAATTTCGTCAATTTGACAATTCTAAAAATTTTGACATGTCGAAATTAATTTCGTACAGTTTGTACATTTCGACAATTTCGTCAATTCAACATGTCAAAATTATTTCGACAATTCTGACTATTTCGATATTTCAATAATTTCTACATGTCGAAATTATTTTAGCATTTCGGCATTTCGACAGATTTTAATTTTGACATTTCAGCATTGACCTTTACCATTTCGGCTGGTAACTTTAACCATATGCTGATTCGATCAAATTATTATTATAAGACTTTTATCAAAAAAGTGCTTTTAACAAAATGAGCAGACATATACATAATTATTATTAAATACGAAACAAAAATCTGAGAGAAAAAAAACTGAATCATACATAAAATCAGATTAATTTATAATTTTGAATTTTTATTATATCGCTGAGATTATAACTATTGTAACACAATGATGTAATAATTTTGTAATTGAATAATAATAATATATTGACGAAAAAATTTCTTAAAATGTTCATATTAGCAATAGAAGGTTTACTTTAATATTTTTAAATTATAAATATCCAATAACACAAATTTTAATTGGTCAAGTTATACGAAGAATAAGTTACAAAAGTGATAACATCAGAAGTTGTATTTTTTATAGAGTCTATGTAATATCTATAATCCCATATATATCCAATGTAAAATTATTATATAAATTTTTATAAATCTGTAATACACATGAATAGTTGATTTATTTTACAGGTCGAATAAAAAAAAATCTCCAAAAATCAGCAATCTGATTTTTGTCTGATTTTTGGATATATATTGTCTGATTTGTGGTTTTTTGTTACCGATTTTATGGTGCGAATTGTTCATGAACAGCATTGCCAATTTGTGTCAAAAAATCGGCATTCCTATTTTTAAATAGTGCATGCAAATCAGCACTCTGATTTTTAAATAGTGCATGCAAATCGGCACTCCAATTTTTAAATAATGCATACAAATTCAACCAAATTAGCTAAATTTATTTTATTTATATTTATGAAGTACGACACATGCAAAAATTTATTTTTTCTCAAAAAATTTTATTCAAAGTAGTTTAATTTAAAAATTTACATGTTTTATTAGTAATTAAAAAATAAGAATTTATTTTAATAAAAAATTAATCTAAAAAAAAGAAATCTATAATGAAAGTAAAAAAATAAATCAAAGTAAAGAAATGTGTTAAAAAATAAGAATAACAATAAAGAAAAAAAGTGAAATAAAAGAAATAGGGGAAATGAAAAGAAGTAAAGGAAAATAAAAAAAAACGAAAAGAATACAAAGGTAAAGAAAATGAAAGGAATGAAGAAGAAAATGTAAGAAAAAAGGATAGTGTAATATAAAAAAAAAACAAAAAGAATAGTAGGAAAACATAAAGAAACGAAAAAAGAGAAGGGAGATATAAAGGAGCAAAAAGAAAGGAGGGGGAAACGTAAAGGAACAAAAAGAAAGGAAGGAAATGTAGACGAACAAAAAAAAAGGAGAAAATGCAAAGGAATAAAATGAAAAGAAGTGGAAACATAAAGTGATAAAACAAAAAGAAGAGTGAAACGTAATAGAATGAAAAAATGGAAAGCAAAACGTAAAAAAAGAAAAAATAGAGGAAACATGAAGAAATGAAAGAGAAATGTAAATATACAAAAGAATTGAAGAGGTGATGAAAAGAATGAAGAGAAGTGAAAAGAAACAAAAAGAAACAAAAGAGACAAAATAAACTGAAAGGTGGATAAAAAGAAAAGAATGAAGAGAAAAAAAAGGGGGGAAACGTAAAAAAACAAAAAGAAAGAAAAGAAATGTAAAAGAACAAAAAAAAGAGGAAATGAAATGACAAGGGAAAGGAACAAAATGAAAAGAAGAGGAAGCGAAAAGGGTGAAATGAAAAGGAAGGAAAATATAAAAAATAAAATGAAAAGAGGAGAAACATAAAGAGACGAATGAAAAGAAGATGAAACATAAAGGAATAAAGCAAAAACGAGAGCAAATATAAAGTGATGAAATGAAAAGGAAGGTTAAACGTAATAGTCAAAAAAAAAATAGAAAGAAAAACGTAAAAAAAAAGAAAAAAAAGAGGAAGAAATGAAAGAGAAATGTGAATATACAAAAAGAATTGAAGGGAGACAAAAAGAATGGAAAACAAACGAAAAGAAACACAGGGGATAAAAGAAAAAATGAAAGAAAAGTTAGTAAATAACGAAATGTAATTGATCATAAAAAAAATAAAATGAAATAAAAAGAAACATACTTGTAAAGAAGCCCAATTACTAAAAACATTCGATCAGAACCTGCAAAAAAAAGATGGATTCATTAGTAAAATATTTCCTAAAAAAAAGAAAAAATAAAGTTTTGAAAATTTTGAAACTTACATTCATTATGCCCATGGCCATCATCCAAGAATCGAAGACCAGAAGCTACAAAAAAAAGATAGAAACGTTAGTAAAAATGTCTCCTAAAAAAAACAAAGAAAAAAAAAGTTTTGAAAATTTCAAAACTTACATTCATTACGCCCACGGCCATCATCCAAGAATCGAAGACTGAAAGCTACAAAAAAAAAGATGGAAACATTAGTAAACCATTTCCTAAAATAAAAGAAAAAAGTTTCAAAAATTTTGAAACTTACATTCATTACGCCCACGGCCATCGTCCAAGAATCAAAGACTGAAAGCTACAAAAAAAAAGATGGAAACATTAGTAAACTATTTCCTAAAATAAAAGAAAAAAGTTTCAAAAATTTTGAAACTTACATTCATTACGCCCACGGCCATCGTCCAAGAATCAAAGACTGAAAACTACAAAAAAAAAATGGAAACATTAATAAAAACGTCTTTTAAAAAAAAACAAAGAAAAAAAAGTTTTGAAAATTTCAAAACTTACATTCATTACGCCCATGGCCATTATCCAAAAATTGAAGATCAGAAGCTACAAAAAAAAGATGGAAACATTAGTAAACGTTTCTTAAAAAAAAAAGAAAAAATAAAGTTTTAAAAATTTCAAAACTTAGATTAATTACGCCCATCGTCTAAGGAGAGAAAAAAGAGATATTGGTACGTTTTTAAAACTATTAATAATAAAACCTATTATCAATTCGCCTTTCCAAAATCTTCAAGGCTGCATTCTACAAAAATGGAGAAAAGAAAGAAACATTAAAATGTTTCTTTAACACGAAACTCGCCGTTTTTACAATAAAGCTAAAAAATTTTTTTTTAAATTAAATAAAAAAAATTCGTTTTTTAAATTAAATAAAGTTAAAAAAAATTTGTTTTATATTAAATAAAAAAAAAATTCATTTTTTTAGATTAAATAAAAAAAAATACGGCTTCTTTGGATAACAGTATTTTAGTGGTGTGTACCAACTTTTTGTTTGTTTGTTTTTTTATTTAAAGAAATACATTCTAACAGTTGCTTTTTTTTATTTGTAAATGAGCAGAAGGAAAAAAATGAAACATAATAAGCAAAAATAAAAAAAAATTATCAATAAATCAATAAACAAATGATGTAATTATATAGTCAGCCAATTAAAGACGATCATTTTGATTGAAAAATCGGCAGAGTTATATAAAAATTGGCAGAATTATATAAAAATTGGCAGAATTATATAAAATTGGCAAAATTATGTAAAAATTGGCAGAATTATATAAAAATCGGCAGAATTACATAAAAATCAGCAGAATTAAAGATGTTAGCTGTAATTGATTAGATAATGCTGTAATATTACAATATACGGCATTACAGTTATGACACTTTTCGTAATACCATAATTAGGCCGTAATGCTATAATTAGGCCGTAATGTCATAATTAGGCTGTAATGCCTTAATGCCGCCTAAGGTTTCCTGCCAAAAGTCATTTGGCCCAATGCCGAAAGTTAAAACTCTCTATATAGTGCCGCGGCATAGTTTTGGTATATATAGTATTAGTGTGATAACATTTTTTAATTCATATTAATAAAAAAAAATGTTAAAAACAGTTGTTTTAAATACATATTAATAAAAAAACTGCGATTTTATTAATAAAAAAACCACGATTTTATTAATAAAAAATAAGCCGCGATTTTATTAATAAAAAATAAGCCACGATTTTATTAATAAAAAATAAGCTACGATTTTATTAATAAAAAATAAGCCGTGATTTTTGTTAATAAAAAATAAGCCGTGATTTTATTAATAAAAAATAAGCCGCAATTTTATTAATAAAAAAAAGCCGCAATTTTGTTAATAAAATAATTTGTTAATAAAAAAGAGCTGCGATTTTGTTAATAAAATAATTTGTTAATAAAAAATAAGCTGTGATTTTGTTAATAAAAAAAGCTGCGATTTTATTAATAGAAAAAAGTCACGATTTTATTAATGATTTCATATAAATAAGCCAGTCATAATTACGGCATAATTACAACATTACAGCACAATTATGATATTACAACTTTTGCATTCTGAAGAAGCTAGGTTGCAACCTATTACTTACAACACTATGTCTTATAATTACAGTTACGGATAACATCTTTAGGCAGAATTATATAAAAATTGGCATAATTACATAAAAATCGGTAAGAGCATATTAAAATAAAGCAAATTCTGATTTTTTTTCATTCGACCTGTGATAAGTTCAATTACGCATTTAAATATCTAACCAACTAAAAATTTTATATTAAAATAAGCAAATAAAAGTCTTACGTAGGATTGTTTTTTATATAATCATTAAGCAAACTCAAATCTAACATATTTATATATTGTTTGGGGTCCTGTTAAGGTGGTGCATTTTTTCTGATACTATTGCACTATAAATGTTAAAATTTCTTAAATAAAATGAATAAAGTATTAGTAAACTATTATTATTATCATTAAAAACATTATTAAAATTATATACGGTAAATTCCAAAAGGCATTATTTTGCTCATGAATAGAATAATTTTTTGTTAAACCAGAATTGATTGCAGTTTGCATATTTTGCTGTATTCTTGGTAATATTTCTTCCATTGTCAAGTTAATTTTATTTAAATTATTTTAATCAACAAGACAGCTGTGATATGGACTTTGACATTTTGATCCATCATATGTTAAACAATATTTTCCATTTTTTGGCCAATCTTCTAATATCATTGCTACTATCATTGTACATTATACATAACTATTACCAACTTTTAACTAGGGCTCCGATCGGTTGAGTTTGGTTCAGTTTTTGCAAAAACTGATACTGAACTGAATTGATCAGTATCAGTATTGATGATTACTGAAACTGACTGGTATCAGTATTGATGATTACCAAAACTGACTGGTATCAGTATTGATGATTATCGAAACTGATCGATAATTACCAAAAACTGAACTGATTTACCGATATTAAAAACCATTTTTAGTAAAAAAACATCGTGAAACTATTTTGGTATTTTTTTACTAAATCAAATCATCTATAAAAATGTTTTGCAACGTTTTTATTAAAGTGACAAAAAAAACGTTGCGAAATGTTTTTTTATTAAAATTAACTAACAAAAACATTTCACAATATTTTCTATTAAAGCTACAAAAAAAACGTTGCGAAACATTTTTTTATTAAATTAACTGATAAAAAATGTTTCATACCGTTTTTTAATTAAAGCAACAAAAAAAACGTTGCAAAATGTTTTTTTATTAAATCAACTAATAAAAAATGTTTTGCTACATTTTTTAATTATAGAGACAAAAAAATGTAACAAAACGGTTTTTTATTAAATTAACTGATAAAAAACATTTTGCAACGTTTTTTAATTAAAGCAACAAAAAAAATGTAGCGAAATATTTTTTTTATTAAAATTAGCTCATAAAAACGTTTTGCAACATTTTTATTATAGAGACAAAAAAACGTAGTGAAACATTTTTTTATTAAATTAACTAATAAAAAATATTTCCTAACGTTTTTTAACTAAAGCAACAAAAAAAAATGTAGCAAAATGTTTTTTTTTATTAAACTAACTGATAAAAAATATTTCGCAATGTTTTTTAATTAAAGCAACAAAAAAAATGTAGCGAAATGTTTTTTTTTATTAAATTAACTGATAAAAAACGTTCCACTACATTTTTTAACTAAAGCAACAAAAAAAACGTAGCAAAACATTTTTTTTATTAAACTAACTATTAATTAACTAAAGCAACAAAAAAAAATGTAGCAAAACATTTTTTTTTATTAAACTAACAGATAAAAAACATTTTGCAACATTTTTTTTTATTAAACTAACTGATAAAAAATATTTCGTAACATTTTTTAATTAAAGCAACAAAAAAAAATGTTGCGAAATATTTTTTTATTAAAATTAGCTTATAAAAACGTTTCACAATGTTTTATTATAAAGTCAAAAAAAAATGTTGCGAAATATTTTTTTTATTAAATTAACTGATAAAAAACGTTTTGCAACATTTTTTAACTAAAGCAACAAAAAAAATGTAGCAAAATGTTTTTTTTATTAAAATTAACTCAAATATTTCGCAACATATTTTTTTTATTAAATTAATTGATAAAAAATGTTTCACAACATTTTTTAATTAAAGCAACAAAAAAACGTTGTGAAACATTTTTTTATTAAAATTAGCTAATAAAAACATTGCACAACATTTTTATTAAAGTGATAAAAAAAATGTTGCAAAATGTTTTTTTTACTAAAATTAACTCATAAAAACGTTTTACAACATTTTTATTAAAGTGACAAAAAAAACATTGCAAAATGTTTTTTTTATTAAAATTAACTAATAAAGATTTTTCACAACGGTTTGTAATTATGTTGAAAAAACCATTGTGAATGATTTTTTTTTATTCAATTAACATTTCGCAATATTGTTTGTTAAAATGACAAGAAAAAAGTTGTGAATAGTTATTTTTTTATTAGATTAACAAATAAAAACGTTTTGCAATATTTCTTAATTAAAGTGACAAAACACTGCTGCAAAATGGTTTGTTTTATCAAAATAACTAATAAAAAATATTTCACAACGTTTTTTATTATATTATTTAGTTAAATCAATTTGGTAAATCAGTTTGGTAAATCGCAAAACTGGTACTGAAACCGCAGTTACCAAAACTAATCAGTAAATTTACCAAAAGTTTCAGTTCAATAAACCGTAAAAACTGAAACTGCTCTGATACTGAAACTGATCGGTATGATTCGGTAATTACCAAAACTGATCAGAGTCCTACTTTTAGCTGTATGCCTATTTGTTTTTGAGCTTGAATAGGAGCAAGAAGAATTTCAATTCATTTATGAAAAGTAATTCGAATTGCTTCACGAAATTCTTTAGTTTCTTTCTTTTGTTTAGACTTTTCTAAAATAGGTATTAGGTCAACAAGTGCTTTTGATTTAGGTTTGTTACAAAAATTGGTGAGAATATTTCCAATAGTAATGAATATTGGATGTCGAGAACTCTTTCCAAAGTGGTCAAGTGTAGTTGCATCTGAATAAAATATGATTGGTAAAATCTTACTCCCATAAAGCACATAATTATTTGCTTGCTTCCACCAATCACAATTAAACATTTTATTATAAGATTGCTCTTGATTAATCTAAAATCGTCAAATTAATATTATTAATATGATGCAAATATAAAGAAAATACTAATATAAATATTTAAAGATTATTTACTTCTTGGTTAATCTAAATCTCATTATAATCAAACACCAATTCTTTTGCAATTTCAGCATTATCTGGATTTTGTCTTGATATTAATGAATAAAAGAGTAAGCAGAAAAGGTATATGGGTTCTTTGCTAGGAAAATGACTTTTTGAGAAATTTTTTAACTAAATTTTATTATTAAGCTCATTTTAATCTATTAGCTTTGAAAAATAAAGAACTATAAAAATCTCAATTTTTGGTAAAAAGTTCTCAGAAGATCATTTTCCTAGCAAAGAACCCATATATTGTTCAGATATAAGAAAAATACCGATTATAAATTGTTTATTAGTAGACGATGTGATGAATTATTAAAAAATGCAAATACATTAAATTCTTTATAAATTATAGCTCTCAATAAAAGATGATTATATAAATTTATAAGTGTTACTTTGAAAAAAATAATCGATCATTTTCTAGTATCTAGTAATATTGTATAGTTTTATCAACTTACTTCATTCTTTAAGATCTTATTAAACATTGAAATAATTTTAATTAATTTATCTACAATAATTAATATATAAGAATATAAAAATTAATGTTTGATTCGTGATTCTCAAGGGATGAATATTTCGCCTGGAATATATGAAGATATTCCAAAATAATCCTAAAGATTATTTCCTTCTCGAAGCATAAAACCATGTGTATAAGTATATACAGTATAATATTTTATTGATAATTTGGAATCTATAATATTCAGAAAGTAACTTGACTTTTATTGATTTTAGAAATATATAATTACTGCCATTAGATCTGTTTCAATGAGAGAAATCCAATGAGCTGAATTTCAACCTCTTACAATCACTGGATGGCAAGTTATCCTTAAATAATTTTAAATTTTTAAGTTTTGCTTTTTTTAAATTTAATATTTTAGTTCTTAGTAAAGTGTCTTTCAGTGCTTAGAAAATTTACCAGAATTTTGGAAAAAAGATAGTCAAATAACATTGATACCTTTCATTGCTGGAATTGCAAATTCTACGTTACTAATATAATTATATATAACTTTTACCTATTGACTAATAATTTAACAGTATATTAATATAAGTTTTAAAGTTAATAAAAAAATATAAAAATCTTATAAAATGATTTTATTAAAAAGTGATTTGAGTATTTTATATCACAAAATGAAAAAAATGTTTCTTTACAATTATTAGAATTCCATTGATCAAAATAAATCATTATCATTTTAAGATAAATATTACCTGCTGGTCAGATTGTGAAAAATATGATTGTTTATTACTTGCAATTCTCTTAAAATAACCAATTTTTAATCAATAGATTATTGATTAATCTTGACGACAATAAGTTCGATATAACAAATAATTGAAAAAATATAATTTTATAATTAATCATGACTATTTAAATTCTGATAATCAGTTATAATAAGTACACTCCCCGACCAAAAGTCTCCGACTACTTTAAAACCGAAAAAAAATACACCAACTTCAACATTTAATTTCTTAATGATTTATAAATAAACATTGTAAAAAATTTATATAGTTTTATTCAGAAAAACGTGAATTTTATTAATATCTAGTTGGATTTCCGTGGCTATCTAATACAGCTTGAACCCTCCTTGGCAAACTTTCAACTAAATTTGTTAAAATTTCGGGTTCGATTTTATTCCATTCCTCCTCCAAGATTACCATTAATTCCTCAATATTTTTTGGATGAGGTTTGTGTTCCCGGACTCTCCTTTCCAAAACATCCCACAAATGTTCAATTGGGTTAAGGTCTGGGCTCTGTGCAGGCCATGGAAAGTCTATTATCGAATTATCCTCTTTCCATTGTTTAACCGTTCTTGCTCTATGCACTGGGGCATTGTCATCTTGAAAAATATATTGTGAATTGTTTTCTAAACTATTATAGAAGGGTAAAAAAGTGTTTTCTAATATTCCCATATATACAGAAGCATTAATACTACCAGAAACTTGGATTAAAGGACCAATTTTATCTTTCGCAAAACACCCCCATACCATAACACCTTGGTTTCCGGATTTTACAGTTGGAATCAAGCAATCCACATCATATTTTTCATGTGGTTTACGCCAAACCCAGTGGTGTGCATCATTTTGGAATATCATAAAGCGGGATTCATCACTCCAAATGATAAAATTCCACTCATCATCCCAATCTCTTCTTTCACGACACCATTCTAGTCTTTTTTTACGATTTGCTTCAGAAACAAATGGTTTTCTCTTTCCAGCTCGTCCAAAAAAACCCTCAGAGTGTAAAGTACGTTTTATAGTATTAGAGGATACTGAAATTGATAAAGATTCACTAAATTTTTTTGTCATTTCCTCTAGTGATTGTTGCCGGTCTTCCTTAAGTGTTCTTACAAGTTGTCTAACGTTTCTTTCTGTGAGTTTTAGTGGCCTTCCCGAACGTGAAGAAGCTGTAATTTGTCCTGAATTTTTGTACCTCGTTATAGTATCATGGATAGTGCTTTTAGGGTGCCCAAGAATTTCCCCAATATTTCGTTCACTATGACCTCCTTTCCAGAGACCAATAATCTCTCCTCGCTCAAACTCAGTAAGTTCACGTCTTTGGGACATTATAAAAATATATTTTTTTTTTTATTTTCGGATAACTGAAAACAAGAGCTTCATGGGAAAAAAAAATTTTATATGTTTATATTTAATGGATTTGGCGTAAACAAACTTAATAGGTAATGATCGGCAATAAAAAAATCGGGTGGTCGGAGACTTTTGATCGGGGAGTGTATTATAAATATAAAAGACTTAATATAATACAATGTAAAATATTGTTGTTATAATTTTTTTTTAATTATTTTATAGTAATGATTCATTAACTATAAGATCATTTAGACAAATAACAAGTCTGGAAATTATGGATTTTCCTGATCTTGACGGTTAAAGCATCAGATACAATAAAAATCATCGGCATCATTCTCACAATTTATAATATATGATCGAAGATATTAACTAAAATTTTATTGTTCACAAATATTATCAATTTTTGGCAATTTCTCCTAATATAAATTTTTATTAGTTTATTCAAACATACCAATTTTCAAGAAAAATTTTTTAATTTTGACTTTATACAAGAGTGAGAAAAGAAAAGAACAAAGCAGTGCTAATCTATTATTTACAAATTTCTTTATTAATTAATTTTTTACTTTATTAATTTT
This sequence comes from Rhizophagus clarus, assembly GCA_015698045.1. Taxonomy (NCBI): domain Eukaryota; kingdom Fungi; phylum Glomeromycota; class Glomeromycetes; order Glomerales; family Glomeraceae; genus Rhizophagus; species Rhizophagus clarus. Next base: position 161,032 of record BLAL01000184.1, on the reverse strand, counting down.
AATATCACAATGATTATCTAATATTGCTTATGTACATTCATTTTATATTATGATAGCCTTTTGTTAGCAAATAGAGTATTGTTTTTTCATTATTTGAGATCTGTAATTTATAAATTAATACTTATAATTTTTTTATAAAGCAATATTAAATATTGGATATTATAAATATAATAAATATATTATTTAGAAATATTGGAGAATTACAAAAGCTTACTGTAAGTAGTATAAGCTAATTTTAAACTACAGTAAATTGATGGTGAACTGTGTCACTATATCTAACCCCTATACTATTATTTTATTAGGTTAAATAGAACATTTTTTTTTGCAGTAATTACGTATCTAAATATATGTAAATCTATAATAATTAAATAACCTAAATTTATTATTAACCTGATAAATTTTAAATATTATTATTCCAATGATTGTTGGATAATTTATGTCATTTAAAATAAAATACTTGCAATTTTATTTTTATTTTTATTTTTACAGTTAGGTACCGCAGATACAGTTATACATTAAATAAGTACTAGACTAAAATGTATATAAAAAAAAAACTGTAAAAACTTTCATCATGAAAGGGAATCCATTAGTTATTAATGGAAAACTATGTGAATTTCTAACTTATAAGTCTACACTGTTAGTAATAATAAAAATAAAAGAAAGATTACAATAATAAAAAAATAAATGAGAAGACAAATATAAAGAAGTAAATGGAAAATAATTAAAATTATCAAAAGAAATATCAGATATATAATTATGTTATAACCCAGAGTGTAAAAAATTACTAGATGCCTAAATTAAATATTGGTGTAATTAATTTTTGGATGCTGATAAGACTGTGAAGTTATTTTAGGACCAAAAGTAGTGGCTTGTTTATTCAGTCGATGTTATGAGAAATCATTATTTTGAACCTGAAGTTGACGATTTCTTTTATAATGTGATTGAAATAAATCTGGATTTGTAAGTCTGTTTGGATTTGATGTAATATTGAGGTGAGATAATTTTCATTGTTTTAAAGCAGAGGCATGAACATTCTAAATTTGGTTTTTGAACTCATTAAAAAAAGAACGTAAAAATTTTAAGAGTAAGTAAATAGCAAGGATGTGTAGAGAACAAAACCTTATATAAAGTAAAGTATGAAGGTAATTGAAATAGTTGCTTTACAAGTATCATATCTATGAGGTTCAATGACGTTGAAAAAGTAGAGTAAGTATATAAAAAAATTCTTACAATTTATTTTCATCACTAAATTCAATGAAATTTTAGATTGTTACATGACTGTGAATTATTGGCTAAGATGTGTTGCAATACTGATCACATTGTTGGCCAATCATTTAAAAGGGGTAATTAAAAAAAATGATACAAGTATAGATATAAAATACTACTAATATTTAAATGAAAAATATGGCTAGCAAAATTTTTTTTAACTAATATATTCAAAACTTAAATAGAAGCGTCAACATTTTATATAAATATTATTTATTTAAAGCTGTAAAAGGTGCAATAGATTTGAACAAACCTTTTAGAAAACTCAAGGAAGAAATTAATCATGAATGGTCTTGTTATTTTAGGCAACGTATTTTGATAAAATTTTTTAAGGGATGTATATATTTATTTGATATTATTTGTAACTGAGATCTATGATTTAGTCTTTTTTTTTATGATGATTTTGATAATATCTTTTATTCAGTTTTTCCTTTATGGGAAATTTTTTTGGTATAAAGGATTCATTATTTGATACTTTTTTATGATGAGTACCATTGAAAAAATTTTTTTTGAGGATTTTAGTACGAATTGTTATTTGATAATACCCTTTATACAGAACTTTCTTTACAGAAACTTTCTTGGTATAAAGGATTCATTTATGATAAATGCTCTTTATATAAATGCCTTATATACATCACTGGTATAAATGATTTATTTTGGCCATTCATGACTGATAATTAATAATGCCTCTTATACATTTTTGATATAAGGGATTCATTAAATGATGTATTTTCATACAGTAGATTATGAGATTAAAACTATTGAAATAATTACAATCTTATAAAGGTGAATCTAATTAATAAATTATTTATTTATTTAAGGTCAATTACAAGGTTTGTTCGAATCAATAAATGACGTAATATCTGACAAAAATTACATGAAATATGGATTGTATTTGGAATATCTTGCTCGAAAAAAAGGATGGCATGATATTATAAATTCTATTCTTCCAATTGAAAGGTTAAAAGCACTTCAAAATATCTTAAAGATAAAAAAAAATATTTTACATAAATTACTTATCAAAATTAATATTTTATTTTATTTCTGTAACAGATTCAAACTTTTGAAAATATTAACCCTATTGTTACGATAATCAGTAAAGCATACACTAAATTAACAGATTATAATAATGTTATTTTATCCAGTATTTTATATGTAGAGGATATTAAAATTAAATATTCGTATATATTTAAAGGTCTCAATAAGAAAAAGAAATGGAACGAATTTTATAGTATTATTATACTTGTTCAAATTCTATTATCATTGAACAATTTTATTATTCAATATATTCAAAATGAATCTGGAGAAATATCATCACCTCTTTTTAAGCAAACAAAAAAGTTAATCAATTTTATACTAATTATATGGAAATTGTTATCATACAAAACTCGAAGTATTCGCATTAATGAATTTACATACAGTCATGATGTCATAGCACATATTACAAGTTTTTTGAATTATGAATTTGAAGACTCCTTATGGATAAAATGGTAAGAAATTATTATATAAATATTTATTTTTAACAATCTAACTGTATTTAATGAAAGGAAAAATGTATCTAATAATTCAAGTTCAAAGCAACAAAATGTGAACAAAAAAAATGATATATATGGTATTTTTGTGTATCCTTATACTAACTTTGAAGTTAACTTGGCAATAGGGGAAATTTCTAATGGACCGTTTGTTAAAATCTGAAAAAGTGAAGTCCATGCTTAAAATGATCAAAAAAAAGTATTTAAATGTTTGAAAGACGCAATAGACGATCTCATTAATTTTTTACAACAAAATATAACTAATTTTAAAATTGAAGAAATTTCAGAATCAGAACTAATGTTTTTTGGAATATGCGCTTATGATACCGTATTTTTATTAATTTAATTAATTTTATAATTAAAAAAATTAAAAATCATATGGTTTATTAATTATTTAGAAACACAATTAGAATTTTATATGTGTAATATATGCTATTATCCTTTTTATAGAATTAGAAGAGTTGCGAATATACAAGTGCCATATTTTAAAAATTCTATAGGAGAAATAATTATATTGGTTCAAGTACTTATGTCTTTACGTGAAATGTTGAAAAAATCAATTGATATTATTAAATCTTATTTGATTGGATTAAAAGATTCTGTCATCATTAAGGAAGACTTTTATGATGAAGACGATATCAATGACAATGATGATGACGATGATGGTGACGATGATGATGAAGATGATAGTGATAGACAGAATCATAAAATAATGAATGATAGCGAGGAAGAAGAAGAAACATTATTCATTCTAATACAAAATACTCCTAAAAAATATAAAGCTAAAACAATGATGATGACGATGATGGTGACGATGATGATGAAGATGATAGTAATAGACAGAGTCATAAAATAATGAATGATAGCAAGAAAAAAGAAGAAACACCATTCATTCTAACACAAAATACTCCTAAAAACATCAGGAAAAATTTTGGTCTGCAGATCTGCGCAATTCTGCGGAGTACATTTCTGCGCAGATCTGAGGATATGTCGATGCGCAGCACTGAAAAATTTCATGGATTTCTGCGTAGATCTGCAAGCTGCGAAATTTTTCAAAATAATAATAATATTAATGAGTCGTGACTATTATTTTTTTTATGCGATTATTATCAATTTTTCATTATAACTTTTAGCAATAATTAATTATACAAAATATACTAGCTATTAGTAGTTTTACTATAGTAATGTTAGATTATACAACCAAATATTCAAATATAATTAACAAAAACCCTGCTTTAAAAAAAAAAATAATACTAAAACTAATGTTAATTCAGTTTCTGCCAAATCGATAGTCCAGATTAGAGAACTATAAAGAAATATAAGATTTGATTGAAAAAACGCGAAATAATCTAAAACTTTGCTATTTTCAACTTTCTAACTTACAAAATCATCGTATTCTTCGTTGTTATTAATTGTTGTTTTACCTTCCATTTGTAGAAGAATTCGATTTTCTTGACTTCCCTTTTGTTTCTTTCATTTTGTGGCTTTTTCAGCCTTTTTTTCTTCAGCTTCTGTGATTTCTTCCATTATTTGCGGCGTAGCAGGGCTATTTTTTTCAAAAGCTCGCTATTAATTAATAAATAATATTTACAGATGTATATTAATAATTTATATAAAATGTCCCAAAATTGAATTTCAAAATATTGAAGATATTTACCAAAAATGCATACACGTGTCTTGTAACGGACCTATCGTTAGAGCTCTTCAGATTTAATAGAATGTCACATATGGGAAGAATATACGCACAATGCATGGTTGACAATTCTTCTTCTTTGTGCGATCTAAAAACTGAGTAACCGATTTTTGACAAGAGTTCATGGTTCGTAAAAAGTTCCTCGTACGCCTTTTTAGTTTTTTTACTGTTTTTCCACTCAGTGATTTTTACTGGAAACGTGTTATTATCAATACGTTCTAATCGATCTTTGCCAAATGTAGTGAACATTGCATTACAGATATGTGCTGCAATATCGTTTCTTTTGCTTCGACCTTTGTTCTTAATCTATAAAATTATAAAAAATATTCAGTATCCTATTTAAATATCGTTAAAAATTGGGATCTTATTCACTTCTGCAAATATTTTATCGCCAAATAAAGAGACCCAGCTATTTCTTCCGATACTTTCGATGAAATGGCTCGCATAAACAGAGAGATATTCTTCTAATGCATCTCGATATTCAATATGGGTGGGAAACAATACATCTGGTAGAAGTTTTTTAACAACTTCTTTATAAGCACGCTGTAAAAGAACTCACTTTTAATTAGTTTCAAAAACTATAACATTTCTTAAATAATCGATTCAAATAACTTACATTCTAAAAATCATCAGATAGTTCATCGAGCGCAATAAGCTTATTCAACGATTTTGAATTTTCTTGCTGTTGGGAACTGATAAATCTACAGATCTTGTATAACGCGTTGATTTTTTTATCGATTAAGGTAATCGAATAATTGAAATCTTTCAGAGTGACGTGAGAGCTATCAGTTTCTTCAGCAAGTGCTGGTGAAATGTCATAATCCTGATCACTAATATGAGTATTGCATTCAACCGAATGTTCATGTTCAACTGGACTATTATTATCTTCGATATCCATTGATGTGATATCAATAATTGAATCAGACGATCGTCTTTGAGAGAGCGTGCTTTGGGTACTTTAGGTGCTTTGAGAAAGGTCAGTTAAAGTTGGCTCAATTGATTTTCTGCGGAAAGGTGTAGGTGGTGTAGAAGTGGTCAGAGTAGCAGTAGAGCTGCTCGCTTCTTTTTTAGAAATAGTTAATAGTTATAATAATAATTTTTTGTATGTATTAGAGATTCGTTACTTACTAGATAACATTTTTGAAAATTTGTTTTCAGTAGTACGAGCTGCCTTTTCTTGTAACCTTTGAGTTCCAATGGAAGAAAGCTCACTTTGATCGTCATTTATTTTTCTTTTTTGCTTTTTATCCTTATGCATGATAGTAAAAAATTACTCCAACTGAAATCAAAGAAAAAATTACATCAAAGAGAATCAAGAAAAATCAAGAATTACGCCAAGAATTGAAAAAGAAAAAATTACGTTGACAAGAGTCAAAAAAAAAAATTATGTATGTATCAAAGAGAAAAAATTATATAGTTATTACCAAAGAGAAAAAAAAAATACACAAAAAAGTAAAAAAAAAACTTACGTTAACAGGAAAAAAGCGCTAGAGTAAATTAAAAAAAGAAAAATTCTATCAATTTGAATATTGATAAATATTAACTTCGTACTAACGATATTAACGGTGACTTATACGATAAATTGTCGGTAAAATTCACATCAACTCCTATCGATATTGGTGATTAATATGGAACTAACTAATAAGATACTAGAAATAAATTAGCAACATTGTTAAAAACATTTGTATAACTTTTGATAGAATTATATATCTCTTTGTTACATTTCGGAATAATTATGCAACCCTTCGTTACATTTTGGACTAAAATAAATAAATTAATATATGAAAGTAAATTAATATAAATGTTAAAATAAATTTAAATGTGTAAAATAAATTAAAGTAAATTAATATAATGTCAAAATTAATTAAAGTAAATTAATATAATGTCAAAATTAATAATGTCAATTAATACGAAATTAAAATAAATTAATATAAAATATAAAAGATCATTTTTTGATTAATTAATAAATCTTAAATTTTTTTTAATTTGGAAATTCTTGACAAGTATCAACTCAATTGCTTCGTAATCATTTATAAGACTTTGAATTCTAGTAAAAAAATATGGATAATTATTGTTGTGGAATCTGTAAAAGAGATTTTAAAACCACTAGTAGGTTAACGCGATACGCTAATATCATGCACCAAGGAAGAATAACGATTCTTTGAGTGAATGAACAGTGATTTCATGATGAATCGTCTATTCAAACACCAGAACATGACAAAACCTTATGGATGATGCCAATTGTGAATCCATCAGTTGCAATCACGCAAGAAACTAACACGCCTTTTTCACCAAGTACTCCACAGGCCAACAATATTGATATTGAAATGGAAGTTGATTATGAAGAACTACCACGTTACAATCTGTGAAGTCAAGCACGAAATAGAGAAACAGAAGAAACTATTGAAGAGAGTGCTGAAAATATAGAAACAGAACCACAATTACTGGCAACATTCAGAGAAACTGACTGCGATCCTGAAGATCTTCAGGAAGTAAGTTTAGATAATGCTTTGGATACTATTGAAGGAAAGAATAAATCTAAACACATCGCAGAATGGCCTAGTGATGCATATTGGGAATTCATAGAATTAATAGTAAAGGGTAACATCTCCAATAAGGTTGGAGATAAAATAATTAAATTTTTCAATAGGCATAGCAATTTAGAAAAATCACCATTGCCGAAATCAACAAAAGATGATAAAGATTATCTCAATCAAATAAGTTCACCTTCAATAGATTTCAAAGAAAAATCTGTCACAAATTATGCTAGAGTTGATTTTAAACTTTACTATCATCTGATTTTTTGTGCAATTTAAGCCTTCGTACAGCAACTGGAAGTAGCTGATAATTTAGGAGTCGTAAAAGTTTTGCAGGACACTGAAAGTGAAACAAGAATATACGGAGAACCATATGAATGTGACTGGTGGCTAGAGACAGAGAAACTTCTTCCACTTATTGTCTGTTATTTTGTATTCAGATGCAACAATATTTGATGGAATCGGCAAAACCTCAGGACATCCAGTTTTTCTAACTCTTGGAAATCTACCAAATCAGATTCGAAATTCACCAGAATCAAAAGTTCTTCTAGAATTTTTACCTAAGATTCAAGATTCAGGAGTTAAAATAAGTGAAGCTTTTTGAGCTTTACAGCGTGAAACATTCCACAAGTGTTTTAATATTATGCTCCGGCCCATACTAGAAAAATCTGATGGGTTATATTTCAGAATTAAGGGTCGTGAAATGATGTTTGCTGCAAAAATTTCTTTTTTCATTGCAGATATGCTTGAAGCTGATGATATAACCGCAACATACAAGTTGGCGTGTTGCAAAATGCCATGCTATACTTGTATGGTTTTACGAGAAGACTTGAATAAAATGGACCTTGAATGCGCAATTTCTAGAACGTACGAAAATATGCAGCAAGTAATTAGGAATAATCAAGAAAAGGATTACTCTGTGCATTCTACCAAAAATGTGTTCTAGAAATTCTCATAAATATTACTATTGAAATTATTTGAAAACAATCACAATCACAATTAAATTAATTTTTTTTTTTTGCAGAAATCTAAATATTTATGAAGCTTGTGTATCTGATCGCATGCATCATATTGATCTTGGCCTTTTTAAGTATCAATTTGAATTCATGCAAAAAATCTTAAAAGATGTCGGAGGATTAGATTTGCTAAAAGTCTTTAACGATCACCTTCGTCAAATTCCTTGATTTTCTGGTCTAAAACTTGTAAATAAGGTAGGCCATTTAAAAGTAGTTACCGTCACAGACTATCGCCATATTATGAAAGTTGCACTCTTTGCAGTAGATAACATTTTTGAAGAATAGAACCAAATAACTTGCGATGAACTTTGCAACCTTTATGTAAAGTTTAGCAAAATGTATATTATGAGTAGGAAAGAGTCATATACCGAAAATGAATTAAAAGTTTTTGAGGTAATTATAATTAGCAAAAGTTAAAATTAACTAACCTCCGAAATTAGTTAACAAGCCTCTAATCGAATAATTAAGGATGCGATTATTGATTGGTGTGCTGATTTCAAGAAGATCTTTTCTACTTTATCTGTAACAGAATGTAGTTTTCCTAAACTACATAGCTGGCAGTACTATGCGGGTAAGATTTAACTTTTTTAAGTCATTATTATTCCGTCTCTTACCGACTCATTATATTTAGTCGTTGCAATTCGCAAATATGAAGCATTGAACGGTTTATCAACAGAAATCTATGAAACGCTCCATAAATATTATGTAAAAAATCCTTACCATTCATCGAATCAAAAAGAAGTAATGAAGCAAATAGTAAACGCTGTCAGTTAATGATGCTCATTAATTTAAATTTTAATTTAAAATGTATTAAAATAAATTAACATTACTCTTTGCAGGTAAAGCGTAAAGAATTGACTCCAAGTGACAGAAAACTCGTTTATTGTAAGACTACTGGATTCAGAAAGTTTCTTTGGAAATTATCTTTGAACGCAATTGATATAAAGATAAAATCTCTAAAAAAGTCTAATAATCCGCCACATGAAAATATTATCAAAGGATTGTCTCAAGTAATTCTGACATTAGACACCTTTTTGGACACATCTTCACAGGAATCTGAAAATGACGAATTTTGTATTAAAGTTTACAAATCAGTTCACCTGGAGAATGGTCAAATTTTGAGAACAAGCAAAGAATTCTAAGGTAAAGAATGGTTCAGTGACGTTGCAGTGACTCCCGCAGAAGATCAAGAACAATATAGTTCAGCTGAAGAATCATGGTATGGAAAAGTAAGTATGAAATTTTAAAGAATACTAAGAGAATGATTTTTCGCTTTAGTGTCTTTCAGTTAACAGATTTTATCTTCGACAGAAAGGTACTATTGATATTCAAATTCTTTTGAGGTTTATCCAAAGAGCCATACGAACTTGCTCTTGTTCGCTGGTATGATATTTTTCCTGAACAATCCAAATTATACGGATGCCCACAGTTGCATTATACTAAAGAGTATAACGCAATTCCAATCGGTTCTATTTACCAAGAGGCACATGTTATACCAAGATTTGACAAAGATAATAGGTTTTTATTAAATAAGCATATATTCTAAAAAATTTACTTTTAATTAAAAAAAAATAAATCAGTTTTTTACAAAAGAAAAAAAAAAAAAGTTTAATGTAAAGTGCTATAGTAACTGAAAAGCTTATCGAAGTAAAAATAAAAATCTTGAAAATTTCCAAAGATTGTTGCACAAGAGTTTTTGATAAATCTGCAATTTTGGCGATCAACACAAATCTTCATAGAAATATCTTTAAAAAAACGTGACAGGTTGATTTTTGCAGTATTGCGCAGATTCTTAACAAAATTGTATAAAAAAAAGTGGCAATCTGCTAAAATCGCAGATCACTGCAGATCTGAACCAATATAACTTTCCCGATGATAAATTTAATATCAAATATTATAAAGAATTAAAGAAAATATTAATTATAATGAATTAAAAAAAAATATCTGGAACGGTGTTAAAACGTAGATAATACCTTTGTGAGAATTCTCATATCATCACAACACTTTACAAATACTTCATGTAAATTTTTCCCAGAATGGGGCCCAGATAACTTACAAAAGTCGATCAAAATTTCTTTTAATTCCCATTCATGGCTTATCCAGTGTACGGTTATTCCAAGAAATGGAATATAACTCAGTGATATCCAAGCGTTCAGTGTGAATGAAAGTTGACCTGGTACATTCTAATAATTCAATATTATTAGTATTTAATATTAATTTATAGAATTAAAGTAAATTTAATAAAAAATACCTGTAAAATCTCTCATATTTTATTTCTTTCTTCATTAAATTTATTAATAATATCGTTGTGTAAAGTATCTGCTGAAGAAGCTTTGGCAATAGGGTTAAGTATACGAAATAAAAGCCTAAGGTGTTCATTTTCTACGGCCGTAAATAGTTGGTCATCGCAAATAATCCATCTGACAGTAAAATCTCAAAATATTCCTTGAGTATAACGTTAAATTTCTTTATTAATATTAAGTAAAAAATATAAAATGCAATATATAATATAAAAAAAAAAAAAAAGAAATATTTACAGGTAATTCTTTTTTTATAAATTTGTCCATTTCGCCACTTTCTACTTCTATTTCGACTTTACTGGAATGTTTCTTTTGCAAATGTTTGTAAAGATTAGTGGTATTACCACCTGTTCTCTTATACAACATCCTAATTAAAGTAAATTTTACACTTAGTATACTGCTAAATTAACAAACTATTTTATAATAATAATACACTCACCCACAGTAATTACACTGAGCTTTTTCTTCATTTTTCACTAACGTGAAATGTGACCATACAAAACTATAAGTCCTTGTTGAAGAACCTGCACTTTTGCCTAAACTGTCACTCATTTCAAAGTAGAAAAAAAAGATAATCAGATAATCGATCAATAATTAAATAATTAAATAAATTTGTATCATGTAATTGCAGATCTTAAAATATTTGCCTGGATTTACTTGAGTCGAGTCGAGTATTAATTTAATTCAGAATCGACAATGGAATCAACTTGTGACTTGAATCGTTATCACATGCCAGAAAATCTCTGACTTGAACTCAACTTGACTCAACTCAGCTTAATTTGACTCGCGAGTTGACCCAATTTGTTCAGAGCTTTACTTTTAAAAAAAAATAAAGGAAATGTATTCTTGAAGTTCCATTCAGAAAGCGGACAGAAAACCGTGAACCTACAAGAAAATAAAATTGAAATATTAATTAATATTGTTTCGCTTAAAATAAGTAAATGAAATAATTTCAAGGTTTTACCATCAAAATTTCGTACAGGATCCGTTCAGAAGCTGAAGACCTGCAAAAAATAAGTGAAATGAAACGTTAGTCAATGTTTTGTTTAAAAAAATAAGAAAAGACAATTTTGAAGTTTTACCTTTGAAATTTCACTTCTGGGAATCTGTGGGCCTACAAAAGAAAAATGTTAACATCTCTTCTAAAAATAAAAATAAAGCTAATATTTTCGAAAGGAAATACCTTGAAATTTCATACTGAAAGCCGCGAGTTTACAAAATAAAAGAAAATCAGAACATTAGTAAACATTTCGCTAAAATAAAAACAAAAAAAAAATTTGTTTTTTACCTTCAAACGCCTAGTACCCAAATAATAAAAAAATGAAGGTTAGTAAAACGTCATTAAAGAAAGTAAGAAAAAAGAAATTTGAAGTATGACCTTCGAAGTTCTTCTAAATAACATGCTTTGGGCTTAAAGAAAAAGAAATTACAAAAATAAAAAATATAAAAAAGAAACCTTCAGAATGGAGCCCAGTCTTTGAAATGGACGTGTTGACTCTAAAAAAACAAAATGTTATTATTAATGTTTTGTTAGACAAATTACAAAAAAATAAGAAATACGAAAATTTCGAAAGTGTTACCTTTCGAATAATTGGAGTCCAGCTTCGAAATGGAGTAGTCCTGGATCTAAAAAGAAAATGAATGAAATAACAGAAGTCATTTTGTTAGATAAACTAGTAAAAAAAATAACAATATTTCGAAGTTTACCTTCGAAATTTCATTCAGTTAATGCCGCGAATATACTAAAAATATAAATGAAATGTTAGTCAACATTTCATTAAAAAATAAAAGTAAAAAAAAAATATTTTACCTTTTGAATCAGGGAACTAACAGCTTCTTGTATCTAAAAAAATAAAGAACGTCAATAAACATTCATCAAATAATAAAAAAAAATAAAAAAATAAAGATTCGAAGTTTTACCTTCGAAGAATACTGCCAACTTCTGGACTAAAAAAAATAAAGAACTTTATTAGTTAATGTTCATTAATAAAAAAAACAATAAATTAAAAAAATTCGAAGGTTTACCTTTAAATAGAGTCCGGACTTTTTCTGGACCTAAAAAAAGATAAAAATACGAATGTTAATGATGTTCGTTAAATATAAAAAAATATAAAATTTTTTTAAAGTTTCAACTTCGAAATACTTCAGACTGCCTCGAAATGAAGTTCTAGAACTAAAAAAAAATAAAAAATGAATGTTAATAATGTTTATTAAGATAAATATAAAAAAATGAAGTCCTTGACCCATACCCTCAGTGTTATAGGCCTTATAATAACAAAATGAATACTAGATAGCGTTCATTAAATCTAAGAAATTAAAAAAAAATGAAATATTTCGAAGTTTACCTTCAAAACAGAAGGCCGAATCCAAAATAAAAAGTCAAACAAACTTTTCATTATAAATATTCATTAAAAAAAATTAATTTTTGAAGCTTATCTAAGCTTATTAGCTTCAAAATTTCAGTCCAGTGCTCATACCATTGGTGTTCCAGACCTAAATAATGTAAACAAATATTAATGAACGTTAGTTAATGTTCGTTAAAATAAAAACAAGAAAAATAATTTTTTTTTCGAAGTTTACCTTCAAAATGGAGTTTGGAACCCACACTTCCAGTGTTCTGGACCTAAAAAATATAAAACGAATGTTGGATAATGTTCATTAAATATTATTAATAAATAAATCATTTTCAGAACTCGTAAATTTTGATATTCTGAAAACACAAAGTATAAATGAACGTTAGTTACCATTCGTTAAATAATATTAATGACAGAAAAATTTTGAAGGAACAACCTTCGAAATGGAGTCCAGAATCGGCTTTGGCGTTCTGGACCTGCAAAAAACAATAAAAAACAAACGTTAGTAACGTTTGTTAAAGTAAAAATATAAAAATAAATATCAGTAAATTATTTCGAAGTTTGTCTCTACCTTTGAAATACTCGGTCTGCTTTGAAATGAAGTTCTGGACCTAAAAAATAAAAAACGAATATTAGTAACGTTTGTTAAAATAAATATAAAAAAATTTTTTTTTGAAGTTACCTTCGAAATGGACACATGTTCAGTGTTCTGGATCTAAAAAAAAACAAATGAACGTTACATGTAATCAATATTTGGTTAAACATATTTAATAAAAAAAAATAATAATTTCGAAGTTTGCACTTTGAAATGAGTCCAGAACTAAACTTTTGGCTTTCTGGACGAAAAACTGAACGTGGATAACGCCACTATAATGTCCTGTATATGCAAAAAAAAAATTAATTATTCTGAAGTTTTACCTTCAAAATAAGGTCCAGAACTGGCATTTTGACGTTCTGGACTTACAAAAAAAATAAAAATAAATAAATAAAATGAACTTGGCTATTGTTTGTTAAAAAAAATTATTTTTTTGAAATGAAGTCCAGGTGTACTGTACCTTTAATTTGATGTTTGGACTAATAAAACGAACATTTTCAGAACCTTTGGCATTCTGACTTATAAAAGTAAAATGAACATTAATATTAATAATATTAACATTTGTTAAAGAAATTTTTTTTTTCAAAGTAGGAGAAAAAGGAGTTGATGTTTTTTTTCAATCTGATATTTCAGATTTTGAGCTGAATGTTGGACGAGTTTAATGTTTCCATTCATCTAAAAGACTTCAAACTCACGGTGTTTTTTTTTTAAAAAAAAATTTACTTTTCGAAGTCTAACGAATTTCTAAGCTTAAATAAAAATAAAAATAGTGACTAATTGTTATTTTGGTATCTTTAATGAGTTGTTTCTTTAAAAGGTGTTGAAAAATAAATTATTTCTTTGGAAAGTATTGTAAAAAAAAATATTTTTTTAAAATCCTGTAAAAAAGTTTTCTTTAATGAAAGTGTTGTAAAAAAAAAAAGTTTGTATTGCAATTTAGAAATGCAAAGTTTATCAAAATAAAAAAAGAAAGTTTATGTAAAGTTTATCAAATAAAAAGAGAAAATATGAAAATCTCTAAAGATTTTTGTACGAAATGTTTTTAAAATCTGCAATCTTAGAGATTATCACAGAATTTTATAAAAAAATCTTCAAAAAAAATAAAAAGTATGACGTGTGTAATATTGCAGAGATTTTTATTAAAAATTGTTAAAAAAAAGTAGCAATCTGCAATTTTTGCAGATTGCCGCAGATCTGAACTAATATAACTTTTCTGATGAAAATCATTAATGCAGACCATTAATTTCATACGTACTTTATATGACAAGAATAGCACTATTAAGAAAAATACTGAAATTTGCAAAGAATTAAGAATATGTACACTGCGCATATTCAATTTACATACATCACTGATTATAAGGAATAAAAGAACAATTTATCATTAATTGATAATATAGTTATATTTGCGAAATATATTTAAATACCCATTCTAAAACTTTTTTACCATTCTAACAACATTTTTATTAAAAAAAAAGGCAAATAATCAAGTAATCCAAGTACTAAATCTGCATGAACCAGTTGCAGAATGGCCTGATGATATTGTGTTAACATTGATCGAACAAAGACGAAGACACCATCAACTATTCAAAGATAATACTCATCATTCAGACCTTTGGACTCGAATTGCTAATTATATCCATTATCACCATCAATATGAAATATTGGCTAGACAGTGTCAAGTGAAATGGTACTCTCTAAAACGCGGCTATGAAAATTTAAAAATGCTGCTAAGCAGAGATCTGGATGCAGATGGATACGAATTAAGAAGTTCAAATTGGCATGATCGTAAATTTTATGATGAACTAAGTAATAAATTTTGGCTTCAAAGTGATGATTATATTCATATTTATTAAATTTTTATAAAATAGTTATTCATTTATTTTTAGATCATTTTAGGTACGCTTGTAAAAGATATAGAAGAAATAGGCATAGTAGACGGAGAGATAAATCTCAATCTCGTCATCATAGATGAGATAATTCCTGTTTTATTTCAAGGAATCATCATAGACGATCATATTCTCAATC
The DNA here is from genome assembly GCA_015698045.1 of Rhizophagus clarus. Classification (NCBI taxonomy): domain Eukaryota; kingdom Fungi; phylum Glomeromycota; class Glomeromycetes; order Glomerales; family Glomeraceae; genus Rhizophagus; species Rhizophagus clarus. The sequence goes on along the minus strand of BLAL01000184.1, from coordinate 145,714 downwards.
TTGATCTCATTTACAAGATCATCATAGGTAACGATCACATTCTCACTCTCGTTCTTATTTGAGAGATTATCATAGATGATATCGCTCTCATTTAAGAAATAATCGTTAAATTTATTTTTTTTTATTAATTATTATTTTTATCTTATTTTTCTTTTCTTTGTTGCAAGATTTCACATATATAAAATAATTCTATTATAATAAAAATTATATTGTATATAATATATTTTATCAAACTTAATTTTCAAATTTTGTGATAATTGATAATGTTCATCCTGAGGCACGGGATATTAACCATTTTTTTTGGGATGCGAATTGGTACTGACATCTACGTTATACATCCTGAGAGCTATTTTTAAAAAAAAATAGTTGCGAAACAAGTACCAAATTAGTAATAAAAAAGTAAAGATATTAAAATATGATGCTTTATTTAGTTACTTGAATAAAATCGAACAAAAATTGGTTAAAAAATTTTAAATTTATTTATTTTCTATATTTTTGCCATCTATTAATTTCATTATCTAATTTTTTTCTTACGTCTATTATTTATTTTAATTTTTGTTAATATAAATCAACAGTAAGTGATTTTTGTTGTTTTAGACGTGAAATTTCTAAAATAAATGTTAGTAATAGTAAATTAAGAATAAAATTAAATAATTTATTGAAATTTATACCTTTATTTTTATTTTCAACTATTTTATCGATCTAAACTAATTTTTTGAATTAAAAACTAGATATACAACCGAATATAATAATTTATAATAAAGCCTTTATAAAAAAATCCTCCAAAATAAATAAAAATAAAAACAATATATAAGAAAGAAAAATTATAAAAAATTATCTATCTAAAAAAAAATCTGAAAAACTACAGGCAGAACAAGTAACCACTCTAGGCAGTTTGAGTGTCCACTCACCTTTTTTCTTTTTGAAAAGGATTTATCTTTTCGCTCCTATAATTTATTTTCACTTCTTTTATGAACCATTTTGATAAAATAATAAGAGTTTTTTTTTTTTCACAAGAAACATTTTATTTTTTATACGAAAAATAAAGAATTACATTCTAAATCCTAATATAACACTCAACATGTGCGCCACTTCTTTTTTTATAATAATACCACTCATCAAAGGTATAAGTCTAGCAAAAAACCACCACTGTATTACAATAGTGTCAAATAACTGATCGTCATTATAATTGGTCTGCAAAATTTAGGGTTATCCCAAAAAATTAGGGTTAGGGTATAGATCAGCGCATATGTTTTATAAAACTGATCTTTAAAATATGCATTATTTCTACTGTTATTACGAAGTGAATTGTGATTACATTCATCCTATAAATAAAAATAAATTCTGTACTATACAAATTAAATGGATTAGAAGAAAATTTGTGAAAAACTTTTAAATCGTATGATGTCTGTGAATGAAAATGAGATGAAAAATCAGACCAAATAAAATTGAAAATAGGAAGAACAGTTCTATTACAGAAAAAAATTACTTATTGGTACTAGATGTATTATATTTACCAACTTTTCTCCTGATTTACATTAAATGCAATCTTTTTACTGAATTTACCAGTAAGAACAAGAATAAAAGGTGTAAGTAAAAAATGTAAAGACAAATAATTAATTAGCCAATAAAATTTATTTTTAAAATATAATAAATCACATGACCTAAAGTTATAAAAATATACTTTTAAATCTGATATTTACATTTACAGTATTGCGATGCTAAGGACAGAATTCTTAAAATGCATCATATAATAAAAATCATCCTATGTGATATCACTTATTTATTTAATATTATTGCAGTTTCACTTTCTGAACTATAAGGTTATATTGCATTTCACAACAATTTTCACATATTAAAATCTCTAATGTCTCAAGAAAAACAAAGACAATACGAATACAAATACCTAAGTAACTAACTGGATGATAAAATGCTCTACCCATCTCAAAATTTACTAAATGACCAATTGGTAACTCAAGAACAATGTGAACACAAATCAATGCTCAAAATAATTGAGGAACAATCTAATCGTATTCAATGTTTAGAATATTTTATTTACTTTTTGTTGCTCTTTCTATTTTTTTTATAATATTCTTATTTTATTACTTTAGAGATGTTTCTCATCAATATAGAACTTGTAACGAACATTATGTAGATTTGAGAAATAAATACTTTAGTTTTTTAGAATTACATAATAGAAAAGAGGTGAAGTTTAATAATAAAATAGATGAGTTTGTAACTTTTTTAAATAATTTACCGACTTCATTAATAAAGCTTAAATTTTTGAAAAAGAAACTCCTACCATAACACAGTAAAACAGACTAAGAAAAAATACAATTTAGATTCATTGAAATTCCATGTAGTCAAGTCAAGCTATTCAGAATATATTTAATTTTCATTATTTGCCTTTTACAAATAAAAAATGCGAAAAAAATAAGTTTGCAGACTGGTACCAGGGATCAAGGTACCGATTACAGACTTTGATTAATTTGGAATGAGGCAAATTGTATTATTTGAAGTTAAAGATTGTTATTTTATAAGTATTATCTTCTTCATTTAATTGGTAAAAAAAAAGTTGTAATCTAATTATCTAATGAAAAGCATTTATTTTTTATTTTTAACTATCTTTTTTTTTTCTGACTTAGATTTCATTTCTTTTTCTAACAGTTTTCACAAATGTTATGTAGATGTGGTACTGATTTTGAGCAATAGCTGCAATTACTGCAATTATTTAAAAAAACCAATGTAGAATTGGTAGGTAAACCACAACTTTCACAATCAAATTTATATACAAGTGTTTTACTAGACATAATGAACAAAATTATTATTTTTTTTTACAAATTTATAGTCTGTATATATATCATATAATCAATAATACAGCATATACAGTACATAATATATACACTGTAATTATATTATAATAATATATACCAGTACTATGTATTTTGTATAACATTTTTGTCTTACATTGCCGGGTTAATTTAATTGATCAGGTCAAGAAAATACCACACGTGATCACGTACTGTATGTGAAAACGTGATTTCATAATCACTTTTTACTTTTTAATCTTTATCATATTCACTTATACTGACAAAGTAGATAATTTTGTTCACTCCGCTCAATTAAAGACATTTCTATTTCAAATTTCTGACTAAAATAATAAAGTAATAAGTAGGAAATAAGCCTTTTTATACAACCCAATTTTATAATACATATAATACATTATAATAATAAGCAATAATTTAAAAATAATGCAATGAATGAATAAAGTATACAAACTATTAATAATTAAAGCGCTTTGTATTGTACAGTGATGAAATTCCATTAAAGGTCTGAAAACTTACGAGCAAACTGTATGATATAGTCTGTGGTGAAGGTATCACAACAAATGCGCAGAAGTATGGCAGTAATAAAATGGGCAGTAAGTACTCCTTTTTCACATTTATAATAATTACATGTTAAATCATTATTGGATTTGTTAACGTATTAGTATCGTACTATAAATAAATTAATTTTTTAAAAAAAATAAAATTTTTAATGAAATGATTTGATGTATCAGTAATATCGGTGGTAAAATAAGGGTCTACAAAAGCTTCTCAAGAGTCAGTGAAAGAGCTCAATGCTGAAAGCGTTGTTGTCTAGATAGGTCGTAAATGGGGGTTGCAAAAGCTGAATGAGGAGCAGAAGAATTCACCCCACATCTCTCATCTGGTAACATTGAAAATCTCGTGAACAAACTTAAGGATTATTATATAAACCCCAAGTCATCTCGATCATTTCTGGATTATGATGAGAACGTTTTGCAGACTACTATTGAATGTTTTTAAATTTTAAATAATGATGTTTCCAATTATAGCATGATGCTCATCGTAATGTTTAAAGGTTTTAAAAAAATTATCACACCCATTGACATTTATTTTATTGATGTCAGAATATTGTGAGTGTTGTTTTTTTGGCATTTTGGCTTCAGATTTCAATTTTCGAAACCAGTTTTACATATGTCGGCTTGTATAAGAGTATTTATAATTAACTCTAATGATTTTGGGTTTAATTTCATTATTTATTACAAATAAATCAATAAAAATAAATCATAATAATAAAATGATACTATTAACCTAAACAAACTTAAGAGTAGCTGCCACTGCACTACAAATATCACCAATTAAACTCCCCCACCAACCAAAACCATGTGTTTCAAATGTTTTAGGATTAGTCTTCTCATATTCAAGAACCTTACTTTTGAGTGCACTTTGTTGACCAAAATCAAGTCTACTAACAAATTCAAAAGGAATGTCTCAATACACATCCTTATATACACATCCTGCTGAAGACCAGTACAAGGAAATACCAAAGGGGTATTATTATTATGAATGAAATTCTCATTATTAAGCACAACAGGATCTATGTATTCAATTTGACCACTCATAAAATTTAACCCATTACCGATAGATAACATAAAAAAAAAACATCAGGTGGTTTTCCAAAGATTTCAGTACATGTTACTTTAACGAAGTTCCTGTAATCATCCCAATCACCAACAGAAGGCGGACTCTTAAAATCATATCAAATTAACCAATTATGCGCACTAAACGAAGTCATAACAATAACTCTAATTATATAAATGTTATTAACCATATTTCTGATAATCTAAATCGAATTTATAATGATTTTACTATACTCACTTTTGCTTTTCTTTCGCTGAAGTTGAATGAGAGTTCTTTTAATGATGATGTTTTTTGCTCGATAAAATGATTTTAAATCAATTCAAGCCAAAGACTTAGTTTAATAAATGGAGAAACTGTCGAAATTTATATTTAGAACTCAAAAAAGGTTGAATTTCATATTAATTTTATTTTATTTGTGGAAAAGAAATTTTCAAGTGTATTTATTTCAATATGGAAACTTAATGCTTAGCATTGGGCTTAATATCATTTTCTTGTTAGTTATTACTTATTATGACTGTTACTGGTTAAAAATCGAAAAAATTGCATCGCTATTAAGGTAAAATATCATAGCTGCAATTTATTCACTTGTGGCGATTTATTTATTGTCATTTTTAAAATTTTACAACACATAAATTAAATTTTAATACTTTTTATTATTGAGATATCACTGGTTAACGAGTATCAGTTGGCTTGGCGTAGTGGCTTATTAGTAAACACTACAATTAAAACGGCTCAGCTAAAGGGGAGAAAATTTGTGTGGCGCAATATAATTGTTTTTTTTTTAGAATTTAACATTATATCATCCATATATGCGCTTTTATTAAACATTATCATGTTAAACAATCAATTCAAATTCACACTTTATTTGATTTAATTCGTGAAATATTTACTGAATTTTTTGAATCAGAAACAGAAAGTGTTAATTTAGATGCTCCATTTTTTATTAATGAAATGTATAAAAACAATTATATTTTATAATAAAAATAGTTAAATAAATTTTACAACTTTTAATTGGTTGTTATTCTTAATTTTTATATATATAAATTTTTGGCCGTTTTTTGGCCGGCCAAGATTTTAATTTGGCCGTTTTGGCCGCGGCCAATTGGCCGAACAGGTAACGGCCAAGCCCGGCCAAACGGCCAAATGCCAACACTGAGGTAATCTATTTAAATGAAAATTGTATCGGTATTAGTTAATTAGTTAGTATTATTTAAATTTTTTTTAAAAAAAAATACATGCGACAAGGCAAATAATAATGTAGAATTTCATTTTCGTTATTAAATTGTCTGCCGTGTCGTCAATGAGCCATATTTATAATACAATATAATAATTTATTGATAAATTATTTATGGCTTATTATTGATAAATAATGAGAGTTGGCTTAATTTATTTAAAAATGGTGGCGTGCGCGCACCATTTGTCATTTAGCCAATTGGCTGAAAAATTGGCTAGAGTTAAACCTAAAAAGTGATTACTAATCAAGCACTCAAACTTACCACTCGAACTAGATAAAAAAATTTTTTTGATTGTTACTAATGCTAAATAATAAACAATTGGCATAAATTAGACTAAATTGGCATAATTTCAATGTATAACTCGACCAATTAAAATTTGTGTTATTGGATATTTATAATTTAAAAATATTAAAGTAAACCTCCTATTGCTAATATGAACATTTTAAGAAATTTTTTCGTCAATATATTATTATTATTCAATTACAAAATTAAAACATCATTGTGTTACAATAGTTATAATCTCGGCGATATAATAAAAATTCGAAATTATAAATTAATTTTATGTATCCGATTTTGTGTATGATTCAGTTTTTTTTTCTCTCGGATTTTTTTTTTTCGTATTTAATAATAATTATGTGTATGTCTGCTCGTTCTGTCAAAAGCACTTTTTTGATAAAAGTCTTGTAACAATAATTCGACCGAATCAGCACATGGTACGATTTTTTGTCAATATAAGTGGCGAAGTGCTTGCGCCAAAAACTTTAACTTGAAACACGTATCATTTTTATCTCCTCTTGGAATATATAATAAATAAATAATGGGAGGTTGCTAGGAAAATCAAGGTATGAGAATTTTTTTACTAAAATTTATTCCTAATGGTATTTTAATTTAATTATTTCAAAAATTAGAGTGCAATAAAAATCTTAATTTTAATAAAAAATTCTCATACCTTGATTTTCCTGGCAACCTTCCCAATTATTTATATATAGCGTCTTCCTTTCTAAATATTTATAACCATGAAAAATATACCCTTTTTCACCATACTTATTATTACCAGTCTTTGCATAATAATTGCCCAAGGTAAATTAGGTGAATATGTATATATTGATTATGTTACAATCGAGGGATTAGAGTACTTTAAGTCGCATAATCTTTCTTCACCAAGTTCAGCGTTAAATTCAATAAATTCTACAGCTTTAAAAGCTTTAAAAAATAACCAACCATATTCAGTAATAAACACAACAGTTACACCACCAAATAACAATAAACAAGAGTATATTTCATATGCACCATATTTTTGGCCATTTTGTGGTTGTGATGGTAAGAACGTCACTGATCCGGAAACTCAATGTCTTTATAAACAAATTGACGGAAAAGTTAATGGTGATGTTGAGATACTATCAGATCCACATGATTCTACAAGTATGGTTAGAGATGTATTAAGTCTATCAATTTCTTATCTGTTATATAATGATGAAGATTTTGCTAAAAAAGCTGTAGAATTGTTGGATGTTTGGTTTGTTAATAACAAGACTAGAATGTTCCCTGATGTTAATTATGGTCAAGTAGTAAGAGGTCCAGGCGAATGGAAAGGTAGACCAGAAGGAATTCTTGATACGCGTTTATATGTCAGTATCTTTACAATTTTAACAGTTACGTATTATACAGTATATTAAACCTGCTTTTCTTTTTCTTTTTTTATCAGGTATACATCCCAGCTGCGATTAGAATTTTAACAAATTCAAATACGTGGAATCATAACGATAATATCGACAAAGGAGTAAAAACATGGTTCGCTAATTTTTCAAATTGGTTAATGAAATCCGAGTTAGGGAAGAATGAAAGCAATGCGGAAAATAACCATGCAACATTTTACGTAGCACAATTGGCAACATATTTAAATTTTACCGGAAGAACAAAAGATGCGAATGATCTCATAGGAAAATTTGCTAATACAACATTTAAAGATATGATATTAGAATCGGGAGAACAACCAAAGGAAAGTAGTCGAAGAAAACCATATCATTATCAGTGTTTTAATTTAGAAGCTTTAACATATATTGCTATATTTTCACAAAAAATCAATGGAACAACAAATTTATGGGAAACTAAAACCAAATATAACGCTACCATTCAAAATGCTACTGATTACCTAATTCATTTAAATAGTACAGAAGATAAAACTGTTCTATTACCCGCTTTATATAAAGTTAGAGATTATTATGGTGATAAATTTGGTGTTTATGCTGATACTATGATTAAATTATTAAAAGAGACCGCAGGAGATTCCAAATGGTGGACAGTATATAGCCCTAAGAGTTTATAATTTATGACTTTTAAAATTACTGCAATTGTTTCTGAATATTTTATTCTAAATCGATTTTAAATATCTGTGTAATAGTAAAATTTAGCGCAGTTTATTTGTCACTGTAAAAATTTAAAAAATTGATTTCAAGTGTTCTTTTTGATCTGATAATTGATTTAAATCGATCTGAAACGATTTTAGTAAATCATACGACTGGATTGGTCCCATCACGCCACGCCCTCATGCAAATCCATATCTAATAGTGTAACAGACGGCGGCGTCCGGAGTTTACTCAGGGTACCGCGTCTTTCACCCGATCCGGACAAGTAGGTACTGGATCGAACGTCATTCCAATAGACCTAAATTTACTGTACCATATATACTGCAATACAGCAGTTAATCTTAATTTATGACCTTTATCTAAATTCTTTTCTTTTAGTTGTGCTTCAAGAGAATTAATTACTTGTTGGGAATGATCATAATCATCTTCGGGTTCTTCACTTTCTTTATTTATTTCATTATTTTCATTAGATTTTGTAATGGAAAAAAAATGATCAATTGTTTGACCATTTTTTTCAGCATCCTTTTTCATTTGGACGCGATGTCTGCGCTTAGTTCTTGCAGAATTTCCTGTATAAGTTGATTTACGGGTTGGTGGGATGTAATTCTGCATTTGAGTCATTAAAATTTAAATCAAATCTTCTTGATTATTATCCAAATCATCATCTCCCCATATGATTTCATCACTTTCCATATCACGAAAATTTTCCTCCAAACTTTCCTCATTATCTTTCACATTAAGATTTGTTTCGGCTGCTTGGACATGATTTTTTCATTTTTTTTTCAGAAAGTTTTTTTAGATGTTTTTTTCTCTTTGATATGCCAGCCATCAAACTTTATTCCAAAATGGAAAAGCATTAAAATTAAATTTTTAACCTAAAATTTGGTGGCCAAATTGAGGATATTTTATATATGTACATATGATTTTTTTCTGAAATAAAATGCACATAACTTTTTATACATGAATCCAATTTGGGAAATTAAATCATACTTTGCACTCCAGCCAAATGATCGTCACAGCTTATAAGCTGGAGGCACGTGCACCACATCGCAGCTTATAAACTGCCCATGGGCATATTCTGTCCACGGGATCTGATTGGTCCAAAAATGAGGACTACAAAGTCCTCATATTGGAGGACCATGCCGGTCCTTCTATATATAAAAATAAGATTTTTATGATTAAACTTTCAAATACATGGTAAGATATCTATATTTTTAAATGCTTTTAATATACTACTTTTGATTATGTATTTTATATCATTATAATATCATTATAAGCATTAATCAAAAAAAAAGAAAATTCGTATTCCTTCTCTTGTAATTCCCATTCACTTTCTCTTATTCTTTCCATTTTCCTTTTGCCCTTTTTTATCTTTTCTTTGTCTCTTCTTTCCTTTCCCTTTCCCTCTTTATTTCTTCTCTTTTTTCTCTATCTCACTATCATACTTTCTCTTTTCCTCATCCTGTATTTTTTTGATGGCTTCTCCAAAACCCTTAAATGTAATTAGCATAAATTTTTCTTTTATAATGGTAAATTATTCTATTTTTCTAATTATTCTTTTAGCTTATTTTTTTTAACGAATGGTCAATAATACTTCGTTCATTTTTTTTCAAACAGAAACTACTAAACAAGTGAGAACATACTCCTAGTGATCTGATCCTATTCTGGCTTAATCCAGATAGATCCTTAATCCAGATTGAATTTGGATATCCACATCCTATAATTTTTAAGAGGATGGATCCGTCAGTAAATCTGGATCGTGATATCCAGATGATCATCTGGATGATAAAGAATTATCATTTACCAGTTATCAAGACCGTTGATGATTCATGTTTAATTGATTATATAATATTTATTCAATTTTCATGAGTTAATTGATTATCATTAAATCACTTTTTCTTTCGAAATATTATTTTTTTTATTGAATAAAATTAAATAAAATCAATAAATGATAATATAAAAATGTCTAATAGTATTCAAGATAAAGATATTGATGAAGTGATTGATCAAAATCCTTTAGAAAAAGAAAAAGGTAATACTAATCTCCTATAAAGCTTAAGGAAAATTTTTGGCTAATTATATTTATTAAAAATTAAGTAACAGAAACGAACTTCTTAAGTTCCAGAAGTGAAAGTTAAAAATGTCAAAATGTAAATAAAAGAAAAAATGTGTCACTTACAAAACAATACTTTGAATTAGGATATAATCTGAAGGGTGAGCAAACTCGTACTTGTAATATCTTAGATGATAATGGTAAACGATGTGGTAAAGTATACCGAAATACTGGAAGTTCAACTGAAAATCTTGTTGCACACCTACGAGATGTTCATCAAATTGTCGATGAAAATAATGAAAATGAAAATACTTCAAAAAGGGTAATTTTTATCTAAATTATAAAATTTTTGTTTAATTAAATTATGTTTATAACTATATATTTTTTTAGTTATGAAATACAAAAAACACAGAATTTGCTCGATCTTATCGACCTCATCTTAAACATATTCAAAAACAACGAGAAGAATCTGTTCTTAAGTGGATGTTGCTTACCGATCAACCTCTTGCAACTATTACCAATCCAGCATATAAAGAAAAAATAGCCCAATTTGATCCTTCGTTTGTAGTACCTGGAAAACAAAAAATAAAAACAATGATAGTTAAAAGCTATTAATATAATTATGAAAATTTAAAAAATATTTTAAAAGAAACTGCCACAACGGTATCTCTTACCACAGATCTTTGGTCTAGTAGGGCTAAACATGGGTATCTTGGTATTACTGCTACATGGATTACATCTGATTTTAAAGTTAAAGGTGTAATGTTAGAAATAAAATATGCACCATCCCCTCATACTGCCGATGTTGTTGCTAAATTACTTTACGAATGTATATCAAGTTGGGATCTTAATGGATGTGTAACAGCCATTATTACTGATAATAGTTCAAACATAAAGGCAGCATTTCCTATTTTGACTCAAAAAAACCAGTGTGAAGATATTCAAAGACATCCTTGTGTTGCACATATGCTCCAGCTATCTATTGGAAAAAGCTTAGCACCTGTAGAAATTTTAGCTGCATATGTAAAACGAATAATTAATTTTTTCTCAATACAAAAACAGATAGAAAGATTGGAAGCAGTACAGCGTAAATTGGGATATGAAGATGTAATGCGTTGTGTACAGGATATACAGACGTGCTAGAATTCTTCATACTATGCCTGGGATAGGCTTTTTTACCTCAAGGATGCAATTATCCAACTACAGACTGATCTTTATACAAGTACGAATAGAAAAAACAGAAAAGATGGTAATAAACTAAAAAAAAATCATGTTAGCCGATGATGAATGGAATTTATTAGACCAATTGGTTGATATTTTAATTCCATTTGAGGAAGCAACATGATATTTTTCTGGAAATACATATATAACACTTAGTAAAATGATGTTAACTATTAAGGTGCTCATTTTCAATTTAGCTACTAGTTCAATAGATTCACCATCCAACGATATTGATTATAATAATGAAAATACAATATTTGAAAAAACTGAATTAGAAGTTGATAGTGAAGAAATTATAAGCCACATTACCAAAAAAAGAATTTTTATTAAAGATCCGTTAAACACTGAAAGAGTTTTACTTAAAGTAAAGAATAATATTTATAATGCGTTGCTTTATTATTGGGATACTCCAAGTGTTATAGGATTAATGGCTACTTTATTGGACCTACGTTACAAGGAATTAGATTTGGAACTAGAAGATAAAAAAGATGAAATAATTCAAAAACTTCGTGATAAGTTTAATGGACTGAATTCTGATAATTTGAATAAATCAACACCAGTAACGCTTGTAACAGAGCCGTATAATACAACTGTACCAGTTTCAGATGCAGAAACTTCATTGTGATCATAAAAAGAATACCGTAAGCGTTGTCAAAATAAGAATAAAAAAATAAGTACACCTATAATTATCGATGAAGTAAGTAATTATTTGTCAATGCCAGTTGCATTAGAAACTGAGAATCCATTAGATTGGTGGCAGATTCGTAAAGAAATTTTTCCAAACCTATCACAAATTGCTCATAAGTACCTTGGAGTTCCGGCTACATCTGTATCCAGTGAAAGACTATTTTCCCATGCTGGTTCTATAATTTCAGTAAAGAGAAATCGTTTAGATACAAGTTTAGTGGGACAGATGTTGTTTTTAAAAAGGAATATTCGTTCAATGGAAGTTTTTGTGAAAGAGTGAGATGAAGTTGATGAATGTTAATTACTTTTTCCTTTTTTCATAATCTTTTACAGTTTTACTATGTAATAAAAAATTAAGAATAAATGAAAACATGAAATAAAGAATTGGTTTTGTGTAATAACGTAATTAAATATAATTACAAAAAAAATTTATTTTTATAATTAAAATAAACATCGCAATGAATTGTATCAAAAAAAAAAATTTTTTTAACCAATAAAATTTAAAGATTTAAGGATGATCCGTTAAAATTCAGATTAGGATAGATCTGGATATATCCTCATTTAAGGATCTATCCAGAATTGAAGATCAATCTGTAAATTTTCATATCTGAATTGCCATCTGAATTAGATGAATAGACTTGGGATAGGATCCGGATGACCTTTTAAAAATAGGATCAGATCACTGCATACTCCATAACTTAGTATGACTATTAAATAACTAAGAAAATAAAAAAAAATTTAATTTTAAGGGAAGTCTCCTATTTATATAAATTTTATATCATTACTCTTTTTTTTATATTTTAATTTTTTTTTCTTCGTTCTTCCCCTTCCCCTCTTTCGCAATTTTTCTTTTCCTTCTTTCGTTTTTTCGCTTTTCCATCCATCTTTTGTACCTTCCTATACTTCTCCTGTGATTTAACTACGCCCTGTGCTATTTCTGCAGTGTTTTCATTTTTAGATGTGCTATTTTCGTAATAATGTCACAGAGTGTTATTTTTGTAATAATGAAGCCAGGATCAAGATCTTATGATATGCCGTTAGCACCTGGAGCTAATGATTTTAGCTGAAAGGTTCAGACATTTTGCAAATAGATTGTGGAGTTAGATAATCAATCCGTCAGTTTTTTTTTCCAGAAAATTCTGGTATAATACACATATTACAAATCTTTGAATTAGTATTACGTGGATTATCTGATGTCCTTAATGTTAGAATGAGATAAGAATTATGAATTGAGTGTCTCTATGATCGATTTACATATCTCGATCCTATGAAATATAATGCAAAGTAAAAATTTAGAAAATGACTGTCACACTGATAGGAATTTACATGTCATACATCTCATGTATCCTTGTATCGTGTGTTATAATGAAAATGCAAATTGGGCGTTTAAATCTAGAATAAGTGATAAATTTTATTTTCTATTAGCATTAGCTTAATATTACGTGTACTCATTATTCTGTTTTTGGGAAGCGTCTAAAGCAGAGCAGTTTTGGCTGGCATTACGGCATTAAGAAATTACAAATGTGACGAATAATAGAGGTGACAAATATGATTTTAAAATAAATACTTAGTAAAAATGAAAAGTGGATGGGGTGTGATGCCAGTGACAAATGTTTTAATATGGTCACGTGACTCTTTTTCACTTTTAGACATCTCTTATTTTTAGTAATAACGTCTAATATTTTCAAAAATGGTATGAATATTATTACGTTTGATCAGTTTCTCCAACACATCAGATTTTCTTTTAAGCATTATTGTTAAATGCGACTCAAATTTAGGGAGACATTTGTTATTACTAGACGGGTTCAGGCCATTGTAACTACTTAGCTGAAAACGTAATTATGAAAATAAAGGATCCCAAAGGACTAAGCAACATAATTTTTATTTCATCTAATTAAATCAAGTTAAATTCTCATTTTTACATGTAGTAGTCATAAAGTACAAAAATAGTTTTTTTTTGACGCATTTATGCAAGATAACTATTGCTATTAAACAAAATCAAGTATTATTATAAAATTCTGATTTGATCCACCAATAAGTTCACTTCTCAATAAAATATACTGTTCCAGTCTGATATCGTTCAACTCTTCTGGAAGCATGCCATTTTTGGCCCTACCCACCATTTTTTTTATCGCGATAATCATGGGGATCATTGCCATGTATTTGTATCAAAAATGACTAATGAGCTCTCTGCATATGATACTTGAATTGGATGATGGACTTCCAGAAATCAGATTGGCTAATTGGATGATCAGATTCGTCAGAGACTGAGTTCTCTGAGCAAGTATGCCATCTACATTATGCGAACCATATTATTTACAAGAACTTGGATAGTAGCATTGATTGTAGCAAACTTTGATGAAATTCTAGTAAAATTGTTTGATTTCATTAAGTCTTGTGGTCGTCACATTATTGACCATTATTAAAATTCTCTTCGCCTCAGAGGCGTAGCTAGCATTACGTGTTATTTCTCTGGTAAGTTTCTTATTAACTTCGCAGTGAAAGAAGCATTAATTTCAGATACACGTAAGATAATTTCATTGTCTTTTTTTTGAAAATGTTGAGACTTCTTTTTAAGGAAGTTTTTAATTTGCTTAGAGGGGATGATTCTGTTGACTATATGGGTGATTTGTCAATTTACAGGGAAAAAGATTGGAGGGGGCACTATATAAAGTTTTTATTATAGGTACAGTGATTCTAAATATAGTACAGTAAAGTTAATTAGTAAATGGTTAGATATATAGTAAAGAAAATATTAGCAGTTTAGATAATAATGTGGAGTAGTGAGGACCAGTATATGAGTTAGGGTTTGACAGGCTTATTAAGCAGGCATGTTTTTTTATGCCTTTCCCTTCCTTGAAATAACCTGCTACTCTATTATTTTTACTTTCATTTTTTCTTATCCAGCTAGCCTTCTCTCATATATTACTTTACAAAGATATAATAAAAAATTATGTTTTTTGATTGATTTTTAAATAATGCATGTTTTATAAATATAAATTAGAAACAGATAGAATGGTATACAATATAAAGATTTTTGATATACGAAGAATTAACTAGAATTTATGAAATTAATAAAGACTGTGCCTGTAATTCCCTCTTGTTACATGCATTCACCTTACACCATAGAGCATCCAATATAGGCTTGGATTTGTTTGTAATTGTCGCACTTGATGTAAGCCTTTACAATGACTAATAAATCTTGAGACCATCAAGTATTGGACATTCAGTGTCCAACCAAGGACTTGAAGTTCTCTTCTCAAGATTCTTCTACACCAGGCTTTAAATATATATATAAATAAAAAATATGCTAGTCATATAAATAGGTTATAATTTGTATTTTTTGTTTCATGTACCACCATTCCTTCCAAAATGGGGATGTCCCGCAGGAATGTTGGATTGTTCGTATATATCGTAAGCAACATATGTAAGATTTCTTGCACAGGTCGAATGGAGTCAAATCGGTCACCAATCGGTCATGTGACTGATTGGTAACCGATTGGTTACCTATTGATGACTGATTCTTTCAATCGGTCATCAATCAGGTATAAAATCCAAATCGGTTATCAACCGGTCATATGACTGATTGATGGCCGATTGATGTACGGTTGAATTTACCGGTTATCAATAGGTCACATATCAGATTGATGACCGATTGGTTGCTAATTGGCTTATTATATATTAGCAGATTTTTAGATTTTTTCAATAATAATGTTTTATTTATAAACCATTTTAAACTCTGATAGAAAATTTTTTTTGATAGATTTCCTGAGATTCGTATTGATAAATAGAGATTCTTTTTTTTTTTGATATTTCTAAGAGTTCGTATAGGGTATCTAATAGAAAATTTTTTTTTATTTTCTAAGAGTTCATATGGAAAGAGTTCGTATGGGATATCTGGTAGAAAATTTTTTTTTAAGAGATTTTCTGAGTTCAGTTCGTATGTGATATCTAATAGAAAATTTTTTTTTGAGAGAGTTTGTATGGGAAGAGTTCGTATTTTCTAAGAGTTCATATGGGAAAGGTTCGTATGGGATATCTTTAATAGAAAATTTTTTTTTAAGAGATTTTCTAAGAGTTCGTATTGGAAGGGTTCATATGGGATATCTGATAGAAAATTTTTTTAAGATATTTTCTAAGAGTTCATATGGAAAGGGTTCGTATGGGTCTATGGGATATTTGATAGGAAATTTTTTTTTTGAGAGATTTCCTAAGATTCGTATAGGATGTATTTGATAAATAGATTTTTTTTTTTTAATTTCTAAGAGTTCATATGGGTATCTGATAGAAAATTTTTTTTTTGGGATTTTCTAAATTTATATGGGAAGAGTTCGTATTTTCCAAGAGTTCATATGGGAAGCGTTCATATAGGATATCTTTAATAGAAAATTTTTTTTAAGAGATTTTCTAAGAGTCGTATAGGAAGGATTCGGAATATAGGATATTTTAATAAAGATTTTTCAAGTGTTCATATGGTAAGGGTTCGTATAGGATATCTTTGATAGAAAATTTTTTTTGTGATTTTCTAAGAGTTCGTATAGGAAGAGTTCGGAAGAGTTCAGAAAAGTTCGTATGGGATATCTGATACAAAATTTTTTTTAAATTTTTTAGGGATGGGATTCTTTAATAGAAAATTTTTTTTGAGAGATTTCTAAAAGTTCATATGGAAAAGGTTCGTATGGGATTCTTTGATAGAAAATTTTTTTTTAAGAGTTTTTCTTAGAGTTCGTGTGGGAAGAGTTCGTATGGGATATTTTGATAAAGATTTTCCAAGTGTTCATATGGGAAAGGTTCATATGGGATATCTGATAGAAAATTTTTTTTGAAATTTTCTAAGAGTTCATATGGGAAGAGTTCGTATGGGATACCTGATAGAAAATTTTTTTGTGAAATTTTTTAGGGTTCGTATAGAAAGGATTCACATGGGATTCTTTGATAGAAAATTTTTTTGAGAGATTTTCTAAGAGTTCATATGGGAAGGGTTCGTATGGGTCTATGGGATATATGATAGGAAATTTTTTCGAGAGATTTCCTAAGATTCGTATAGGATATATTTGATAAATAGATTTTTTTTTTTTGATTTCTAAGAGTTCATATGGGTATCTGATAGAAAATTTTTTTTTTAGGATTTTCTAAGTTTATATGGGAAGAATTCGTATTTTCCAAGAGTTCATATGGGAAGCGTTCGCATGGGATTATTTAATAGAAAATTTTTTTTTGAGAGATTTCTAAAAGTTCATATGGAAAAGGTTCGTATGGGATTCTTTGATAGAAAATTTTTTTTAAGAGATTTTCTAAGAGTTCGTATAGGAGTTCGTATGGGATATCTGATAGAAAATTTTTTTGTGAAATTTTTTAGGGTTCATATGGAAAGGATTCGCATGGGATTCTTTGATAGAAAATTTTTTGGGAGAGATTTTTAAGATTCGTATAGGATATTTTTGATAAATTGATTTTTTTTTTATTTTAAGAGTTCGTATGGGATATCTGATAGAAAAATTTTTCTTAAGAGATTTTCTAAGAGTTCGTATGGAAAGGGTTCGCATGGGATTATTTAATAGAAAATTTTTTTTTGAGAGATTTCTAAAAGTTCATATGGAAAAGGTTCGTATGGGATTCTTTGATAGAAAATTTTTTTTAAGAGATTTTCTAAGAGTTCGTATAGGAGTTCGTATGGGATATCTGATAGAAAATTTTTTTGTGAAATTTTTTAGGGTTCATATGGAAAGGATTCGCATGGGATTCTTTGATAGAAAATTTTTTGGGAGAGATTTCTAAGATTCGTATAGGATATTTTTGATAAATTGATTTTTTTTTTATTTTAAGAGTTCGTATGGGATATCTGATAGAAAAATTTTTCTTAAGAGATTTTCTAAGAGTTCGTATGGAAAGGTTCGTATGTGATTCTTTGATAGAAAATTTTTTTTAAGAGATTTTCTTAGTTCATACTATGGAAAGAGTTCGTATGGGATATCTGATAGAAAAGTTTTTCTTAAGAGATTTTCTAAGGGTTCATATGGAAAGGGTTCGTATGGGATTCTTTGATAGAAAATTTTTTTTAAGAGATTTTCTTAGAGTTCGTGTGGAAAGAGTTCGTATGGGATATTTTAATATATAAAGATTTTCCAAGTGTGATTCATATGGTAAAGGTTCGTATGGGATATCTTTGGTAGAAAATTTTTTTGAGAATTCCTAAGAGTTCATATGGGAAGGGTTCGTATGGGATATCTGATAGGAGGGATTCTTTGATAGAAAATTTTTTTGAGAGAGATTTCCTAAGAGTTCATATGGGATATTTTGGTAGAGATTCCTTTTTTGTGAAATTTTTTAGGGTTCGTATGAATATTTTTGATAGAAAATTTTTTTTTTGAGATATCTTTTTGAGATATCCCAAGATTTGTGTAGGAAATGATTTTTTTTTTTTGAATTTTCTAAGATTCAGAGATTTTTTTTTTTTTGAGGTTTTCTAAGAGTTTGTATGAGATATTTTTAATAGAGAATTTTTTTAGATTTCGTAACATTTTTTAAAAAAAAATATACTTTTTATTAAATTATATATTAACTTTACCTTTTTTTAATATTACTAATGTTATTCTTTTTTCTATATTTTACTAAAAACTCTTCATAATACTAACTTTTTGTATTTGTGTATTTTATTATAATTATTACTAACTTTTTATATTTACGCTTTTATTAAATATTACTAACTTTATCAGTCATATACTAACATATTATTATAATGAATGTTTTTATTTTAAATGCTTATTAATATAAATAAAGATACTATGTATTTTATTTGTAATTCTAAATATTATGTGCTATAATAAATTTTATTATTCGTTATATGATTTTACAAAAATTGGTCTTTCGACCATCAATTGACCATAAATTGACCATAATTTGACCATAATTTGACCATCAATCGACCATCAATCGACCATAATTTGACCATAATTTGACCATCAATCGACCATCAATCGACCATAATTTGACCATAATTTGACCATAATTTGACCATAATTTGACCATAATTTGACCATAATTTGACCATAATTTGACCATAATTTGACCATCAATCGACCATCAATCGACGATCATTGATCTTTCAATCGGCAACCCGATTTGGTGCCGATTTTTGACATCATCCGGCATCAATCGGGTAGTACGATTTATTGCCGATTGAATATCGATTCGTTTGACTATTCATCAATCCTGATAGCTGATTGATAGCCGATTGATAGCCGATTTGGCATCATTCGACCTGTACACGATTAAGAAAAATTTGAGCGAACTTTTCTTAAACTTGTATTACAATTGTATAACATGATCACAATTAAGAAAAATTCGAGCAAACTTTTCTTAAACTTGTATTACAAATGTAACATGATTACGATTAAGAAAAATTCGAGTGAACTTTTCTTAAACTTGTATTACAATTGTAACATGATCACAATTAAGAAAAGTTCGAGCAAACTTTTCTTAAACTTGTATTACAAATGTAACATTAATTACGATTAATCGCAACATATTCGAGTAATATATACATATAATACTAAATTTTATTAACAAAATTTTACAATATTATATCACGTGACACATGTAATATACAAATAGAAGCTTTTAAAAAAATTAGGTATCCAAAAGTCCAAGGTAAATTTTAATACAAATTTAAAAGATCACTATATATATAACTATATGAGATGAAAAAATTACAACATAGTTTTTCAATTTATCTATTATTAACCAATCAAAATTCGGTCTGATCTTTATCACGTGACCTGATCTTAACATGCATATAAATAACTAAACGCGACTCTGTTTATTTTTTAAAAAATATACACTCTTTTTTTTCTGTTTTCTTACACTCTTTCTTTTCTATTTTCTTCTTACTCTTATTACATTTTACAGGTATATTAATTATTGTATTTTTGTCATTAAATTTATTGTACTGATTACTAACTATATTTTATTTTATAATATTAACTTTACCTTTTTTTAATGTTATTCTTTTTTTAATATTACTAATGTTATTCTTTTTTTTTATATTTTACTAACATCATCACGTATTTTTTTCTTTTTTTTTTTATAAATTTTATCAAACTCTTCATAATACTAACTTTTTGTATTTGTGTAATTATTACTAACTTTTTATATTTACGCTTTACTATTTATTAAATATTACTAACTTTATCAGTCATATACTAACATATTATTATGATGAATGTTTTTATTTTAAATACTTATTAATATAAATAAAGATACTATGTATTTTATTTGTAATTCTAAATATTATGTGCTATAATAAATTTTATTATTCGTTATATGATTCTACAAAAATTGGTCAGTCGACCATAATTTGACCATAATTTGACCATAATTTGACCATAATTTGACCATAATTCGACCATAATTTGACCATAATTTGACCATAATTTGACCATAATTTGACCATAATTTGACCATAATTTGACCATAATTTGACCATAATTTGACCATAATTTGACCATAATTTGACCATAATTTGACCATAATTTGACCATAATTTGACCATAATTTGACCATAATTTGACCATAATTTGACCATAATTTGACCATAATTTGATTTGACCATAATTTGACCATAATTTGACCATAATTTGACCATAATTTGACCATAATTTGACCATAATTTGACCATAATTTGACCATAATTTGACCATAATTTGACCATAATTTGACCATAATTTGACCATCAATCGACCATCAATCGACCATCGATCGACCATCAATCGACCATCAATCAACCATCAATCGACGATCATTGATCTTTCAATCGGCATGCCGATTTGGTGCCGATTTTCGACATAATCCGGCATCAATCGGGTAGTACGATTTATTGCCGATTGAATATCGATTGGTTTGACCGTTCATCAATCCTGATGGCCGATTGATAGCCAATTGATAGCCGATTTGACATCATTCGACCTGTGTTGTTAACTGAGGTGGATTCTGCAATGGACGGGGAAGTATAAATCAGAGTATTCGTCTTAACATTATTTGCAGAGTTAAAAGATTAGCTCGTAAAAAATCAGTTAAATGATGAAACTTAACGAATATTTAGTATTACTATTATTATCATTGACTATAGTGACGCAAACATATCATTCTTGATCTATCAGGTACTAGTTATTTTGATCACGTGCCAGGTCTGACAAATAAATACACGTCTGACACTATATAAAGTGCTATATTGACAATAAATTAAAAAAATTCGTACAGTACAGTTTATTACTATATTTATAATTTATATTTATAATAGGTATGTAGATAATTTTTGATATACTAATAACTTTATTCACTTGTAACTGCACTTTTCTCATTTAAATATATAAAATAAATTAAAATAATTATTAATCATCATTGCGATTGAAATTTTATTAACATTACTGGTTTACATAAAATTTGTTTTACAATTTGACACACATTTTTTGTTTTAAAGGGTATTTTATTTATAGAATACGATTAATTTAATATTTTTTTATTTTCAAAACTGCTTTTTAAACATAGAAAAATAAAAAAAGATTATGAGTAGAAATAAGTAATAGGAATTAAAAAATACAAAAGTAAAGTATTAGAAAAGAAAAAAAATGAAAAGAGATCATCTATGAAAAAAACAAAAGAGAAATGTCAGGAATGAAAAACAATAAACAGGAAACATCAAAAACAAAAAATAACAAAAGAGAAGTATCAGGAATGAAAAAAATAAAAGGAAAGTGTCAGGAACAGAAAACAAAGAAAAAAAAGCATCAGGATGAAAAAAAATGAAAAAAAAGCATCAATAACAAAATGGGATGCATCAGGAATGAAAAAAAATGAAAAAAAAGCATCAATAACAAAATGGGGTGCATCAGGAATGAAAAAAAATGAAAAACAAAAAGAAGCACAATCATACCTTAATAAGTGTCTGGGCCAATTGGACCTTTATTATAAAAAATTTGTTATACACTATAATGAATTATTCAGTATAAAGACAGAGTCATGTGACTTGTCAATCTAATCATTAACCTCAAAGGCATCCAGAAAAATTCTTCCATCACGTGATCACATAAAATTTTTGTCACATCTGTGTCACACCTCCATCTTCCATTATTCATAAGTATCTGAGGAACAGTTTTTTCACGTCTGGTAAAAACATATTTGTCACACCCCTATTTGTCACAGGTGTATTTAGCACTATCACATGTCAATGCATAACTCCACATAACGCTGGCCAAAAATCATGTATCAAAGAATTTTTCTGGGTGCTATTGGGGTAGTTGATCTAATCAGAACTACCCAGACTATAAAATTTTATTATCACGTGATTTTTTTTGTGGCATTTGAAATTTGATTGGTTCATCAGTATCGCATGTAATATTTACCTTAGAAAAAAAAACAGAAAAAAGAGCATAGCAAAAATAATTTTCTTATAAACAAAATTATTTTATTATTTTTCTTTATAATAAATATTTAAAGAATAACTTTATTTACACTTTAAAAATAATGTTTACAGTATTTATTTATTTAATTTGTTTATTGAATTTAATAAGGAAAATAATTTACACTTCAATTACTCTATTCTTGCAAATGTTAAAGTTATTTTATTACAATAAAATAATATTCAGGTATTTTCATACCATTAAACAACTTTGTTTAGGATACCTAGATCCATTTTATTTAACCAAAATCCTTAAATCACACTATAAAAATAAAACAAATGTATTTTCTTAAAAACATCTATATTTTCACAAATATTTAAAAATATTAATAAAAAAACTAATATATAAATGTTTTCATACTTGTTAAATAATACTCTTCAGTTACTCAAGATTTGTTTCATTTAACTAAAATATTCAAATTTGTATGGTAAAATTTCTAAAAAACACATTTATTTATAAATAAAAATTGGTTTATAGCTTTATAATAAGTTTCTATTTTAAGCTTTTTTTTTTGGTGTTAAACCGTACAAACATTTATTAAGAGGCGTGCCAGAAATCAGCTGATTGATTTCCTTTAATTAATAGCCCTTACCCTAAAGATGTTATCCGTAACTGTAATTATAAGACACAGTGTTGTAAGTAATAGGTTGCAACCTAGCTTCTTCAGAATGCAAAAGTTGTAATGTTGTAATTGTGCTGTAATGCTGTAATTATGCCGTAATTATAACTGGCTTATTTATATGAAATCATTAATAAAATCGCGACTTTTTTCTATTAATAAAATCGCAGCTTTTTTTATTAACAAAATCGCGGCTTATTTTTTATTAACAAATTATTTTATTAACAAAATCGCAGCTCTTTTTTTATTAACAAATTATTTTATTAACAAAATCGCAGCTCTTTTTTTATTAACAAATTATTTTATTAACAAAATCGCGGCTTTTTTTTAATTAATAAAATCGCGGCTTATTTTTTATTAATAAAATCGCGGCTTATTTTTTATTAATAAAATCGCGGTTTTTTTATTAATATGTATTTAAAATAACCGTTTTTAACATTTTTTTTTATTAATATGAATTAAAAAATGTTATCACACTAATACTATATATACCAAAACTATGCCGCGGCACTATATAGAGAGTTTTAACTTTTGGCATTGGGCCAAATGACTTTTGGCAGGAAACCTTAGGCGGCATTAAGGCATTACAGCCTAATTACGACATTATGGCCCAATTATAGCATTACGGCCTAATTATAGTATTACGAAAAGTGTCATAACTGTAATGCCGTATGTTGTAATATTACGGCATCATCTAATCAATTACGGCTAATATCTTTAGTAATTACAGATTTATATAATTAATTACATATTTACGTAAATTAGTAATTTTAGATTTTGGATTTACCAATTGAATTTTGGAAACAACTATAGCTATAGTATCTCAAGTATCTTGCAAATTTTGGGTTTTTACCTATACTTGACAGGACTTTTAAAATACTTAAGATATATACCATATATAATATTCAGATTTGATTGAATTGACTGGATCCAATCATATGATTTTTTTTTAAATTTTATTTTATTTTTTTTTATAAGATTTAGATAATTAATTGTAAATGGGTTAATATTAAAGAAATATATTAAATGTTTCTTTTATTTTTTATTTTTTTTTTAGATTTCTAAATGCACTTAGATGAACCTAGACTTGGAATGTAATGGTAAGTTGAGTGGTATTTTTTTTAATGCTAAAGAAACATTAAAATATTAAGCTAATATTTTTTTATTTTCTATTTCTTTAGATTGCCAGATGTTCTTAGACAAACCTGAACTTGGAATATAATGATAAGTTGGGAAGAGATAGTTTTTTAATATTAAGGAAATGTAATAATGTTTCTTTATTTCATTTTTTTAGATTGCCAAATGCTTTTATATGAATTCAGACTTGAAATATGATGGTAAGTTGAGAAAGGTGTAGTTTTTTTTTTATGTTAAAAAAATGTATTGATATTTTTTTATTTCTTATTTTTTTAGGTTGCAAGATTTTTTTAGATGATCCCAGACTTAAAGGTATTATAGGTGGGGTTTTGTCTAATTGATTTAAAAAAATATACTTAAACATTTCTATTTTCTTATTTTAGAATATTGATTCTTGTTTATTGTAATATAGCAAGAAGTTTTAGTTTTATTTAATTATTAGTATTATTGATTGAAATTTTAATAAAAACTGATCTTTTTATTAAAATAAAAATAAAATTGAATATTTCAATAAAATGATAAGACAAAAATGTTTTTTAATTATATATTAATTATTGTACAAATAAATAAAGTTGTATTCAGGATATTATATATTATATAGTATTATACCCTGAGTATTTTACAAAATTTTAAGTTTAAAATCAAAATTCTTTATATAAAATATCCAGGTACTTTAAAATTCTGGCAAATTTTTTCAGAGAGGTACTGTGTATAGGAAGGATACTGTAATCTGTGATATACAGTAATTGTTTTATTAGGCTTATATAATCTGTATAGGACTCCAGACATTACTAAAATAACTCACATTTTTTTTTACCCATTTTTTTCAAAATTAAGCCAATTTGCTCTTTTAGTTTTTTAAGGATATTTCACCATCTATTTAACCAATTTGGATAAACATTTTTTTATTTTGTAGATCTTATTGAGAGCTACATTTTAAAAAAAGTTCATCCAATTTGAATCATTGGTTGATGAGAAAATTGCAAAAAACATGTTTTTTAGCTTCTAAATTTCACATCAATTTGCTCTTTTTTATAATTATAAGTTATATCAGTAATGTCTGGGGTCCTATCTGTGTAGTAAGTAATAACAAATTGTATTAATATAAATTCTCAATTAATATAATATTTTTTCTTTATGAGTTTATTTTTTTTTTAATGATCTATATATATTTTTATTGATATTTAATTCATATACCAGATAAACAATTTATTAAAAGCTATTCATCCTGACCTGCAGAATGCGATTATTAAAATATCTTTATGAGTTTATTAATTTTGCAATAATTTTTATTTATTTAATATTTTATTTTACAATAATACTTTTAGATTTTTTAATTATTATTATTTAGTATTTTACTTTTATAATAAACTATTATTTATTTCTTATTAAATAATACATTTTTATAATAATATTTTGTTTGTTATAAATTATTAATATCAATATTTTAATTTTAAAATTTTATAAAAATATAAAATATATATCCAGTAAGAAAAATCGTATACTAAAAATATACTGAAAATATATTGAATTTTAAGGATATATTAAGTTTACTAATAAATGTATTATTTAAGAATAATTTTAGTATACTTTTTTTAAGATAATTATATACGTAATTAATACTGAAAATATGTTCAAATATAATTTTTTTGATATGGAAATAACTTACAAAACATTCTTAAAATTTGCCCGTTTAAGTATATTTTAAGTATAAATATTATGTATTTATTTTATTTTATTTTTTTTTTTTTTTGCAAGGTAGTGCAATTAATGTATTTATTTTATTATTAATTTCTACTTCAATTTAAGTATAATAAACAGATATAAAAAGTAAAATTTACTTTGTGTTATCAGTATATTAAAAATGCATTTTAAGTATATTAAGAATATAATATAATTATACTTCACATACATTTTAATAATGATTCAAATTGAAACAATGTATATTTTTAGTTGCGTTAAAGATTATTTTAATCTATAATAAATTAATATTTATTGTATATTTTAATAATAAAAAGATTATGCAATAAATAACATGATTTAATTATATTTTAATAATACAACAATAATAACATAGTTTAATTACATTTTAATAATATGTCAATTATTTTTGGTGTGTTAAAGCCTTAACTGTTAAAGGTTATTTTAATTATAATAAACTTATTTTTTGTGTATATTTGAATAATAAAAAAATTACGCTTAACTAGCTGTTTTTTTGATAAACTAAGCGTAAACTGAAAAGTCTACATATCCAAGTCGAAACGTTATATTAGAAATAGATTCTAATCACAAGATTTCGTATAATGATACAATGATGCTTTTTATATGGCAAGCCATGCTAGTCAAAAGTGCGTAGTAGTATACAGCGTGTACACGTTGTATTACATAGCGTGTATACGCTGTTTTTTATGGTGGGTTACCCCTGTAACCTATCAATTTCAGAAGTAATCTACCATAAAAACAACGTATATCTGCTATAGAATATAGCGTGTACACGCTTTATGTTATAACGGTTATTTAATTTGTTTTGGGGTTTAATTTCAAGTCATTAAGAGATCGTTCTTTATAATGAGTACCTGTTATTTCACATATCAAGTACCCGCCATTTCACATATCAAGTACCTGCTATTTCACATATTAGTTTCCATTTCAACCAACTAGTGAATATGGCAAAACTTTTTTTTTTAGTCAATATTAAAAGACTTTCTTGTTATTTGAAAGGAAGTTTTTCCTTATTATTTCTGATGAGACTGGACACGTATATTCTGATAAGTAGTGAGCAAGCCTTTTTTACAACTGGAAAAGTTCTTTTTTTATTTCCTGATTTCCTGCATTCAGTGAAACTTGAAAAAAATAACCTTAAAAAAAAAAAATAACATAAACAGTTAGTAAAGTTCGTTAGGATAAAAAAATGGGAATAATTTTTTTTACATACTATCTTGTCAAGTTTTTATGTCTAGAGAAATTGAAAAAGAACCTAAAGTTGCGCAAAAAATTGGGATCTGAAGATCGTCACCCTTGTAACAGGTACTCGTCATATAATACAACAGGTACCTGACGTTCATATAACTGGTACCTGCCGTTTTGAACAATGGGTACCCACTGTTTTATATAACTGGTATCTGCCGTATTATACAACTTGTAACCTATAGAAAACTGTTCTATATCAAAAGTCTGCTGATTTTCAACAAGCCTTCTGTGATTTTTAGCAGGAAGCAGCACACAAAAAGTTTTCAAAAAAATTCTGGAAAATTTCTGGAAAAATTTAAAAATTCCAGAAATTTATTTTTTTTATCGGAATATGTGACCAGAATTAATAAATTTTACCAGAATCAATAAATTTTTTCAATTTTTTTTTCATCTTGATAGATCTAATTTTTTTTTTATCGCATTATTGATTTATCAATTTATTATGTCCTTATTACAATATGGCTTTAAACGTCAAAAAATTAGTGATGGTTTAACTCAAGAAGATAAATAAAATCCTGAAAATCATCAAAGAAATTTTTTTTTTTTTTAAAGGCATTGATAACGCATAAACTTTATTTACGATTGTAATTAGGTTATATTGCAACCAATATATCAGTAAGAGGATATGCTCCTAGTTAAGAATACCGTCCAATCAGATTGCCAATAATTAATAATAACGAAAATAAGGGATAATGAAAAAAAAATTAAAATTTGGATCTATCCTAGTACTAAAAATTTAAAATTTATCAAAACGGTTGGTCATTATCACAACAAAAACGCCGCAGGATTCCTCAAGCGATTGTTCTCTTTAATAAACTTTTCAATACTTCGTTCGTTCATGTGATCTCAGCCATAATCATCTTTTTTGAAGCAGAGGACCTTTTCAACTTAGATTTAGATTTATTGTTGTCATAATCGGCTTTCAGAGAGTCTTGCCCAGGTTTAGTACTGGATGAATATTGTTGTTGAGAGGCAGCACCTCTTCTGTTTCAAAAGGTGATATTATTAGTGCCAGTAGCAACCTTCTTAATAGATTGTGTCTTGGCACTGTCATTTGGGAAGGAAGCGTTAGTACTTTTAGTCTTCCCCTGGCTCTTACCAGTAGAAGACTTTGTTGACTTTCTAGAGTTATGAGATGGAGAGGTATGGCGGATCCAATCAACTGTTTCGCCATGCCAAACATTTGGAGTATTTATTAACCGATATAGATCGTCCCAATTTGATAAATATCCAATTATAATCATCAAAGAAATTTAAAAAATTCCAATTTTAATAAAACATTTAAAATCAAATGGTTATCTGAATTTCCATCGTTATGTTATGATAATAAAAAAATGGTTTGTACATTATGTATTAAACATAAGATGAAAAATAAATTTGCTGCAAAAGGTGCAGCAAATATTTCAAAAAAGTCAGCAGTTAAAGAGCATGCAAAATGTAAAGATCATACTGATGCAAAAAAACTAGAAACAGCACGTATTCAAATGGAATCTTTACAAAATCAAATTTTTTTATCTGATGCAAATGTAAGACATATTATTGTTGTAATGCGAGTTGTGTATTTTTTATCAAAAAATAATTTACCCCTCCGACTTTTACCTTCCACTATTGAAATGATGAAAGAATCAGAAACACCAAATATCTCTAATGCTTATACAAATGAAATTTCAGGATGCGAATTTCTAATAGCAATAACTAAAACTATTGAAGATCAAATCTGGAAAGAATTATCTGATGTTAGTGTTCCGCACAAATCTAATTAGACCA
Source organism: Rhizophagus clarus (assembly GCA_015698045.1). Lineage (NCBI taxonomy): Eukaryota > Fungi > Glomeromycota > Glomeromycetes > Glomerales > Glomeraceae > Rhizophagus > Rhizophagus clarus. The sequence goes on along the minus strand of BLAL01000184.1, from coordinate 116,757 downwards.
AATCAGGTTAGATTTGAAATTTGATTTGATCAAATCAAATCTGAAAAGTTTGAATTCAGATTTGAATCAAACCATTCAAATCTGATTTGAAATTTGATTCAAATTTGATTTGATTTGATTTAAATTTGATTCGATTCAAATCAAATTCAAATTCAAATCAAATCAAATTCATTCAAATAGATTTGTGATTTGGTTTAATTTGTTGAATTTTAAATAAAAAAATGCGTTTTGCAACGCAATATTAATAAAAATGTTGCGAAACATTTTTTTTAAATTAATTTAATAAAAAAATGCGTTTTGTAACACAATACTAATAAAAAAAACATTGCGAAATATTTTTTTTAATTATTTAAATAAAAAATGCATTTTGCAACGCATTATTAATAAAAAAATGTTGCGAAACGTATTTCTTTAGTGTGTTTAAGGAGGGTTGGACATCATGTGGTTGCAGTAACTACCAATAATATTTACGGTAATTACAGAACCCCGAATAATACCAATATAACTCACATACAGGTTTGCGTAGAGTTTATATGAAATTACTTTTTAAATCTACGAATTGAGTTTGTGTAGATTGGTCAATTTGGGATATTATGTTTGTATAGAGTTTATAATAGATATACGTGGATTTATTTTTAAAAAATACTAATTTTGGTAAATTAAATTACTCGGTATTTACCAAAATTTATTTTATTTTATTTATTTTTTCACTTTTTTTCAGTATTTTATACCAAATTTATTTATTTTTATTATTCTTTTTTGGGTTTTAATACCCTAATTCCAAAAGTCTGGTTGTGTTTTTCGTCTGGCAACATTACAAAAAATAAAAAAAAAATCAATACTTAATTAATTAAAAAAAAAATAATGAAACACCTCTCCCAACCCTCCCTTACCTTAATTCCAAAAGTCCGGTCGTGCTTTTCGTCTGGCAACACTACAAAAAAATAAAAAAAAAACAATTAATTAGTTAAAAAAAATACCGAAAAACACTTCCCCCACCCTCCCTTACCTTAATTCCAAAAGTCTGGTCATACTTTTCGTCCGGCAACACTACAAAAAAATAAAAAAAAGGTTAATACTTAACTAATTAAAAAAAAACAATAAAACACCTCACCCAACCCTCCCTTACCTTAATTCCAAAAGTCTGGTTATGCTTTTCGTCTGGCAACACTACAAAAAGTAAAAAAAAAAGTTAATACTTAATTAATTAAAAAAAAACAACGAAACACCTCCCCCAACCCCTCCCTTACCTTAATTCTAAAAGTCTGGTTGTGCATTTCGTCTGGCAACACTACAAAAAATAAAAAAAAATAATTAATTAAATAGTTAAAAAAAACACTGAAAAACACTTCTCCACCCTCCCTTACCTTAATTCCAAAAGTCCGGTCATGCTTTTCATCCAGCAACACTACAAAAAAATAAAAAAAAAACAATTAATTAGTTAAAAAAAATACTGAAAAACACTTCCCCACCCTCCCTTACCTTAATTCTAAAAGTCTGGTCATGCTTTTTGTCTGGCAACATTACAAAAAAATAAAAAAAAAGGTTAATACTTAATTAATTAAAAAAAACAACGAAACACCTCCCCCAACCCTCCTTTACCTTAATTCCAAAAGTCCAGTTGTGCTTTTCATCTGGCAACACTACAAAAAGTAAAAAAAAAGTTAATACTTAATTAATTAAAAAAAAAATAATGAAATACCTCCCCCAACCCCTCCCTTACCTTAATTCCAAAAGTCCGGTCGTGCATTTCGTCTGGCAACACTACAAAAAAATAAAAAAAAAATAATTAATTAACTAGTTAAAAAAAAACACCGAAAAATACTTCCCCACATTCCCTTACCTTAATTCCAAAAGTCCAGTCATGCTTTTCGTCTGGCAACACTACAAAAAGTAAAAAAAAGTTAATACTTAAATTAATTTAAAAAAAATAATGAAACACCTCCCCCAACCCCTCCCTTACCTTAATTTTAAAAGTTCGGTCATGCCTTTCGTCCGGCAACATTACAAAAAATAAAAATAAAAAATAATTAATTAATTAGTTAAAAAAAACACCGAAAAACACTTCTCACCCTCCCTTACCTTAATTCTAAAAGTCCGGTTATGCTTTTCTTCCGGCAACACTACAAAAAGTAAAAAAAAAGTTAATACTTAATTAATTAAAAAAAAAATAACGAAACACCTCCCCTAACCCCTCCCTTACCTTAATTCCAAAAGTCCAGTCATGCATTTCGTTCGGCAACACTACAAAAAAATAAAAAAAAATAATTAATTAAATAGTTAAAAAAAACACCGAAAAACACTTCCCCACTCTCCCTTGCCTTAATTCCAAAAGTCCAGTCGTGCTTTTCGTCTGGCAACACTACAAAAAGTAAAAAAAAAGTTAATACTTAAATTAATTAAAAAAAAATAACGAAACACCTGCCCCAACCCCTCCCTTACCTTAATTCCAAAAGTCCGGTCATGCCTTTCGTCCGACAACACTACAAAAAATAAAAATAAAAAATAATTAATTAATTAGTTAAAAAAAAACACCGAAAAACACTTCCCACCCTCCCTTACCTTAATTCCAAAAGTCCAGTCATGTCTTTCGTCTGGCAACACTACAAAAATAAACTGATAAATGATTAAAAAAAAGATCAGATATTTGGATTATCTGATTAGATCGGCAAGTCACATGACCCTGCCTTTATACATTTGTGAGTTATATTAGTATTGTTCGGGGTCCTGTAATTACGTTTAACCAGATCATGTATATTTAATTTGATTTGATTTGGATTTGATTTGGATTTGTCAGATTTGATTCGAATTTGATTAAATTATTTTAAGCTAATTTGAATTTGATTTGAAATCGAATCAAATCTTTTTTTTTAATTTGGATTTGAACTCAAATCTTGTTTTGAAGTTTGGATTTAATTTGCAAATCAAAATTATCAAATCAAATCAAATCAAACTTCAAATCAAATCTGAATTGATTTGATTTGATCAAATCGTTTGCAGAACACTATCTGATGTTGTGGTATTTGGAATAATGATTGATGAAAGCACAAATATTACAACAACTAAATATTTAGATATATACGTTTCGTATATAACTAAACAAGGAATATTCAAAACTCGTTTCTTATGTCTTTTACCCTTAACTGAATGTGATGCAAAAAGTATTACAAATGTTATAATTGATATTTTTAAAAAAGAAGGTATTCTATCTAAACTTGTAGCATTTGCTTCAGATGGAGCTTCTGTTATGTTAGGAAAAAATGAAGGTGTAGCAGCAAAACTTTCTAGAGTATATACTTATCCTTTAATTGTAAATCATTGTGTAACACATAGGTTAGTTTTAGCATATAAAGATGCAAGAAAAGAAATAGAGTTTTATAAGGGAGCTGAATTATTAATTAAAAAAATCTATGGTTATTTCAAAAATTCATGCTCACGTATTCAACAATTAAAAGAAATTCAGGATCTTCTGGATTGTTCAATTTTAAAAATAAAAAGATTATACGAGATACATTGGCTTGCATGGTATGATGCTATTAAAAATATTTGTGATTCAATTCCTGCATTACTTAGAATTTTTAAAGACACAAAAAATGATGGAGGGCATGAATTATATACTAAATTAACGTCATGAAGAATGTTGGCATTTTTATACTTTTTTTATGACATTTTAGAACATGTAATACAGTTGAGTAAGTTTTTCTAAAAACAAAATTTAAGATTTTCTGATATAGACTTAATGATACAAACCACGATTAATTCTATTCAAAAGAAGTATTTAATGGAAGATCAGTCACAAAAATTTGAATATAATGTCCAAAGATTTATCGATGAAACTAATCCATTTGGAAATAATTCAGTTGAATACATGGGTCATAACCTTTCTTTTACTGAGCAAGATTATGATGAATTCTTAATGGACACATATAGCTATTCAACAAGTATTCTTTCTGAATTGCAACAACGATTTCCTAATAGATCGTTATTTACTTCTATGAAAATATTAAATCCACGAGAATGGCCAAAGAACTCCCAAGATTTACTATTTTTTGGAGATGATGAATTGGAAAATTTATTAGAATATTATGAACATCCAAATATTCATGATAATGTTCAATGCTCACCACTCTTTGATGTTAATAAATGTAGACAAGAATGGGCAGGATTTAAATTAGTCATTAGCAATAATCTTTCTTCTAAAGATATAGATATAATTCTTCTCCTATTAATTCAAGATTATAATGATACATTCCTAAATATCATCAAATTGATTCAATTGATATATTGTATTCCCTTTTCAAGTGTAGAGTGTGAACGTGGTTTCAGTAGACAAAACCAAATTAAAACTAAAAACAGAAACTCCTTGACAACAGATACCTTAGATAGGTTGATGCGTATCTCTTTAGAAGGGCCAGAAAGTTCAAAATTTAACTATAATCGTACATATACTATTTGGAGTAATCAAAAGAAACGTATTGGCATTGAGAAATAACCAGTTTCTATTAACCAAATAATGCAAATAATGAAATAAAAGAATATTAGATTGTTGTTAACAATTTACCATAAAATTTGTTTAATGTACCCACCCATGACCCACCTATAGTGACAACAGTACGTCTAAATGTTTTTTCTTTAATAGTAAATATTTTCCAGTATAGTATATTGTCATAAGACTTTGAATTTTGCTGTTTTTCGTTGTGGCTTAGGAGTAAAAAAAAATATAAAAAATTTCCAACATTGGCAAAATTTACCAGAAATCTGTAGTGTCACGTCCAAAAAAATTCTGAGTTTAAATAATTTTACCAGATTTATTGAAAACCCATCAGAAAATCTGGCAAAATTTAAATAGATTTTGTGTGCTGGCAGGGAGTCTGCTGTTTTACAGCACACCCTCCCGCTATTTTCTGCAGGTGCCTCTGTTATTTTACAGCAGGTCCCCTACTGTTATTGTAGTAGGTGATGTGTTGTACAAACAGATCAGCACAAAACTGCCTTTTGCAATAGTTTTACCAACCGGTTGGAAAATGATAACTAAATTTAGTAATTTATGGATAAATTTGAAAATTTTTGCAGACCACCTGGTTTGTAGGATAAAAATTCAATTTTATCACAAAAATATTGAACTTTGCTTAAAATTAATTCTAGACAAATAAATTAAATTTAAAAGCCATTTTATAAGTATAAAAATATTATTAAATTTAATTATAAACAGAAAATAAACATACAATTAGTAAATTCTTAAGAAAAATGAATTCATATTGCATTATAGGAATGATTTTTCTAAAATTAAAAGAGAATCTACTAATTGTACAATGATATTTATTTTCTACTAACTAAATTTAACACTATTTCAATATTTTATAAAATATCTTTTGAATTTAAATTTATAAAAATTTGTTTATCTATCATTAATTTTTAAATGAAGTTTGTTCAATGTTTTTGTAATAAAATTGAATTTTTATCCTACAATCAAAAGATCCACAAAAATTTCCAAATTTATTCATAAACTACTAAATTTAGTTATAATTTTCCAACTGGTTGGTAAAACTATTGCAAAAGGCAGTTTGTTTGTACAATCCATCACTTGCTGCAATAACAGCAGGGGACCTGCTGTAAAATAACGGGGCACCTGCAGAAAATAGCAGAGGATGTACTGTAAAATAGCAGATTCCCTGCTAAAAATCACAGGGGGTCTGTTGAAAATCAGCAGACTTTTGACATAGAACGGGTTGCCATAATAACTGCCGCTTCTTATAATAGGTGCTTGCCATAATATATAACGCATACAACGCTATAAATATAACGTATATATGCTACTTTTTATGGTGGGTTCTCGTGTTCTTATTGGTTAATCTGTTTATTTCAGAGGTAACCCACCATAAAAAATAACGCATATACGCTATATAATATAATGCATACATGCTATATAATACCACGCATTTTTGACCATGGTGGCTTGCCATATTTTTATGATTGAACCTAGTCTTGACAAACCCAGCATATACTGGATGATGCACTCTTAACTGTAGAAAGAGAGGGAATGATAAAAGCTTAAAATAGTAGTTAGGATGTCTATTAGAATTTATTTATTCGTATTGCACTAGGTAGATATGCTTCTATTCTCCTGAAAAATAACTAGCCCATATGCATTTAAATAAAAATAGCATAATTACGAAAAGAAATACATACTTTATTATAATAACTTGAATCTACTTATCCAAAGAATATTGTATGAAAAAAATATGTATGGTATATTGTTTTAACATATATATTCAAAAGTAAAAAATGTAAAAAAATAGTTGTGGAATAGCAATAATTATAAAGACTAATACATACTTACTAAATTAACTTTTATATTGTGCTACAGAATATAAAAAAAAAAAATGCTAATAAGTGATAATTACAACTGATAACAAAATATTTGTCAATTACAACATGGGATTTGGCAAATATCTTCCACAAGTAACACCACAATCTAGTAAGCCCCAACTATATCCTGTTGTAAAGAAGGTATGTAACTGACCCATTTCCAGAATCAGCAAACTTCATAACTGAATATTGTGTGGTAGAGAATCTAAAAATATGTGTATATCCTATTTTCTGTTTAACAGTCTTTTATAGATAAACAATTAACACATTACTTTTTTAAAAAAATAAAAACATAAGCAAAGTATTTTTAATAAAAAAATAATACTGAAGATAAAAGTGTTAACAGTTAAATGGTAAACAAAAGGGTCATAATAAATAATAAATCTGCATGCAATATTTACTATTTTTAGCCATAATAATCATAATAGATCTGCATTTAACTATTTTTAGAGGGCATTAATAAATAACAATCTACCAGCACTCTATCAGCATTATAATATCATTATAACCATTATTTTATTATCAGACGAAATATTACAAAAGTAAATTTTACTTTTTGTTATTTAACATAAATCTACCAGCATTATAGCATAAACTGATATTATTTCATTTTTTCCCTCTTTCACGTTTTCCTCTTTTTTTTGGTGCTTCTTCTAGAGGAGATTCTTGTAGCAAAGAAAGTACTGGAGATTCTAGAGGAGATTCTTGTGATCGAGAAAATACTGAATCTAGAAAAGATTCTTGTGGCAGAAGAAGTATTGGAGATCTTTCTTCCTGTGATTGTCATGTTTCTTCTGCTTCTTCTTGCACTTCTTAAGAAGATCATGATGCCATAGCAATTTTTTTTTATTTAAATAATAACCTAAAAATAAAATAATAAATGATCAATAACAAAAATGGAACAAATAATTTACAAAATTATTATAACTCACATTTTCTTTAAATCGTGTTGATTAACATTTCTTTCACAGCCTAATCTTCTGCAGTTATGGAAAAATTGGAAGCTTTGTTCTTAAACTACGATAAAAAGTTAGTTAGCTATCAATAAACTTTTATAGGAAAAAAAATAATAATGAAAGGCAATATTTACAGCACGAACAATTTGGGATATTACCAAGTTCTTTTGAATTCTGTAACTTGAATTAAAATTCACATTTTTTTTATAAAGACATTCTTGTATGATTTCCTATTATAAAAAAATGATGAGTAAATATAAATTTTACTTTATTAAAAAGCTAAAATAATTACTAAATAAATGAACTAGCGCTGCTTTTGATTTTTTAAGCTGATAGCGTCTTGTAATTTATATTTATACATAGGTCTATAGATTGGCTTAACCTCCTATGATATTAAAATAATGAGCAATAGATAGTTATAGAAATAATATTAACAATATGATATTCTTAATACTTAATACCTCATTCGGAAGAACATTCAAATCAGTAAGAGACAAAACATTGTTAACAGAAGACATGTTGTAGATAAGAAAAAGGGGGTTTAAGTTAGAGTTAGAATAACGTAAATATGAACCTTTTATAAGGATATATGTGAGTGCATATGTCAATCAATATACACGTTATTATTAAACTACTGGTGAAGTGCGCATCAATTTTATACTTATTATTATATATATATATTTATTATTAAATTACTGTACGCAAACGATATATAGCATATTTGAGTGTAAATTGAGTATAATAAGCATTCAATTTGAATCAAGTCATATGTTGCAACTAGTAAAGTTGCAAACTTAATTGACGTAGTTGTGATGTAACTGTGATGTAACTAATTAAGTCTTAAAGCAAAGCATAAGTTAGACTTTATTAATACCAGTAGTTTTTTATGCTAGATAGATGATGATTCAGGTTCATTGTTTACCATTAACAGTTACAAGGTAATTTATTCAAGATTTTTCCAATTAGCATCATCAAATGCATTTTCTTTATCAATTATAAAATACTTGCTACCTATTTTTGCAAATCCTACACAATGATCTATACACCTTACATCAATAAATTCTTCTGATTTGAATTGAGTAAAATATTTACATTTATATTCATCTTCTATTACTTTTGATATTAATGCGAATATGTGTATTTTATCATTATAATTATGTACAAAAAAATAATCTACTATCTCATATATATTTACAATCATAAGTTGAGAAGGAGTATTTGGTCTATGAGAAACTTTATCTATTATACGTTTTATCTAAATTACAAGCAATAATAAATCAATAATATAATTGATGATGATGATGATGATAAGGGATTTCTTACCTGAACACAGCAATTATTTCTTGCGATTTTATTCTTTTTTTTTTATCCAATAACTGCTAACATACTGCCCATCTGACATTCTTAATCTTTTATATTTCATGCCATAATTATTAATATCCTAATAAATTTTTTAAAAAAAAAACTAAATATATCTTGCAATAACTTGATTAAACTGATTATAAAATATTTTTTTTTACATTTTCTGAGTTTGGTCTTTCATAAAATTTAATCAGATGTTTGTACTCTTGTCCTGATAAAGAATAATATATGAAAGACCAATAAAGTTCTTCTTCATATTCTTCAATATCACCAAATACCTGTTTATTATTCTATTGTTTCAGCAGTTTTTCTTTAAAAATGAACTTAGAAATAGAAAAGAATAGTAACAAATAAAATTGTTGTAATAAGGTAAACGTGTTTGATAAATTATTATAAAGGTTAAGTCTTGATTTAACAAGTGGTTGTAAAATACTACAAACCCTTTCCATCAGAAATTGCTAGTGGGTCCAATTAGAACCACAATACTTAATACAATTTGCTATATGCAAAAGATAGTGAAAATTTATCTGACATGCTGCTAAACGTTAATTATCATGCTGATAATATTCTCTAAAAATAAACAACAAATCTTTATAAATAAATAAAAATAAAAAATAAAAATTAAATTAAATATTATTACCTCTCATAATAATTCAAGAATTTTAAAAGTAATTGTTGTACATCATCTACTTGATCTTCTGATATTACAGGTTCTAAACAAAGCTTTACAACTTTTACAATATTTGACCATCCTAGAAGATGCCTATTTAACAAATAAAAAGTAAATTTTACTTTTTATTAATGTAAATTGATAGATAATAGTCATAATACATATATACTTTTTGATAAATATCTTTTTTCTAAATATTTCCTTAATAATGATAATGAAAATAAAATAATTCAGTTTCTCCACTCTACTGCTTTATATCCATTATGATATTTATGTATATCTCGTAGAGGGTGTCCTATATCATTAGGTATGTCTTTTTTGATTTTTCCATTTGTACACCAATGATTTTCCATTGTGATTTTGATAATTCATAATCATTAGGCATTAGGTTATTATTAAAAAATTTCCTAGTCCAGTATGCATACATTTGTGGGGCTATATTTTTGAAAAATAAATGTATAATGTCTGTCAGAAAAGACCACAGAAATAAAATTATTTTAAGTTTGAGCAATTCACTTGACTCTTTAATTCCTATAACAAAATAATACTTAAAATAAAAATTTTATTTAATATAATTGGTTTCAAAACTTAAAAATATACCTGTTTGTTTCTTTTATCATATTATTTTTTGAATTTTAATTGTTTCATTATCAATTAATTTAGCCATATTGACAGTATCATCATGATTTCGTATATTATAAACAATATCAGATAATAGGTAGTATATGTGATGGTTTAATGGATAACAGATTCTTTCTATCATATAAAAGCGGCAGGCCTTATATAAGTTATGTCTAGTTAAATTTAAGTTTTTGCTTAATGCAGGGATATCTTCCATCCAGGTTAATAAATGCACACATAAAATAAATTGTCCATTTGTACGTCCATCTGTACAAGGAACTCCTTCTAGAATTTTTAATAACAAATTAACAATTTAATAAAAAAATTTTATCAAAATCATTTTTTATTATGTTAGAATAAGTTTACCTTCAAATTCCTGTAATTCTTTTACTAAAGGATATAAAAAAAATTAAAATCTTTTGGGAACAGGGTCCTGGTATTATCATTGTTACTAAAAGATTTTCTTTTTTTACACAAATATAAGGAGGCAAATTATTATTTATTAATAATACAATCCAACAGTCATCAGTCTTCTGTTCGAAAATTTGGTATCCATTACATGACCCAGATAACGTGATATCTCTTCCATTTTTAAAATAATCCCTTTGTAATAAGTCTTGATATAACCTATTAATCCAGAAAATATATTATCCTATAGCTCTTTACACTTAATCATAAATGTAATTTATTTAAATTACTCACATCTCATCGAATATATCAGTATATATTTTTTCATTTTCTTCATTTTCTCCTTTAGTTTAAGAATAAATATTTCTATATTGTAGTTCTTCAGTCCTTTCTTTATCTTTATATTGATTTTAGAAAGAAAAAAAATGTTGTATTTACTAATTTACTATTATTATCAAATCGATTTTCATTACAAATAGGACAAGTTGTTAGACTTTCATATAATGATGTAAATGCTATACAACTGTTTTTGCAAGTAACATATTTTTGTGGTTTAAAAGGAATTATGTCGTTGATTTTTTTTTTCAACTTATAAATTGTTAAATTAGAATTAATATTATCAAGTATTTTATTAAATGCAATATCAGATATTGAATGAAGTACTTTTGTATGTAAAAGGCACAAACCTTGGATCAATTCGTCTAAAATAAAAAAAATAATTAAAAATTATAATCACAATTATTAATGTAATATTAAATATATAATACCATCATTTATGTTTTCTATGTCTTTAAATTTATTATCCATTTCTGTTAATTCATCATTCTCATCAGAAATATCACTTTCAGTTTTTATATCTTCTACTTTATCATTTTCATTATTATCAAGGCTTGGATTATCTTTACCGTTATAATATTGACTTGGATTGTTATCATTATAATCTTCATCAAGGCTTTGATTATCATTATCACTATTATATAATTGTTATAATTTTAATTTGGATTGTCATCATTATAATTTTCATCAAAACTTTGATTATCATTATCACTATTATAATTTTCGTTATAATTGTTAAAATCTTGACTTGGATTGCCATTATCACCGTTAAAATCTTTATTATCGAGACTACTTTAATGAATAATTTATATAATTAATTATCAAAATTTACTTTTGCTATAATTTAACTAATTACCTCTTATTATCTGAAAGACTATTCACTGAATTTATATCTGATTTATCTAATTCATCATCAAACTTTCTTTTTCTGGCTACAATATAACTTGAAATTGACTCACTACTGCTCTCTGTTTCTGATTCATTAATTTTTTCAATAAATGCTTTTCTTTTTCTTAATGTTTTTTAAAAGTTTTTTTGGTAGATAACCATTTCCTACTACCAGGATTTATTTTACAGATATGGCAAGAGCAAAAATATTGCATTATTATTATTATATAAGCTGAAAATTAGAGGGTTTTTTTTCACACCACGTTATACAACAATCTGTTATACAAAAAAAACTTTTTATTTTGGGGTGCATATCCTATATACCCTATTTTTTATACAATTGCCAGTTTCTATCACGTAAATATTTTTTTTAACCTTAAAATATTATATTTGAAAAATGAGTGGTGAGTTTTTTTTAACCTTATAAGATTTTAAGGTTTTTTACTGTTTAATAACCTTTGTTGATAAGCTTTGTTGATAAGGTTTATTATGTTGTGATTGTTAATCTTTGTTGATAAGGTTTATTATGTTGTAATTGTTAACCTTTGTTGATAAGGTTTATTATGTTGTGATTGTTAACCTTTGTTGATAAGGTTTATTATATTGTGATTGTTAACCTTTGTTGATAAGGTTTATTATGTTGTGATTTTTAACCTTTATTGATAAGGTTTATTATGTTGTGATTGTTAACCTTTGTTGATAAGGTTTATTATGTTGTGATTGTTAACCTTTGTTGATAAGGTTTTTTATGTTGTGATTGTTAGTCTTTGTTGATAAGATTTAAAGGTTTTTTATGATGCCTTTCTTTTCTTTTCTTTTTTTTTCATATTTAAGAATCCTACCATCCTGATACATGTGCTCTATTTCTCAAAGGTGATAATCTCAAGGATCTTAAGTCTAAAATGATCGATAACTTAATAAAAAAAAATAATAATATCACATAAAATTTTGTTTATGTAGTAAAAAAAAAAAAGACAAGTATGTATAAACTTATTGATAATAGTTTAAATTTTAAATTTTTAATAAACTAATGGAGCTTTAAATTTTTAATTATGGGTTTATTCATTTTGATGATGAACAAAAAAAAGAAGATTTCTACAAAAATGTAAAAGAAAAAAATTTTTAATTGAAAAAGAGAAAAATATTGTTGTTCTATTTTGACCTGTCATTAGAAAAACAGACCCTTGTAGTGAATCTCTTCGTAATGAACACTGTAATAAACCTGTAAATTGATAATTTTTTAAGAAATATCAAAGCAACATAAGTTATTATTATTAAAATATTTATTAACTTATAGGGTTCTACTTGGCGGCCATGTTATGATCTATATGATAATGGGTAATGTTCTTATTTTAATATATAAACTATAAGATTTACTGATATTTACTTTTAATATTCATTATATAGAACCCATTTCATTGTTATTATTTGGTTGCCTTTCATTACGAATAAAAGTGAAATCAAACTCTTCACAAAATATAAAGAAAATTTGATAATTTCCAGACAGTATAAAGAATTAAATATTGGAGGAAACATTTTAAAAAAATCTATACCGGTCAGCAATTTTAAATATATTATAACACTACCATCAAAGTAAGTTGTTAAATTAATATATTATACATTTATTATTATGTTAACTTTTATTGATATGATAGAATTGACTTTATTAGTAAAATAAAAATAGAAAAATTAGAAAATTCAAATATGTTTAAATTTGTAATAAAAAAATCATAAAAAAATAAAAGAAGGAGGCTTGATGTTGAATATTCATTATTTGGTCCTGAATAAATATTTTGTAAATATGTTATGTAGATATTTGTATGAATTAAGAAAAAATTTTTTACTTTAAATCTTTAAAATTATATCATTGCAAAATCCCAAAATACCAATATTCTAAATTGCCATAATTTCAAAATTTCATAATCCTAATACTTCATAAGCCTGAAAGGCAAAATCCTGAAATACAAAATCCCAAAATTTATAAATACAAAGACTTATTATTATTTATTATTAGTTAAAAGAGAAAAAACAACAATAATATTTATGATATTTATTTTTACTTTAATTAATTGTATTTTAGGATTTGGGTTTTGTTTTATTTCTACTTTTAAAAGACCATAAAATAAAATTTATACATATATAAATCGCAAAATTTATAATAAATTTAAGGTACTGTTATTGATTTTAGTCTTTTAACTTGAAAGAATAATATTAAAACTAAAAGTATAATACTAAAACTATTTGGTTTATCTATCCGGTCTTCTAATCTTGAATAAATGTTATACAATTCTTATTAACTTATTCATCATCTTCTTCAATGAATTCATTTAAGCTGTCACTAATCCCATTAAAATATGATTTTATAATGTTAAGTTTTGCCAATTTCATTTCATTTTTGCCCTGTTTACGCATTATTCATAGTCAACCATATTACTTGTTTTTACCAAGTTAATCTAAATATCAAAATTTGATGCTAATTTCATAGCACTTTTAAAAAAACTTGAATTCAATTCTTCAAAAGAATCAATTAAACGCCAATCTTTATCAGTTAATAATAATAATCTATATATTCTTGGTGCTCTTTGCAACATCAAACTCATGTTTGAAGATAAGATATGTGAGAAGTATCAAGTGACAAGTGTCTTAGCTTGAGTTCTCATATTTTCACCTTGACTTCTACTTAAATTTAATGAACAGAAAGTCTGAAGTCTAATATATGCTTTATATAATTCAACATGAAAACGTAATTCTTTTCTTCTTGATATTTTTTTGTTGATTTGTTTGTTCATTTCTCCATTCACAGACTGAAAAATATTTTCAGCCAATTTTATTGCAACATTCTTAAAATTATCAGTAAAATTGTTAATTGAATAATTTGCCTTTTCTTACTAATATTGTATTTTCATTAGTTCTATAAAATCAATTCACATTTTGAGCATCCTTAAAAAACTGAAATTTGGTCTTCTTTCGATGAGTGATTTTTAAGTGGTCAATTAAAGCTTTATGATAGTTTTCTTTTTTTGAGAAAACCACTTTATTACACATGTGAGGATTTTGGGGAAGATGTTTGAAATATTTTAATAAAATATTCAGATCTTTTGCTAAATTAATAGCACGTGCATCAATTTTCTTAATAGTTATTTTTTTACTGTATCTGGCATCATAAACAAAATTTCCATCTCCTTCTGATGAGTTAATATAATTATAATATGCAATACTATCAATTTCACAAGTATTAGCACGATTATGCAATATTAGGGTGCCTTTAAGATCAGTTATTGATATTGTATCATTAGAAATATTGAAAGTGACATTTAGAATGTCATGTCCCTTTATATTTACCAAAGAATAAAACAATAAATCGATCACTCTACTTCCAATTTTATCAATCGCTTATTCTATTAGACTTTGATCTTCAGAGTTGTTAAAATATAAAAATTTAAATTTATTAACATAATGAATTATTATTAATATAATGAATTCTACTCGACATATAAGTTATATTTATCTTGGTTTTCCTTAAGTGGCTTATTTTTAACATTAATATCTATAAAGAAAATTAAAAGGTAAATTTTATTTTGAATTATGTGATATAATAATACAATTTAACCTGAGTTTTTATCTTACATGATGGTACTTTTTCTTTTAACAGCTTAATTCTTTTCAGTGAATCTTTATTGTGTTGAGAAGACGAATCTGTTGAAGTAGATTGTAGAGCCGCATCTTGAGTTTCATCAGGTTTTAGACAGTTTTGATATTCTCCATTTTCTTCTCATCATAATTTTTATTATGATCTATTTTAATATTTTAATAATTTATATTTAATTTTAATAAACAAAAATTCTTTTGCAATAATAAAAGGAAAATTAGTTAATGATAACATTATAAATCTTACGTTTTTTATCATAAGCTGGAATAAGAACTTCGATCATAGGAGTTTCGTGATCTATAAAATAATATTTTTAATTTTTTAATTTAATAAACCAAAATTCTTTACACGTTAGTGAAAAGCAACATACCATTATTTTGAGACATTATTAAAATTTTGATTAATGGGGCTAATGGTTAAAGAATTCGGTAAGAAAAGAGAAGGAAAATAAGAAAAAAGAGAAATTTTTTGGATTTTACATCTCGTTAAATAAATTAAAAAATGAAATGACATTATTACATCTTGTTAAAATGACATTGTTAAATCTCGCATGATAACAGATTTCATGTGATATGATAATCGATATCAAGATATATTTTTTTTGGCTAATAATTTAATTTTAATATTGAGAATATTTTATGTATCTGATAAGAATATTTAAGATATTGTAAAATATACAATTTAAAAATTAAGTATATTTTTCATATAATTTAATATTATTTATTATTTAAATCTCTATTTTAAATAAACTGTTTGTACAATTTTTAGTATGTTTTAAGAATATTTTTACTATATAAGAATATTTTAACCATAAAATCCGTGCATTTTAAGTATGTAGACTTTTTATAGGAATATAAATTTATATTATAAAAAGATGCATAAATTTTTAAATTTGATAATTTATTTAGTTAATTAAAATTAATTAAATCACATGATTAAAGAAGAGTGTATTTATATATGAAAGTATATAAAATTTAAATCCTTTAAAAAAAATTTAATATATTTTAAAGGAAATAGTAAATATATTTTTTTTATAGAAATTTAAAAAAGTTTAATTTAAAAAAATCAGTTGAAAAATAACTGAAATATTTTATTACTTGTATATAAGAATTAGATTAGAATTAAAAATGGAAATTAAACCAGATATTCAAAGCTTTAGTTATTATACTAGTTAGTAAAATTAATATTGAATAATAATAAACTAGTATTAGTAATAATTTTAGTGCTTTTTAGCTGAATTTTTTATTTTATTATATAGTTTATATATATATTTTCTTATGCTTACCAAAATGATTATTATGCTTTTTAAAAGGATTTAAGTTTTTTTTTCACAATTTTTAATTCTAACAGGCTAAACTACATATATAATCACTATTTATATATGATTGTTATATATTACAGACTTGTCATATTTATTGATTTCTATTCTTAGTAATGTGTACTAAAAATTAGAAGTATTTATAGATTTCCAAATCTTTCAATTCCAAAGTTACTTTCAATTTCAACAAATTTTTATTGGAAGTTTTCAAGAATATAAAAATATATACTATATATATAATATTAATCTAATATATATATATTAGAAACTATTGAAATATTAAAAAAATTGAAATTGAAAGAAATTGAAAGAGTTCAATTTTAACAAAAAGTCATTGGAAGTTTCTAAGAACATTACTGCCCATACTTACTTATATTGCCAAAAATGTTCCAAAACTGAAATAAAGAAACATAAAAAAGAAATTAAAAGAAGATATAAAAATGATTCTATATTGTATTTTTTTTGTCCTTGTGATCAATATGTTTCTTTTTTGATAATGCTAGTCCTCTTGAAATTGGATAGCATGAGTACATGACATAATTATGACTCAATGACAATTCAACATAATTCCTGTCTTTTTTCTTGTTTTTTTTTTTAATTAAATCATGTGATTGTCAAGTATTAACCAATGATCCATGTAATTAGTAACGTCATATTTCATATTTGCATACAAAAATAAAAATTGCAATTAATAATGATTATTCAATGTTACGGTCAATATTACGCTCATTTGTAAAGTGAACACCTCTATTCGAAATTATCACAACATCGTGGCTAAAAAAAGTTATAATGATATATTTTACTATGAATTTGCTGTACATTATTAGAATCGTAACAGCTTTGCTATTATCTTAATATATTGTAGAAATCGACGAAAGTTTTCTATTAATAAAAAAAGATAAGCATTACATATAGATCAGATCATTTTGTTATTCAATCAGAAGATCAACAGGTATTCACCGTGAATCCGTGATGACCGGGTGTGTCACTGTCACGTTTTAGATTGTCCTGTATAAAATTTGAATTGTGTAATACCCCTTGCAACAAAATATTTAAATTTTGTGTCATATCAAAATATAATTATATTCCTTCCGTTTGTTGCGAAGCCAATGGGTTACCACTAATGTGTTAGAATAAAAAAAAAAAAAAAAAAAAAAAAAATAATTATTAAATAAATCAAATACTAATAAAAATTATTATTGGATTTGCAATACAGTATGTTGGGAATTATGCAAATCGACGAATGATCGGCGAGGTGGCATTGTTGGGATGATAACCATTGAGAGCTAATTCATTATCCAATTGACTTTACTTTTTGAATGGGGAGAGATTCCTATGATTTATAATCTAACAAATCTATGATGTATATATTGTAACACGGATCAAGAATAAAATTAATTGTAAATAATTCATTACTATTAAATTTTTCTTTCCACGCCTCTCAAGAATCAAATAAAAAAAACTGATTGTATTAGTTACATCACCACTACTTTATTTAGAATAATATCTATTTGATAATGAGGAAAAAAGTAATTTGTGAGTATAAAGAGAAAATTGTATCCCAATTTACATTATCAAAAGAATTAAGTCATTAAGAATAATGAAATGTATCATCGCGAAATGTCAACAGTATCACGATTACTATTTAAAGGTATTGTTGATTAATTCAAGATTCAGCTACAAAATTTATTTTTAGTAATTTGAATAATGTTGAGTACATTCACATGAAATTTATTACATTGTTAAGAAATAGTTACGTGATCTCGTACAGTATTCGGTTCCTACTTTTAAATGCTTAAAGCACCGTGTATAGTAAAGAATGTGTCCCTGCGAAGAAATCATTGTGACAGGTCAACCGGAATATCCCGAATAAATATACAAGCATGAATAACTTAAAAAAGAATTGACGAATTACCTATCGATCTTATTAAGAAAGAGATACATAGGGAGTGTTAAATTCAATGCCAAAAGGGAGCAAAATTACTTCCTCACCGGGAGTTATGGGCTCACAACTCTACACTTTCGGTATCTTCGCCCCTTAGAATATAGGTGTAAAGTAGGACATCATTATCATTCCCTTAACTTATGTTACACAATGCTTAGCATGAACTTTATCCTGTGCCTCCTTGCCAAGAGAAACAAACATACGGTATATGCGGTATATGAACCAAAAAAAAAAAGAAAAGAAAACGACTTAACCTTAGATCGAATAATAACAAAAATCTTTCATATTATCAACTGATAAAACATACAGTACTTCCATGAAAACTTTTTTAAAAATAGATCATATTTGTTTGTCTCGTTCGTCATATCCCGTTTTTTTTAGGCTACGTTAGGAAATTCATATCTGATATTAAAATCAATCAAATTATCATATGATCTTACAATTTTGGTAATTAATAGTTTTTGTGATTTAATCATAACTCATTAACTAGCGGATTTGTTATTGTTATTTCTGATTATTAAGATTTATTTATTTATTTAGAGAGAGAAAAAAAAAAAAAATCATACGTTGAACTTTTTCTTTTTTATTATTATTATTATATATAAAACAAAAAAAAAAAAAAAATTTTAATTAATTATACATACATACAAAAAAAAAAAAAAAGGGAAAAGAAAAAGGTAAAAAAGTAAGAACGTCCATACTATATATACATATATATTAACAAATATATAATATATAGTAATAGTAATATAATAATAATATATACGTAATATATATGCATATGTATATATACAATTTTTTCTTTCTTTTTTTTTTGTGTGTGAAAAAAAAGGGTTGAAAGTTTTGTATGAAGAAGAAAAAAAAAGTATCGAGTTACTGAGCATTAAAAAGGCGCTAATTATATATAATTTACGAAAAAAAAATATTACAAAATACAAAATATTGATATACATATTAATAAATTTTTTTTTTTTTTTTATGGGTTTTCTAAATCATGTTTATCAGAATTACGATCCGATTCTGGTTTTTCTGGACCTGAACCAACAGCTTTTTCATATTGTAAGAATTTTAATAAATACCAATAGGCAGCAGCCAATAAACTACCTAAAGTAGGACCAATATAATAAATCCAATGAGCACGACCATAATCATTTGCAACAATAGCAGGGCCGAAAGTTCTGGCAGGATTTAAAGAAGCACCAGTATATGGACCAGCACATAAAGCTGAAACAAATAAGGCCATTCCAATACCGAATGGAGCCATAAATTGTCCATGTTTTTCAACAGCCAACATAAGCACAGCCATGGTTAATACTGATGTTGTAAACATTTCCAAAAAGAGTCCTTGAGCTATTGAAGTATCGTCTCCAAGTGTGGTTGCTGCATTAGGAGCTCCAGGTTGAACTAAATCAATGAGCCATGATCCAACTAAAGCTCCTAATAATTGAGCTACTATGTACATAACTCCTCGTATCAATGGTAGATTTTTCGTAACCATTAAAGCGATAGTAATGGATGGATTAAACACTGAAAGAGAGGAATAAATAATTAGCAAATAGTAACTAGTAAGTTATCATAATTACATGGTTTTTGATGTTTACCTCCACCAGAGACCGGAGCCCAAATAAATACATTAACAAAAAGTGAGAACCCGAAACAGAATGGGATAGCTAAACCCGGTCTACATAATGGAAAAAAAAAGAAGTTTATAACGACGCCAAATACGCTAAATAAAAAAAAAAAAAAGAGAGAAATGCATGAAAAAAATACTCACAACGGTGAACCAACTGCATGATTTATGAAATTTACGGCACCACCGACACCTGATTATAAAACAAATTGTAAATATGATTTTGTTTTTTTTTTTCTTGGAAGAAGAAAGGAATTAGAGGAAGATCGGTTGATAATAATGCTTACCCATGAATAAAAAGTAACCGGTTCCAATAAACTCGCCAATGGTGGCTGTGATATCATGTTTTGAGAATGAGAGACTCATTTTTTTTTTTTTGAATTTGGTTTTTTCAGTTATACGTTTATATTTTTTTTTTTTGTTTTTCGTAAGAATATATATATATAAGATTAATTAAATTTTTTTTTTATTTTCAAGAAATTTTTCTTTCCGTCTCTTGCAGAAAACTGAGACTATTTATAACAAAAAATGAATATCGATGAAATTTTTTTTTTTTTTTATAAAACAATAAATAAAAATCAAGTTTATAATCCTGTACAATTTTTAAATTACATATACGTAAATAGGTATACATATTCATAAATATAATATCTATAATATTAATATATTATAAGTTAAAATAATATTAAAAAGAATCAATCAAATGCAAATTTTTTGTTTATATTTTATTTACAACAATAATAATAAACGTGTAATTAAAAGATAAATTTTTTAAATATACGTTACTCAATATAATTTTATTTTGTAGGATTTTTTCTTTATATAGCATAATTACTGTTACATGACATTTTTTATTTTTGCATATTTTTTCTGAATACCTTGTTTTTTTCGGTTACGCAGTAGAAAAAGAAATCAGTCTAAAACAAATATAGCTTGGTTTATGGTTTTTGCGGAGTTAAAGATTTTTTTTTTTTTCTTTAATGTAATAAAAAAAAAAAAAAAAAAAATTATTTTCTTTTATTAACAATATAAAAAAAAAATCTCATGTCAAACTAAGCCAAATATGTCCAATATTTTTAGGAAAGACAGCCTTTATTCCCTAATAATAATTTTTAAATGAATTTCAAAAAAAGAGAGAAACAATAATCATTCATATTTATACAACAAAATCGGTGTGTATTGTTGAATTTTCTATTAAAAAAAAAAAAAAAAAAAAAAATGGTATTTTTGATATGTATTTTGAAATGATGTTGCAAGTAATCAAAAATTGTCAGATGAAAAGAATCATATGATAAAATTTTTCTTTAATTTATTTGTTTATCTTTATCTTTAGAAAAACTTTTTTCCTTAAAAAAAAAAAAAAAGCATTAAATTTCTTGTTTAAAAATCAAGTTTTGTTTCTTGATTTATTTTAACATTCATGTTATATTATTTATATTATTTTAACCATATCGAATCAAATCGAAATAACGAAAAATGGATTAGCATATTTTTAAATCAAGATTTCAAAAATCATGTTTCGGATCAAGTTTTTTAAAAAATGTTTATTAAATATTTGGAGCATTTGTGCGAAAATTTCAAAATTAACCCATTTTTAGAAACATTTAAGTAAAATACGCTTAAAGGTTCAAAATCAAGAGAACAATTTAATTTTATCACGCGAAAAATTTCGTTAAACCTGAATAGACTTGCAAACTTGCACCTAAATAGACTCGCACCTAAATAAACTCACTTCTAAATAAACTTACACCCGAACAAACTTGCGTAAATTAAAAGTTACAAATAATAATTTGTACAAAAGTTTATATTATCAAATCTGCATAAATTAAAAACTAACTCACGTCAAACGCGAGTACTATTTTACGCATCATTAACAAAAATAATACAACAATTGTAAACATTCTTCACCAAAAGAAAGTTTTTTGGCATATTTTAAGTTTTCCTTCGAAACAATGTTACGAGAAATACAGTATTAAGGTAATGTACTTAATTGTATATTCAATATTTCAAAAAGTGTAAAAAAATTCCTATACAAATTTCCTTTCCGATATCATAATTATTTTATTCGCCACGTTAAAATTCATTTGTCAAAAAAAAAAAAATATGTAACATGTGATAATAACAAAAAACGCCTATCGGTCTACCTTGGATATATTTTCTTCGAGGCTATGCACTTCTTTTTTTGTATCATTATTTAATTCTTTATAATTTACTCTTTTAATCCTTACCCGACCCGAAAATCCAAATATGTAAAATCTATTTTTAAATCATTATTGGATGTTATCACATGACAGCCAACCGATTTATTAGTGATACACTAGTGTCACTCCCTAGCCAGCTTTATTACACAATGTAAAAAATTCCAAATTTACTTAAACTCTTGGAATAATGGAATAATCTTTATTGTAATTGACGCCCTCTACAAAAAAATTTCTAATTTAATTTTAATTTTAATTTGAAACATTTCCTCGTTTGTTAATTACAATAATGATCTGAAGAAAGGTATTAAATTATTACATTGTGATTGACTTAAATTAAAGATAGCGTGGCGCGTCATCATATGAATCTAACTAATGAATCACGGAATCCTGTACATAAAAAAAAAAAACTTAACTTCCCGTTGTAAAATATAAAAATGGTAAGATTACGCCAATCGTCATCTATTAATAGTTTGAAGGCACATGACGCCATTAATTCTTTGATTAACTAATTGTGTGACGAGAAGTAATCGGAGTAATGTGGAGTTCTAAAGTACAACTAAAACTACAGAAAATTGCATCAAAAATAGATGAATTTTTAACTTAGATAATCGCGTTACAATACATTGATGGGAACAAAATATTTAAATTAATAAATATTATATATGAAATTTCCGAATTCCGTCCTATTATTATTATTTCATTATTATTGTTTGTTGTTATTGTTATTTTTTTGTGTTACATGTTATTTAAGAATTGTTCAACCGATCATATATAATTCTTTTTTAAAATAAAAATAAACAAATTCATGTTTATATTTAAGAAAAATTATTAAAAATATTTCCAAATATTTTTAATTAAAAAAAAAAGGCAACATTTTCTCCCAACTAAAAGTTATTTTCTGGTTTTTTCTTTTTTCTTTTTTTTCCTAATGCGTTAAAATTTATATTTTTTGTAACTTTACAAAAATTTATTCGCTGTAATCCGTATGGTAATTTCGTGTGAAAAATTGGGTATACAAAAAAAGGATATTATTATTACACAGAATTATTAGTAAGATTTATTATGTATATTAATGTATATCGTACATCAATAGCTGTATGATACCAACCCTTAAATATCACTGCATTAATTATCATGACCTTTCTTTCGATTTACCTAAATTGTCAAACAGATCCAAAAATAAAAAGAAACTTCTTAAAGAAGCGGCTATACTTAGAACTTGAATATACTTTCAACTTTGGTACTTGTATATACTTAGAACTTTGGATATACTTAGAACTCGGGAATAAAATCGGTTTCGCAAATTAGGCAAGAATAAAAAAGAATTATATTAAAAAGGTTGCAAATAAACACACGGATAACCCGTTTTTTTGACATCCGAGTGTCTAACCCGGAAGAAAGAACAGTAAAATCACATGATTTAAAATTTTAAAACAATCACAACTTGTAAACCAGCCAAAATTCCTATTTTAATTCATTATTTAACTCTGGACTTTTTAACTCAGTATATCTTCATTAATATGCAACGTATTTACAAACAAATATGAAAATCTATGTAACATATGGTTCTAACTACATTAGAGATTAGTAAAGGTCTTTCCTTTTTATTATTTACTACTTCGTAAAATACAATTATTATTATTTTTTTTTTTTTTTCATATTCTTCTTATAGTTACACTTGTTGTTACGGATCCTTTCCGACCAAAGAGAGTGACATTGATTTACGAAAAAGTTTATTTTTGGTGTAACAATCAACCTCATATTTGGTATATACAATCATAAATTTTTTTCTAACAAAGAACTTTCTTATAGGAACGGAGTTATATGTTTATGTTTGAAATCTACTTCCTTTTTTGATTTTATTGGACGAGAAAAATACTATTTGTTGTCATTTTAATTGTTAATTTAGGGAATCCTTAACATTGTTTTTATCCATGTAAAAAAAAAAAAAAAATACGATGAGATATCAAAATTGAACAATAGAAAAATTTTTTTTTTTTTGATCATGCTACAATTTTTTCAGTAAACTTAAAAAAAAAAAAAAAATCGTCGGATTTTTTAATAAAGAAATTTGTGATAAAGAAATTACTAAATTAGTATTAATAATCTTTTATTGTGTAAAATAATTAATAACCTAAAACGAACAAAAGAATTTTAAATTTGGTAATTACAAAAGAAATTGTAGAGGTAGAGATTAATGGCAAAAAAAAAAAAAAAAAAAAAAAATTGTGGCGAAAAGAATATGACAAATCCGTTCATTGTTTATTAAAGAATCACATGTAAATAATTATTTATCTTACAAAGAACTGTCAATAATTTAACAAAAGAAGGGATTTCGAATTACGAATTTTTAAAATGTTTATATTTATTTTAAAAAAATAGGGTTAAAAATGTTTAAAAATAAACGTTAAATGACGGTTCATTTTATGATCATTTATAATCATCTAAAATCATTATAAATTGCCATTTAAGGAAATCAGTCACCATAACTGAACCTTAAAAATTCTTATAAAATAATGCATTATGCAGTGTTTGCCGAGAATTACAGTTTGGCTGTATTTTAGGAGAGATTTCTCCGTAAAAAAGATGGTAAAGAACCGTCGGATTTTCTTGCGTCATCAAACGCAGTGTTCATCTTAACCTTTTTCTTTTTTGTTTAAATCAACTTCCTAAATTATCTTAATTATGGTTGTTCTGGAACTGATTGATTACCGCTTGTGATCATGATCATTTGTTAAATGAAAATGAATTTAACTATTACTTCGTTATTATCTTTTTTGCATTGCATTTTTGACACTTATCTTTATTTACTATTATTGTGTTTATCATTCAATAATGATTAATCATATCTATTTGGCATTCCTTGTTCTAAATATAATTTTTTTTTTTATTTTTAAAAAAAATTCTGATATGTTTGTACATATGATCGTTCGAATTTTTAATCGAATAGGGTTAAAAGAGATTTTTTTTTTTTCAATTAGATTATAATTAGATTATAAATTACTCATTCTACCAATTAAAAAAAAAAAAGTTCTTTGTCGTGTAAAAAAGATTCTGGTTTTCCAAATACAATATACATTACATCATTGTACAGAGTGTGATTAACTAAAATTAACCAGTTTAATAACAGCCTCCCAGTTTCAAAGTTGGTTCATCTACGGGCATTATGATATGTAACTGCGGTTTTTTTCTGTAATATTGATTTTTCGTTTTAATGTGTTCTGAATTAGTTAAAGAAAATTTTGTCCCATTTGAACTGTTTTATGCCGGCTGGGTTGCCTCTTCTAAGGAGGGACGTATTAGTATAGTATCCAAGTATGTGTATTCAATTTGAAGCGCTTGTGCTTCGTTTCCTTTATTCCTAAGTCGTCATACTAAAATAAATAAATAAATAAATAAATGAACTGTTTTATAACTTATTATACTACCTACAAAAATGAGATTTATGTGTTCCGAATTGAACGTGATATTCGTTAAAGAAAATGTTATTTAGTAGTAGGTTGATAACAACGTTAATCTATTGGATACCTGTAATAATTTGTTTCGATAATATGATATTATCCAGAAGGATTTTTTCTGACATATTTATCTTGATTTTCTTCATGCAAAAGGGTAAAGCCTTTAACTATTTAATTTTTTAACTAAATAATTCGCGATATTTTAGCTCTAGCCAGAATTAATCTCTCCTGCACTATATGAAGTTTTCTTCATTAAAATAGAATAGATTGAATAATTTATTACTAATCTTTGACCCAAATTAAAAACATTGAAATTTAAATGAAATAGCAGATAAGGAGGAAACATTTTTGATAAATCAATTATAATTAATTATTAAATTTGATCGTTCATTATGCATTAATTCACAATATTATCAAGATGAAACATAGAATAGTTCTATTTATGAATTTAGCAATTTTTTTTTTTTTCACTTTTGGCGTTCTAATTATTAAACAAGATTTTAAGTTTACTGTATTTACGTTTTTTTTGCGCGCTCTATGGCGCACTCTCTCTGGCACCGCAAAAAAAAAAAAAAAAAAGATATAATCATTTGATAATCATTTGAAGAAATCTGGTTTGAATCAAATTAATTATTTGTATGTTTCAATATTAGTTGGAAATACAGTATGTCTTAATTCGAGTCGTATGTTACTGAATAATTTAATAAAATTTCTTTAATCTTGATCTGGACGTCTGACAAAAAAAAAAAAAAAAAAAAAATTTGTCAATCTCTAAAAAGATGATTGGCTAATCTTTTTTTTTTTTTTTTTTTTTTTTTGCGGTGAACTGAAAAAAATGAACACAAATAATATTGTCGTTACAGTTACGTTACAACGTGATTTTATAACAAATTTGACGAGGTTTTCCAAACGCACGCGCCGAGTTGTCACTCAGCATATGATTTGTGTTTCGTATATTATGCAATTTTACTATAAGACTGTGAGCATTGTTTCCAAAAATGAACCTGTCATAAAAATCGTAACAGAATCTTTTTAATTCTTAAATAAAAGAGAATTTTGATTGGATCAAAAATTTATAAACATCTGTCAAATATCATTGGCTGCATATAATTATTATAAGCAATTTTTTTAAAATTTGATAAACAAATAATTCGTGATTATTAATTTTTAACAAAAAGAATCTTGTATAGAACTTTATTAGTTATAAAAAGCAAAAAAAAAAAAATTTTATTATACACATATTATATACTGTATATACATATATATAACAAATAACTAAAATAATAATAATATAATAAATAATATAATAATAATAATAAGATTATGAATATTTCGTTTTCTTTTTCTCCTCGTTTTCATTAGAAAGTTTGATTTTGTGCGTAGAAGAAAAGGTAATGAATTAAAAAATATATATATTGAACATAAAGAAAAAGGATAAAAAAAAAATGAAGGGACTGCAAAAAAAATAATACACGATATGATATCGATATATATATGATTTTCTTTTTTTAATGGATTTGGTTTTCTTCATCATTCTTTTTTCTATCATTATTACTACAATTACAATTATTACAATCACAATTATTACAAACATGTTGAGTACCTTTTTTTGCAGGGTAATCAACCACTCCAAGCTGTCTTAATATATGCCAATAACCTGCTGCTAACAAACTACCTAAAATAGGACCAATATAATAAATCCAATGAGCACGACCGAATTCTTTTGCAACAATAGCAGGACCGAAAGTTCTGGCAGGATTTAAAGAAGCTCCAGTATACGGACCAGCACATAAAGCCGAAACAAATAAGGCCATTCCAACACCAAATGCTTTATTATAGTTATCACCAGATATAAAGAGCACAGTCATGGTTAATACTGATGTTGCAAACACTTCCAAAAAGAGTCCTTGAGCTATTGAGACTCCGTTTCCGAGCATAGTTGCTCCATTAGGACCTCCAGGTTGAACTAAATCAATGAACCACGATCCAATTAAAGCTCCTAATAATTGGCATACTATGTACGCAATTCCTTTTATCCATGAGTAATTATTCGGGTCTGTAAGTGTTAAAGCGATAGTAATTGCCGGATTAAGCACTAAAAGAAGTTGGGTAATTAGCATATGAGGTTATCAAAAAATGCGTAATACTTGTAAAATCTTACCTCCACCAGAGATACCAGCCCAAATGAACACATTAACAAAAAGCGAGAAACCGAAACAGAATGGGATAGCAAAATCCTGTCTATATAGTGAAAAAAAATTTTTTATAATGACGCTAAAAAAAAAACAGAATAAAAGTATGAAAAAAAAAAAAAAAAATACTTACAATGGTGCAGTTGTATTATTTATGAGATTTACAGCACCGCCAACACCTGTTTGTAAAAAAAAATTTTAACGTTTGAATTTTTTTTGGGGGGAGAAAAAGGAATCAAATAAGATTGATTGAATGATAATGCGTACCCATAAATAAAAAGAAAGCGGTTCCGATAAACTCGCCAAAGCAGCGACCTATTTCAATTTTTAAATCATTTTTCTTTGGGGCCATTTTTTTTCTTAAATTTGTTTTTTATTTAATGCGTTAAATGAAATTTATCGTTATGTATAAAATTATTTATTTTTTATTTTTGTTTTTATTTCAGG
Source organism: Rhizophagus clarus (assembly GCA_015698045.1). Lineage (NCBI taxonomy): Eukaryota > Fungi > Glomeromycota > Glomeromycetes > Glomerales > Glomeraceae > Rhizophagus > Rhizophagus clarus. The sequence continues at coordinate 88,307 of BLAL01000184.1, read as the reverse complement.
AATTTTTTTTTTTTTTTTTTTCATCTCTCGCGGAAAACTGAGGGACTATTTATAACAAAAAATGAATTTCATGATTTTATATCACACAAATAGATAAAATAGAAACAAGTTTGTAAACTCGAACAATTTTTCTAAAAAAAATACATTCAATAAAAAAAAAAAAAATTTTTTATTAAATATCAACAATGAAACCATCAATAATAAAAAAAAAAAAAAAAAAATTTTTTTTATATTAAGCTATTAAGCTAAACCAAATATATCCAATACTATAAGATAAGATGAAAATTCACGAGAAAAAAAAAAAAAAAAAAAAAAAGCCGATAACCCCAAATAATTTATGTAAATGAATTTTCAAAAAAAGGGAGAAACAATAATCATTATTTTTTTTAATTTTTATGCAAAAACGGGCATAACAAGGTTTCAAATTAATAAACAAATAATTCTTTTAATGTATTTTTTTGGCATTTGAAATGATGCGATGCGGAAATTAATCGAATCGAAAAAAAAAAAAAAAAAAAATGCCAGATGAAAAAAAAGAAAGAAAATGATAAATTTCCTTTATTTGTTTGTTCATTAAAAAGAAATTTCTTCTATAATTTAAATTTTTAAGAAATCAAGTTTTATTTCTCGTTTATTGTAATTGTTTAATTTAACGTTATTTAGCATGATGTTATACTATTGTTTATATTACGTTAACCATATCGAATCAAATCGAATAACGAAAAATGGATTAGCTCATTTTTAAAAACAAAAATTAATCGCGTTTTGATTTTATTTGAAACAGATGTGCGAAATTTTCAAAATCAACTATTTTTTTTTTTTTTTAATTTTATTACGCGAAAGATTTCGTAAACTTTTCGAAAGTTTGAAAAGCTCAAGTAAATTTGTGTAAAAGTTTATAAAATCTGAGTTTTAAACGCACAAACTTACAAGATGTAATAATGCACAAGAATCTTCGGTTGTATCTTATTTTACGTCAAACGCGGCGCATCATAAACAAAGATGTATGTATGTATGTTGACATACACATATTACCTTTTTTAAAAAAAACGACAATCGTAAAGATTCTTTCGTTCTTCGGATGAGAGTGAATTAAAAATTTTGGCTCGTTTTTTTGGCGTATTATTCCAAGTTTCTCCCTTAGCCTTCTACCATTGATCAATCCTTATAAAGGTAAATTACTTAACGGTATAATAACTATTGAGGCACTTAATTGTAACTTAAATTTCCTTTCTGATATATGTGATATGAAAAAAAAAGATTTTTCTTTTAAAAAAAATTTCATCATTGTTTGGTCGTCGTCGTGCTACATTCTCTTCGAGGATACATACTTCTTATTTTGTCGCTATTAAGTTTACTCTGAATGTAAATCTATTATAAATTTATTATCACATGACTGCCAATTTTACTAGCGAACCCCCTAGCCAGCTTTATTACACAATGCGAAAAATTCCAAATTCGTAATTAATCTTCTAATAACCTTCAATGAAAAGTTTCAAGAATGTTTAAACAAAGAAATATTGTTTTAATGATGTTTCTTAGCTGAACATGAAATCTTCCTTATTTTATTATTTACAATAGCGAAAAAGGTGGTCATGCTACCATCTATACTAAAAAAAGAAATTATCAATGGATCAAGTTATGCATGATTATCAAATAAAAAACGCAATCGATTCACTTTTATTTATGTTTATCCTACAATATCACTAACGCGTCATCATTTAAATTGCCTTTTCGTATTATTAGATAGAATATTAGGATGAGAAGAACTTGGGAGTCTAAAATTCATTATTATGTAATATAAAAAAAAAAAAATAGCAAAATGGCGGCAATCATGAATCATCTATTAATAGTTGCAGGTGATAAATAAATGATTGTCTAAGACAAGTTTTTTGTGTTACGAAAAGTGGTCTAGAATATTGAGGTACGACCAAAACATTCATTTTATGTTTAACATATGACTGATACATTTGTGTGAAAGAAATGTCCAAAATATTTATAATTCGTAATAGATTATATATTAAAGTAATTCCGTCCTATTATTGTTTATTGTTATTGTTATTGTTATTCTCGTCATTTGTTATTGTTACGAACGAATTATTATTACGAATTGTTTTAAATGTTTGAACGAACAAATTCATATTTTTTTATATGTTTTTTTTTTTTATAAAAATTTAACCATTTTATGCACGTTTTAGTGGTACCTAGGGGCTAGGGGAAAAAAAATTTTTATTAAAAATATTAAAAATTCAAATATTTTTCATTTTTCTAATGCGTTAAAATTTATATTTTTTTGTAACTTTTAAATTATTATTCTCTGTAAGTCGTGTGGTATATAACGTTTGTTCAAACGTATGACCATATCCAAGCTGAATCTGTATACGACGCGGACTGACTTACCACTGGGTAATTCAATTGGTTCTCTGTACAAACCTACTTTCTAAATCGTTACATGTTGTGCGTCAGGCGTCAATTTGCTTCAGATGTAAACGCCTATAAGAAAACTTTTTTTTTTTTACTAATAAAGTTGCCTTCAGCACCATAAGTGGACTTGCGCGTCATGATGAATTACACATATCCTGAAAATATTACATGAATCCGACCTATAACTTTAAATAATCTTATATGCTATAATGAACGTTAGAATTTTTTTTAGTCTCGATGTATCTTAGAAGACTAAGTAAACTTGTTTCTCATCTTTGTAAACAATATAATTTTAAATTTTTAGTATAAACAGATTCATATTCATAGTAATATTCTTATTTAAAATTTAAAATCAGCGTCTGACACAATTCGACATTTGACGCACAAACATACACTATACTGTATATAAGTAACGCTTCCATATGTCACGTGATTTGAAATATTTTGTTTCCGGCCGCCACTATATAGAATTACCAGTTTAGATGGGAGTTTGGAATAACAGGGGTTTTTCCTGAAGGGAATGGTGTTCCATCCCCATGAAATAAATGGGTGATCACCAAGAGTCACTCATATTATTTTCTAAGTTTTTCAAATTTTTTCTTTGCAATATTTGCAGCATAAAAAAATAAGAATGGTACAGTCGGCTCGCTGAAATTTACAGTAAAACGAATTTTTAGTTTAGCACCAATTTTAATATATAAAAAAAACTCTCGTTATACCGAATATTGCTCATTAAATGCTTTATATACCGTATAAGGCGGTATAACGAAGTAAAATCTATGGACTATTATTATTTATAATAACTGTATATGTTAAATGATTTGCGTTACAACGAATTTTTTTTATACCGATTTTTTTTCGGATATTTTGTGTAACATACGTTTTGTATAGTGCAATATACCAACTTTTTCCATTATGTTACCGAATTTTCTTGTAACGAAGCCCTATTCTTCCGGACAAAAAATTCGTTATAAGGCGAGCAGACTGTACTAATTAAACCTTTTTCCGACCATTTTAAGAGTGATGAACAATTTTATTAGAGCAACTTTTTTGATTTAGGCCATGGTTTTGTAAAAAAAAAACACATTTTTGCAAATAAAAGGAAGAGAATTAATAATCGAATTGAAATGAAAATGACTCTGACATTCATGGATTGAAACTCATATTTATTAGTGATTATTAAGCATTATTAATCTAATAATTCATTAGCTATCATCATAATTTTTTTAAGATAAAAGGTATTAATTACATTCTTCGTCATCATATCAAATGACAACATTTGTATTATGCACAGCTGCACATGTAACACATGACATTCCTGAGAGACAACTCGGTGCATTCGGAAAAACTCAGTAAAACTCTGAATAAGACAAAAAGATATATCGTTAGATATATGTGTAGTACAACAGTATGGTCTCGCCAAGAGGAGATAAAATGAAGTTTTCTTTCAGTATTACTTCCGAAAATGAACTTGTGCCTCATTTTATAAAATCGTAGAAAAACAGAATCTACAAAAGAAAGATGTTTCTCCACGGAGGAACCTGCTGTTCTTATCATAATAAAATTTCACAAAAATTAATAAATAATTATTAAATAAAGATTAATTATAGTTCTAATAACTTATATCAGTATCAATAAAGTATATATTATATTATTTAAAAACAAATTTTGATTTGTCATTTGTTGTCTGTCGTCTATAAAATTTTGATTTACCATATATGCCAATACAATACTCTTCATGGGTATATTAAATTTAATATTGTAAACTTATACTGTAAATACGTTGTTTTTATTACTTTAATTTCAAAAATACTTTTTTTTAAAAAAATTTACGCCATCATATTCATCAAATTGTTCGAAATTCATTTACTATCATAATAAGTATTTCATTATGTTATTACACAAATACCATTGGTGCTGCAACTGCTGCATGTGAAACAATAAAATTCTCATGATCAAAAATTGACATTCTGCGTATTTCAATGACAATAACAAAAAGAGTATAAATAAAGAGTAAATAATATTAAATTGGATTGAGAATTGTACAAGATTTGTAACTTCACATCTGATACGTTTGATAACAACAAACGAATAATTATTTTGTACTCGACTGTTTTTTTTTGTTTTTTATCATGTATATTTTACATGACACAATTGTTACATATTGTATATATTAGAATATATAAATTATAGCCAAATACAGGTATATTATCCTGTTATATGAAGTGATTAGTATTGTTTCCTATATGAGGAAAATTTTAAATTTATCTTAGTTTTCATTCATTTTCGTTTAATAAGTATTGTACATTAAAAGTGGAAAGCCGATGCACGTTTGGGGCTTAAGTCTTTGTTGCTTTTGATACTAAGCCTTCAGAGATAAACGGGTTTTCATAACAAACCTTTTTTTTTTTGATATCAAGATTATTAAAAATTTGCCAAATAAAAAAAAAAATAATTAAATTAGGTTTACAATCCTTATCTCAATCACGCATGTACACCTATAATACCTAATACAACTTCCCATGAAATCCGTTATAATCACGCTAATATAATCCACATATTTCAACTGTAATATGCAATCCCGGACAAGAAATTATGATTATACGTGCATATATCTGCTTATTCTGCTGTATTAACAACTAAGTGATCAAACATGGGGAAAGTCACAACGTCATTTATTTCCACAATGTTTTCCATTTAAAAGTTCTTCGAATTACACATCAATTATTATCATACAAAAAATCATTAACATTTGTAAAAATAAATACTTATAAGATTATATATATATTTTTTTTTTGTGTAAAGTGTAGCTTATATTCAATAAGATTTATTAATTTTTATGCTCTCACATTTTATTTATTTCGATAAATGTTTCTTTCTATTGTTATTATTATTAATTATTATAATCTTTTAGTGATATTTGCATTTTCGTGATGATAAAAAAACATAATTATACCTATTTTGGGATGAAATTATGAAATTACAAAACATGCGCAGATCACATGATAATACAAATAACAACTCATCTAACGTACGATGATCGTGGCAACAAATAAAATTTCACCAATACAAGTTATTATTATAATGACGATAATTACTTAATATAGAGTATAATACTTATTGATCTTTTTTTTTTTTTTTTATATTTAGAATTATTATTAAAAATCTAGTGCGCTCTTTTTTTTTTTTTTTTTTTCTTGGCATGTTGGCACAATACTTTTTGGAGTTCATTAGGACTCATTCAAGAAGATAAGAAATGAAATACGTAATGTAATAGTACAGCGTAATTTCAACTTTATTTGATGGAAGGAAGAAATTTATTAACGATATTTAGTAGTCCATTCACCCATCTTATCACCCCTCATCTGATGACTGCATGCCTCGACATGTTTTTTAAAAGTAAATAATGTATGCAGTTTAGATATAAGTGGCATTTACATGAATATTACAAATTAATATTCCCCCATTGTAAAATTAATTGTGTGTAGATCTGTGTGACGAGATAACAAACTTTTTATTTGATGATCAAAATGATAACTAAACGAATAACGAACAATTTCGTAATTTCATGATACAGCTTCTAAGATTCTTTTTTTTTTTTTTTTTTAAAAAAAAAAAAAAACAAATAAAAAAAAAAATAGTAAAACAATAGATGATAAAACGCCAACATGCATTCGTTGGAGTTTCCGAATGCATGTAATATAATCAAATATTTGAAACTAGCTAAAATTAAAGAAATAAAAAAATTTTTAAAAGATCTCATGACACTTTTACGTATTTGTAAAATTTACGGAACATACTCCCCTTAATGTTTTTTCACATATAGTTTGTACCATCGAAGTTAATCTAATCTTCACACGATATTTTTATAATAACAAAAAAAAATAATTTTGATCTTTATCTATTGTTTTTTTTTTTATTCATTTTACTTTAGTTCCCTGATTTTAAATTTAGAAATTTTATTTCGAATCCGTGTGAATTTCGTTGATAAATGCCTTGTTATCTATAATTACAAGGATCAATGAATATATGTAATTTAGAATAATTCATTCATAAAGGAACAAATCATTCCTTATCTCTCTATTATTAATGTTTTGCAGGAAAAATGTTTCACGATAAGTCAGATAGATTATTTTTTTGGGGCAAGATTTTACAATACTATTTATATTGAATGATGCACTCTTTCCCAGAGAGAAAACCGTAATATTTACATGCAAAATATAGAACTTCGGAGTTTCGGATTAACTTTGTTAAAATTGCTAATATTAAAAAGTATTTTTAAATATATTACAACTCTTTTGAAAAATTAGATATATGGAATTTAAGTTTGATTTGAATTTGTCACATTATTTACATTTAATTATCAAATTGATCAATTGATCGGGAATGAACTGCCTTTAACAGATAATAAAATTGCAGATCAACCAGAGATATTTCCTTTTTCGCGTTTTGAACGAGAAATAGTAAAGAGATTCCATATGTTTACAAAAAAAGTATTATAACAGTACGATCATTGAAGGCGTAATTCATAATACTTTTTAAGGTAAAACAATGAAATTCTGTAAAAAGAACAATCAGTAGTGGAAAGCATACAAACTTTGTGTGAAACATAAAATAAATAAGTAAAAAAAAAATTTTTAGAACGAATGATATAAAAAACATTTTATAAATCTCAAAAAAAAAATCTTTACTTGATTTTAACAGGTTTTTAACAATAATTTGTACACATAATATTTAGAAAATATTGTCATAACAATTTAAGAAAGTTATTCAACGAAGTTGTATTCACGCGATTGTACTTTAAATGTATTATCCACAAAATGATAAGTTCGCGTAACATTGATTCTTCAAATAATTTTTTTAAATGACATAATTATGTAGGATATTACAAATAACAGATTGAATAATTTTCTTGGCAAAAAATTTCTTTATCGTGAAAATAGATGGTTTCAGTTCCCCTGATTAGATGATGAGAAATTTATTGTAAAAGTAGATGGAAAAAACCTATATAAGCACTAGATTTTACTTCACATCGAGCACATCAAAAATAAATAATATATATTTTATTTAAAAACTACGTTTTTTTAAAAAAAATTTTTTTTTTTACCTGTATTTTCCTTCTTCATTAATAAAAAATGTCATTTATGAACCATTTCACGATCTCAGACTTAGCCAGTATGGTTTTCTCTCGATTAAACCGAGAAATGATTTTCCCCCCCCTCTTAAATAACCCAGAGACCTATATCGCTCACAGGGATGAGATTCGACTAAAAAAGCCTCCCAACTCGTTTTTAATTTGCAGAAGAAACGTCCAGGCGGAAGCAAAAAAAAAAGGATCATACAACATGCGTATAGTAAGTAAACTTACAAGCATGTTTTGGAAAAGCGCGTCCCGGGAAGAAAAGGCCGTTTATGAGAGACTAGCGGAAAAAATACGCGAGATTCATCACGAACGGTCGCGGTCTCTCTACTTAATAGGCCCATCAGCAAGACCAACCATTTACCCTTCCCTACCTCCTTCTCCTCCTCCCCCTCCTCCTCCCCCTCCTCTTCCAACTATTATCGATCATCATTTTGATCAAGATAATTTTAATAATTCAATTATTATTTATAGCACAATTAGTGTTTTTAATAATTTTTATTAAAATAATAATTAATTATTTATTTAAATTGTTTTTTTATTTTTTTATTTTATTTCATTAAATTAATATTTAGAAAATAGTTTACAAATAAACTAAATTAATTAATAAATTTTTTTATTAATTCAATAAATTTTATATTAAGAAAAAAAAAAAAAAATATGATAGGATTTTAGTAAGATGATTACAGTCATTTAAAAAATTAATGAGTAGATATAAAAAAAAATAAATAAATTATATATATAAAATAAGATTTTTTTATTTTGTTTTTTTTTTTAATTACTTATGTCATTTGAGTTTCAAATGACAAATTTGCCGAATTCTAGACTTGTCTAGTCGCTCGTAAAATCACTTCTAAAACGTATCTTCTTTTAATCAAAATGAACATGTCACCAATGATTATCAATTTTGAGTATTCTATAAAATTTCAAACCTCGGTCAATCGTCAAAATTAAACCATCGAAAAAGTTTCCTTAATGAGACGTAACTTCGTTGTATCTTTATTGCCTCAATATTTCAAACAAAAATTTTTGAAAATTCAAATTTTGGTAAAATTCAAATTTATTAACATACCAAATTAATATTTATTTGCTAAAAATAATTCTTAACATCTTTCATAACATTCCTTTGGAAGATTTTACATGCTATTCAAGTGTATTACACTTTATGTCTTAAAATTTAATCAGTCCCTTACGTTTTGATACATTTTCATAAAGATTCAAACATCCGAATATAAATTTTATCAAAAATACGAAAACTTTATGAAATAAAGAAAGTTACGTGGATGTGAAAATTTATGTTTGTGAAACAAATATAAAATTTCGTTTGTAAAGATGATCAGTCGGTCCTTTTCGGTATACTATCCGGTCTTTGGGAAGCAGCAATATTTGTACCATTGAAATTTTGTAGCACAGTAGAGAACGCAAGGTATCGCTGAGAATTTGAGTTCTCTTCCTAAGATCATTTTTGGTAAAAATGTCATCTATTCCTTAGATGATACATTGCTCTGATTGGATTAAGACCAACATATGCTGTTTGTTTAAAGGCACATCCGCTGCCACTTTTCCAAATATTCTAAAGACCGGATCGGGACCGAATTGTTTTTCGAACTTATTATTATTATTGAATTCAATAATATTTTCATGTTCTTCAGAAAGTAAAGATTTTTCAGAAAGTAAAACCGCGAAACACCTTTGTTCGTTTGTTCTAAAGTGTAAATCCATATAATATTATATCGTTTTTCTTATGACGAGTTACATATCATCAATCATATTGTGGAAATGTTAATTTGAAAAATTACAGTATTAAATCTCGTTATCCTCTGATTATTATTCAATTTGTATCTGTTCCGCCGAATGGATGGATATTTCACTGAATGTTTATTTGGTTGAAGGACATTTCGACTATAATAAAAAAAGTGATTGTTTTAAGACATCCACTACCATATTCATTATTTTTTGAAACAAATAACAATAAATTTTCTTTCAATTTTTGACTTATTTTCATCAAATTGTTAAACGAGAAATAAAAATGTCGATCATTAATAAAGAAATGGAATTCGGGGAAAAGGATTCGAAGAAATGTCCCTTCAGCAAAACTTCCTTTCGAGGCGAAATAGCTTCGACGAAATAGTTTCAGTGAAATGGATTTCTGCAAACCTATACAATTATGCATCTCTGAGATGAGTTTTAGATTCTGACAATCGTAATAAATCTGGTGTTAATCATGCTTAGTTGTAAATTGCAAACTAGTTATTTAACGAGCAATTATCTATTGAGATTTTTTTTTTATTAGTGAAGATTCGGGCTAAAATAAATAATAATAAAATAGATATGTATAATAATGGTAATGTCTTAAATAGACTGACAATTTTATTTGACATTCACAATGACCATTAATGATTTAAGACCATAAGAGTTTCAGTGCTGTCTTTTTGGCCTGTCTTTTCAAAGACTGAAAGACAGGTCCTGAAATCAGGTGACCATCTTTATTCAATCCTGGTGAGATCTTCAAAGATGAAATCATCTAGATAAATTTCAAGATACTGATCTGAGCAAATTGGTTTTACATAAGGTCTGATGATACTAAAGAGTCCCTCAATATAATGAACTCTCTACGCTACGCTTAACCAATCAAAATTGGATTCCTTAAACTCTTTGCTATAACCTAGTATCCTGTAATCAACACCTTAAAAAGTAGTGATATGCAAAACCCTGAAAAATTTGGTCATGCACTATATGTAAAAGTAAAATAATAATAACTGATAAACGCAATTACAATTTAATGTACCTATTGCGCTATCCCAACTGCTTGAGAGCGCCAAACGCATTTAGTGAAAAAAAAAAAATTCGAAATCGCCTTTTAGATCGGATAAAACAATGAGTGGATTTGTCTCTTTCCGTAATAGAAACAGCAAGTTGACGCGTTTCCTAAACTATAAACAAAGGAAGATGTTATGATCATTCAAAGTAAAATTGTAATCTACACATTATATTGATTTCCAACTAATTTTTTTAAGTCGTCAATGAAATAATCACAATTGAAAGTTGCTATATAACACACGTCAAATTTAACGTTACTACCATATAAACGCGCACATCGACTTGTTCAATGATTGTATTTAAGTTGTTATATTTATATTTATATCAAATTTATGGCTTTATTAATAAATAATAAGGCAAAATACAAATACATTATGTTTTGACTTGATGAAAATCACGGCGAAATATTTTTTCAAGATATTATGCCTTTCTGTCTGTTCTATAGAAGTGAACAGGAAAATTGCTGTTACGCAATCACATACTGTAGTTTTCGTATAATTATTACAAAATCGCGCCAAATTCTTTTCAAGTCAATTTTATACTTTGTTGGGATTTTAAGTGCAAATCTGGATATTTCTAAAATCTAGTGCGCGATGTAGATTATAATCACTAATCTTTCTCCCTAATTCATTCTTTTGCAAAAATTTTGAACTATAGTGCATTTTTACGCAAACCTAAGCAAATTAATATAGTTCTATTCCAGCGAAAGAAGGGGTCTGCCACCCCCATTCATAATTTCAAGACGCGTAAAGCATGAGCGAAAATCAATTGTTGCACTCACTTGCTATTCAACGAACGTCTTTCATGGCAGTTATTTTCGTAGTACTACAGTACTCTTTTAGAAAAACAAGCATTGTATCCCACCCACTATAAAATTTTGAAGACGGTGTTTCTGCACAAAAGAACAAATTTCTTTTGGATAAATACCTGTCGAAAAAGGCGAAAGTTATTTTTTTTATAATCATGTTTATGACTGGGCCGGGTCTTACATATATTATAATTATACCATGCAATATTGGAGTATGTAAATCACAAACATAGGAGAAGCTCCATAGTAAAAATGATTAGTACAGATTTTTTGTAACAAATTTCGAAATTCCCGGTTGATCAATAAATTAATAATTAAAATTGCTGTCGCGAAAATTTTAATTTCTCAATTATTTGTAATTTTTGACAATAAAATTTAATCCTTTAGAGGTATCTTTATAAAATTACAATCGCGAATTTGAAAATTTCTCAAAAGATTTGATTACAATATCGGCGCAAAAATTTATTTGAAGGATTTATTAATATTATTTATATCATCTATTCACAAAAAAACCTGGACTAATCATTTTTTACTATGAGGCTTCTCCTATGTTTGTGATTAAGCTTATAGTAGATACCTCAATGTAATATGTAGGAAATATTAACTAATTCAAATTTAAGATGATTTTTATTTCAACTTGATAAATATCCTTTATTATATCTACAATAAAAAATTAAATATGTTTTCTTTTTTGGTTGTTGTTGAAAAAAAAAAAATATTAAATGTTAAAAAACTATGTTACAAAAAAAAAAAAAAAATATTAAATAATAATAATAGTGGTAACAAAATGATCATTTTCTATTAAAATGATTCAGATAGAATATAATTAAATGTTTAAATGTAATTTTTTTCTTTTGGTTGATTATTAAATGTCCCAACAAATATACGTTTAATTATTGATAAAGATATATTGTCTCTAATATATAATATATATATAATTTTTTTTTTTTTATTTATTTTATTTTGTTTCCTTGTTTTGTTTTGGTGGTGGTTGCGAAGAGCCTTCACTATTATTTGTACTATGGGAATTACTCCTTTCGGTCCTTGTTGGTATTTGTGATTTCATTAAAGTTGAATTTCTTAATTTTGAAGTTGAAGTTGAAGATGATGATGTAGGAGCTGATGGGATTGCTGAAGCCTTGAGTGCTGTTCGTTCTCTTGGTTTTTTATTATTTGCATTAATAGTATTAGTATTAATACCACCAGGTTTCCATGGTGGATTAATAAAAGGTGGTCGTTGATAACTAGTTCGCTTTCCATCTAACATTAAGCTGTTCTGCATTTCTTCAAGATCTTTGCGTAAGACAGCACTTTCGATCACATCCTTACGCTGATTAATTATCTTGTATTTTATCAAAAAAAAAAAAAATATAGTTAGTCATATGAAAAACCTAATATATCAGATTATCGTTAATGCTTACCTGTAATCCATTAAGAACTTTAGTAAGCATTGCTTCTCGTTTTTCGATTTGAGCCTGTAAACGCTTATGCTCTTCCATTATACCGAGGAACTGTAATATCAAAAACAGGTTAAACATTTGATTTATGCCTTATGTAAAGTTGTAATGATCATCATAAAATTAACCTGATCTTGTAATTCTTTGAATTTTTTTCTCTCCGCGTCAATTGTTTTATTTTTTTCTTCCAATTGTTCACGGAGTTGTTCATTAAGCATTGAAAATGTTTGCTCCGCTTTTGCTGCTATTGCTTTAGATTCATTATTTACCTATTTATACCAGTAAGATCAATAGTCTTAATATATTATACTCTTATATTAAATTCAAAAAACAATTTTTGTACAATGCGTAGTTATATTTCAATACTTGATAATACCTCCATAGAAGCTTTTTGAATAGAAATTAATTCTTGTAGTTGATTATTTCTTCTATTGAGCGCTTGTATCTGAGTCTCAAGATCTCTGCAAATATAGAACGTATGTAATTAATAATAAGATAATTATATATTCTAAATTATTTATTCAAAAAGAGAAACTATACTTGATATTCTCGATTAATGATTCAACTTTTTCTTTAGCGCCTTGTTTTTCAACTTTAAGTCTTTCTTCAGATTGTTTCTCTCGGTATTCTGAATCTTTCAATCGTCCTGTCCACTTCCTTTCTTCCTCTTTCATCTTAGATTCAATGTTTCTTGCACGACGTTCAGACTCTCTTAACTTACTTTCAGCTTCTTCAGCACGGGAATTGGCAGTTTTGAGTTCATCTAATTGTTCACGCATGATTGATAACTGATCTGTAAGCTCTTCGTTCATATTCTAAAATAAAATATAAAATTAAAAAAAAAAAAAAAAAAAATAGCGCAAAGATAAGGTATGTAATGATAAGTTTATGTACCTTTGCAGCTTCAAGTTCTCCTTGGTTTCTTTTAGCTTGTTCTCTCCAATCCTTTTGAGTCGCAGTAGCTTTGTGTACAGTACCTTCCAATTTATTTAACAAACGTAATTTAATATCCATTTGATTTTTGAGAGATCTAAAAAATATAAGATATTATTAAATCTCGATTTTTATTAAATTCACAAATAATAACAATTTCGTTACTAACTCATATTGTTCTTGCCAACGGTTGTCAATTTCCTTTGCACGACGGTCGAAGGTATTATGTACATGAGTGAGAGTCTTGAGTTTAGATAAAAGGTGCTCGTTGAAAAGACCAAAATTGGCCGAAGGTTTTGGATAGTTGGACTGTAAATTTAAAATATAAATTAATATCAAAAAAAGAAAAGAAAGAAAAAACTATTTGTTAATAGTTTATAACGAACTTGTTTATTTGCACCATCCGACATTATATTATCTAAATATTGATAAGTAGTCATTAAAAGCTTGTTACGCTCAATAATTTGATCATGATATTGAGTTTCGTTCGAATATGTGACCTAAAAAAGATTAGAAATTTTATTAATTCATTTGAGATTAATCAATTTAATCTAATTCATGGGATAAACTTTCTTACCTTCTTCTCTTGTGAAAGATTATTCTCCAAATCGGTTACTTGAGCTTTTAATTCATCAATTAAGGAATTCTTATCTCGAATGTCCTTTCAGAGGTATAAGATTTATTTTAACCTTGTTAATAGAATTTATATCATACATATTCATATTTACGTTGTTATTACCAGTTGCAAATTTCTGAAGACTTCTTCGGCTTTATTACGAGCACTTTCGCTAGATGATAATTTTTCGTTCAACTTGGTTCGTTGGTTATTCTAATTTCGGCAAACAAATAATAACTTTAGTTAATTGCTATAAAACAACCATCCCTATAAATTATATTTATTATATGTACCAAATGTTTTATTTCATTTTCATGTTCAATTATTTGATTCTTTTTATTCTCTAATTCATCACAAAGCATTTCAAATTGAGTGCGTAAGCGTTCAGATTCCTGTCGAACCGTATCCAATTCCTAGATAATGTTATACATATGAACTTGGATGAAGTACAAAAAAAAAAAAAAATTCAATTTACTAGATAAATGTGATACCATTCTTAATCTCTCTTGTTCCTTTGAATAACGTTCGGTTGTATCTTTATTTCGACCAGCCTGGTTATTTAGTTGTTGACGAACAAATTGAAGGTCGGCATCACGTTCTTGAATTGTCGTATTCAAATCTGATATTTGTTGTTGTGCGGCCGACAATTTCTATAAAATTAATCATTTAAAATTAAATTAAGTCTAAATTGTCCAACTTCTAATTCACAAAGATAAATAAAATAATTACCTCCATTAGCTCATTTAATCTTTGATCGGTTTGTTTTTCATTATCTTTCTTATCTCTGAGCGCTTTCTCAAGTTCTTTTTCATGCAATTCTCTATCCTTATTTCTTTCAGCTATCAATTCTTTTTCACGTGACTCGGATGCATTACGCTGCTCAACTTCGTAATGCAGATTCTTTTTCATTTCGTCAATCTGTGTAGTATAATTTTCAACCTCCTGGCGGAGTAAGTCTAACTGCTTATCAGTTGATTCTTTTACAGCTGTTAATTCTGTTATTTTAGCGTCACTCATGTTGAGTTTCTGTCCAATACAAAATATATTAACTTGGAAACAAAGTGATCGAACCAACATATATTTCAGTTATAATTAAAAAATTACATACTTCTCTCAAATCTGAAACCAATTCTTCATGTACTTTCTCATCCTGCTCAACGTTCCTGGCCTTAATTTCCAAATCGGAATGTGCCTAAAAAATAAACGATGATATGTAAATAAAAAATATTCATTAAGATAATAAAATTGTAAAGTAAACCAAATGTACCTTATCAAGATCTTCTGTTAGTTCAGCTATCTCACGTTTGTGATTGTCTATCTGAAGTTTTAATTCAGTTATTGTTTCTTGACTATAAGCCAAATCCTCTTGATAATCATGATTCATTGCATTAAGTTCCACTATTAATTGCTCGTTGTCTTGACCATGTATGTATTCCTTAATAAATAAAATAAAAATTATTTATAACAAGACAAATTTATGTAAAATGAAATATGATACTGAAACCTATGACTAACTTCTCTCAATTCGGCCTCCATTCGGTCCATCTCATCTTCAAGGTCTTGAATAGTATTATTAGCCGTCTCCAACTTAATTAGGAGTTGTTCAACTTCTACAGATTTGTTTCGATGCTGCAATGTTAATTCGGCTACTTTATCTCGTAATAGGCCAAGACTCTAGAAAATCAATAATTTCAGTCAAAAAAAAAAAAAAAAAATATCAAATCGCTCAATCAATAATATAATCATCACCTCTTCGTATTGATCGCTAAACTCTCCATTCATAATACGTGAAGATGCCGAACTCATAGGGTGACTTCTAATCAAATCCAACTCAGTAATCAAGTCTTCGTTTTCACTTTTTTGTGAAGCAAGTTGAGATTTTAGATTAGAGATTTGCTACAGAAAAAATTTTTTTCATAATTTAATATTAATAGTAAGTTATTTTATTTTGGTCAAAACTTTCCGCCTTACCCCCTTTAGTTGTTGTATAAGTACGCTATGTTTTTCTGCTTCCTCCTGTCTTTCTTTTTCTGCAGCCACTTCAATCCTTCTTATCATTTCTCGATTATCAATATTATCCTTTTCACCATTCTGTAATCCTTCGAAATTTTTTATAGCAGCTGCCTGTAATTTTTCCAATTCTATATTTGTTTCTTGCATTTTATTTTTAACATCAAGTAATTGACGTTTAAGTCCATTTGCTTCTTCTAAAATGCTTTGTTTTTCATCTTTTTCTTTTTGTAATAAATCCTTGTAATTTTGTAATTCTGAATTTAGTTTTGAATCGAATGTATCTACTGATGGGGATATTCCTCCATCTTGTAATGTGGTAACGGTTGCCTGAAGTGCTTGTATTGCATTTTCAGCTTCACCTAATAATTTATCTCGTTGTTTCAAGGTAGTCATCAATTCTTGATTTTGCATTTTAAGATCAACGTTCTGATGTAAACAATTTAAATAATTAAGTATATAAAATTTGTTTTTTTAAAAAAAAAAAATAAAATAAATAAATAAATCCAGTTGAATGAACATACTTCTTTTAAAGCTCGTTCCATTCCATCAGGACTCATTTTGTTAATACGTTCTTCTAAAAAATATATTTGCATTTTTAAATTTAAATTTTCCTTTTTGATTTCATCAATAACCTAAAATTTCGAAAAAATTAATTATAAATTCAAGAAATTAATTGATTATATAATAATGAATATTCACCTTTTCTTGTTCTTTCAATGTCATTTGTGCGTTTCTTGACGGTGCATTAGGCCGTGGATTATTATTACGTCTGTTCCTGATAGATCTTGCATCACTTGCATCGGAAATTCTCCTTCCATTTGCAGTATCCTCATTATTTAACAGACGTGATACATTATAAACGACTTTATTATCGTCGGGGTTCAATTCTCTCGTACTATTTCCATTTTCTTGTATTGAGTTATGAGACGACGAGGTAGGTTGTTTGGACATATCCAAAAACGATGAAACATTTTTTTCTAAATGGTCCAAACCTTTTGCAAAATTTGTGATAGAGCCGAAGCTCAGATCATCGAAATCAAAACCCTCGTCGTTAATTGTTGGTGACGAAGATTCTGTCATGCAAACTTATTTTTGTAGTTATAATAATATTTTTTTTTTTTTTTTAATTTTCTTACAAAGGCGATCGTTACGGCGCTTATTTTTATTGTTTAATAGTGAAAGGGGCCTTAAATATTCTTCGAATAGTGTTTCAGTTATACGGTTATACGGTTTATTTTTATTTAAAGTTTTTTGCTCATCAAATAAATATATAATTACCGTTAAAATTTGTTTACACGGATTATATAACTAATTTCGCGCTACGTCATGCAGAATTAAAATTGTAAATCAAACGTTTTCTTTGTATTAGAAAATGTATTGATTATCAAAATGTTCGTAGATTAACAAAGAAAATATACAAATAACAAATTATTTTGTTTTTCGCAATTAATCTTTTTTTAAAAGAATGATATGAAACCTGTTTCACAAGAACAAAATTCCTGAGGATTTTGGTTTTATTACTATATTAGGAAATTTTTTTTTCAATGTCTAAATGAAATTTCTTGATTATCTCACTAATCCAAAAATCCAAAAATTCGAAAGTTCGAAAAAAGTGATTCTCAAAATACGCTAATATGGTAGTATATATAAACTTACAGATATTATCTATATTACGGAAATTTGCACGTCCTGAATGTGTGCCAGGTTAAGCCACAGCGAATTTTAAAAGTAAATTTGAGACCTTTCTCGCTAAAATAAAGCTTCTAAAATCCTAAGATAGCTGTATTTTTATTCGCTCTGCAAATTTACTTAAGGTTTGGAATAATGTTAAAAAATGCCGGGTTTGACTTAAATATAACGAGAAATTTTATTGCCATCATTTCCGAATTTGGACTTAACGAAAAAGAATGTTCTGTCAGATAGGCCAAAAAAAGATGTTTAAAACCGACTTCGTCGCTCTAATTAAACTTGCAGAGCAGTCAAAATTACGTTTAGATGGTCTGGTGCAAAAAGATTTGTACCTAGCTAAAAGAAGATAAGATTACCGTTAAGACAAACCAAAAATGACGATCTGAAATTTATATATTTGTTTTAAATATAACCGAATGTATCTGTTATTATATTTTTTTTTTTTATTTATATCATGTCTTTTCTTTTTTAGTATTATTCTACAGGGAAAAGCTCATATTATGCAAGCATGCTTCCAGTAGTATTGTAGTAACTAAGGATACAATTTGAATGTATAGTATCAAAAAATAAATATTGTAATAATACATTTACATTGTATAATGGTCTAAATTCCAATTTAATACAGAACTTATATATATAAAAATTTTGAATGCAAATAAAATAACTGGATATATTTTACATTTCTATACTAGTTTAAATGAATAAAAAAATGTAATATTTAGGTAGCATAATGGTCTTCTATTACTGTGAGCTTTAGCATATTTGAATGATTATAAAAAGTAAAGATGTAAGTTAATAAATCTTCTATTCATTTAAAATATATATACAAATGTATTTTAAAAAAGAAAATAATATTTGATATATTAGATTTTAAAGAGAAAATACCTAAAAATGCTAAAAAATAAATATTTAAGTCTGATAAATATATATAATTAAAAAAAAACAGGAATTGCTAAATCATTAATTACTTGATTACTAATAACTATTAATTAAAAAAAAATTGTGATACTAAAGAATGTATTAAAATAAATTACGCAAAAAAATAGTTATAAAAAAAATAGTTAAAATTTGTATAAATAAAAGTTTAAAATTAGTATAACTAGTGAAGCAAAAACTGTTAAAAGTCTAAAATAAAATATTTTTTTATTATATTATATTTAGTGTATTGCAAATTAATTTTATCTTTATTTTCTAATTTTATAAAATTTAAATAATATATCATATAATCTTAATTAATCATTACTTTTTATAAATATATATAGTTTTTTATTTTACTTCAAATAATTAAATAAAATTTTTAATAAAGCAAAATACAATTACTAGTAATTATACTAAATCTGTATATATTGAAAACTTATTAATAGGACAACTCTCCCTGACGATCACCTGGACCAAATTTTTTGCGATAAAAAATTTTTTATTTTTTATTTTTTCCAAGGTAGTCAAAGGTAAACAACATGTCAGACGACGCAAAATACTATTATGTTACCAAGTTCAACTTAGAGTTGGCTATAGACGAAGCAGTCTCTGAAGTTTTTATGATGACGTAGTAGAAATATTGCCTCAGTTGATACGGAATACGTCTAACGAAAAACACTTCAAGCGATATATCCTCAAGCGTCTCCTAGGTCAGGACTGGTCTACACTAAAAGAAAAACAAGATAAGTACGGTGGGGCAGAGAAAGCCTACTCTCTAGAAATGTTTGGCTTCATAGAAGCTTTAAGTCGTCGTATTATATGACGTTCCTTCAAGATTATACAAGCTTCTCAAGGTGATAGAGAGTGGTCAGGTGACTCAGGCAGAAATGACATCGAGACAGAATCCCCGATTACCTTATTTAGCAGTTCTACAGCAGCTGATAAATCCAAATCAGTTATTTCACAAAAAGCCCCTGAGGAGGAAATGGATATTTCTTTCACAGAGGAGGACCAACTAGCACCTCAGTTGCACATCACAAAAGTAGATCAACCTAAAACAGATAGTTCCACGAAAAAAGACAAGAAGAAAAGGAAAAAGAAGAAATCTCGCCAGAACCAATCACAAGAAGCCGATCAGATGACCAAACCAATCCCCTCTTCTTCGTCATTGAACCCCCCTATTTTAGAGGAATCTCCACCACCATTGTTCAGTACTCTAGAGAAAGGCAAAACCCTTGGAAGGAAGGACAAACTAACGGATATTTATGGTAAGGATGAAGCAAACTATATTGTCACAGGATTTCTACCATCGCCACAGTTAACGGCCGTTCAAGATATCCTTATTTACGACATTTCTGCGAAGTGGAGCAACTTCGACATCCTGCAGCGCTTATCGTCATGAGTAGAGTCATCTCTATACAAGTCAAACGGCAGAAGAAATATAAGACTGTACGTTGTAAATTCGAGATGAACGAGCTCTTTATGGAATATAACACAAATAAGAGTTGGATGGCTCCACTTAATGCACTACCTGTGCGATGGTTTCCAGCGTTATGGTCGCTCAAAGAACGGAAAGAAAGAGAGCGATATCAAGTTGTGATTGAACAACCACCTGAGGACATGAATACAACTACGCTGGCCCTCAAAGAGAACATTAGCTCCCTAATACAACGTGATATACGCATGTTCAAAGAAGTAAAATTGCCAGATGGATCCAGAAAAATTATAGGTTATCTATCAACATGGGACAACATGAAAGAATGTATTGATACACCTATGGTTTGGAATGGCGCTCGGCTGAAATAGTCCCGTCACCTAGGTTCGTTGAACAATAAGACCGCTTACAACCAGACAAACAAGATCAAAGCAAGTAAGTGATCCAATACTAATAATCTGCAGAACTCGTCTCCTAAGTCCAATACCGTGGGTACAGGTTCGAATCGTATTCCTATTGGTAATCGTAAAGGTTCCAAGCAAGCAAAGAAAACTGAAGACGAACTGTTCAAGATCTTGAAAAAATGCTCTTCGGACTTAACTAAGAAAACCGCGCTGAAGAAACCCCAGATTTCCAAGAAGAAGCTAGCTGCAGATATAGCAACAATCATGGAAACTCTGAAATCACTCGTTAGGCAGTAGACTAGGGTAGTAATACTTTAGGTCTAAGAGTGTACCTTTTATTTCATCTTTAGTTTTTAGAATATTTCTTTTTTTCTACCTATTTTCCTTTAGGATGTCTAGATTAGCTAGCATCACTTAGTGCCCTGGTGTTTGAGACGGTATGGTTGAACAGGGGTGTTTGGATCCTAGGAGCTTACTCCTATGTAATTAGTGGTAGGATTTTTTTTCTATCTAACTTTTATAATAAAGATGTTTGCGTTATCAACGCCTTTAAACAGTAAAAAAATAAAAAAAGAAAACTTATTAATATATTGAGCTAAAATTTTCAAAACTGAATTTTTATAATTATTTATACTAAATATAATGAATTTTATAATAGAAAATTTCTTAGTTTATACAGTGTGTCTAAACACTGTACATGTGATTTAATAATGTAATTTTATTTATTTTTTTTTTCATTTTTTTTAGATTTTTTAAATGTGACTTTTAGCTTTACTTTAGCTTCAGGAAGGTAATAGTTAGTTTTTTTATTGTTTTTATTCTTCTTTTTTTTGATTTTTATTAATTTGTTTATTCTTTTTTTTAAGCATAGCTGTTTTTAGTTCTATTTTAGCAGAAATTCAAGGTGAGTTTTACTTTTTTTGTTTTCTCTTCATCCTTTCCTTTGTTTTTTACTAACCTTTTTGTCTCTTTTTTAAATGTATATCATCTCAGTTAATATTCAAGTAAGTTTTTTTGTCTCTTTCTCATTGTTTATTTTCTTTAAAATGATATTAACTGACTTTCTTTTCCTTTTTTCTATGAGTAGGTGTTCCAGCCTTTCTTGTATTGTTTTCTTTTTATTTCTCTTATTATCCTTTATCTATTTCATTGTTTCTTTCATTTTTTTTACTTTTTTCTTTGTTTCTTTCATTTTTTTCTTTCATTTTTTTTGCTTCTTTTTTTGTTTTTTTTTATTTTTTTTTATTTCTTTCGTGATTTCTTCTGTAATCTTTTGTTATTTTATTTCATTGATCTTTTAGTTTTTTTCATTGCTTTTTTCATTTCTTTCATTATTTTTCATTCCCTTTTACTTAGTTCTTTTTATTTCTTTTATTTTGTCTTGTTCTTTCTTATTAAACATTTGTTTCTTTTATTTTTTTTCACTATCCTTTTATTTTTTTCATTCCCTTTAACTTCTTTTCATTTTTTTTTCATTTCCCTTTTGTTTTTTCATTCATCTCATTATTTCTTTATTTTTTTTCATTTCTTTTCACTATCCTTCACCTTTTTTTTTCTTTTTACTTCCTATTTAATTATCTTCATCCTTTTTCATTTATCTCTTTTTTTCACTCCCCTTAATTTTTTCACTATTTTTCCTTACTGTATTTTCTATATATTACATTTACATTACAATATTATGACATTAATAATACAATTAAAATGATGCTATTTTTCATCATAAAACTAGTCAATAAAATCTAAAATAAAATTGATGATTTGTTTTTTTTATAAAATTATGTGATATAGTGTTTAGACATATCATGTATAAATAGCAATTTTCTTAATTTAATATTATAAAAATATTTTCAATATTAATTTAGTTAAAAAAATATTTCATAATATTTTTTTAATAACTTTAATTAAAAATATTTTAAAAATAATTTTTAATATTAATTTAATTAAAAAATATTTTGTATCATTTTTTTTAATAATTTTAGTAAAAGAAAATTTTTATTTGTACACAGTATGTCTGGACATTGTATTACATAATTTTATAAAAAAAACAAAATTTTCAATTCTATTTTAAATTTTATTGGCTAATTTTATGATAAAAAATAAATTGTATCCCAAAAAATTGCATGATTTTAATTGTATTGTTAATGCCGTAATACTGTAATTTAAATGCAATATATAGAAAATATAGTAAGAAAGGATAATGAAAAAATTAAAAGAGTGAAAAAAGAAAAGATAAACGTAAAGGGATGTAGATAATTAAATAAGAAGTAAAAGGAAAAAAAAGGTGAAGGATCGTGAAAAGGAGCGAGAAAAAATGAAGAAATAATAAGATGAACAAAAAAAATAAAAGGGAAATGAAAAGGAGAACGAAAAGAAGTTAAAGGGAATGAAAGAAACAAAGGGCAGTGAAAAGAAATAAAAAAAATGAATATTTAATAAGAAAGAATAAGACGAAATGAAAGAAAATAAAGGAAAACAAAAAGGAATGAAAAACTATGAAAAAAAATGAAAAAAGCAATGAAAAATCCAAAGATCAATAAATAAAACAACAAAAGATCACGAAAGAAATCACGAATAAAATAAAAAAAAAATGAAAGAAACAAAAGGAGAAGTGAAAAAAATGAAAGAAAAAAATGAAAGAAATGAAGGGAAAAGTGAAAAAAAGAAGTAAAAAGTGAAAAAAAGAAGTGAAAAGTGAAAAAAATGAAGAGAAAAGTGAAAAAAATGAAGAGAAAAGTGAAAAAAATGAAGAGAAAAGTGAAAAAAATGAAGAGAAAAGTGAAAAAAATGAAGAGAAAAGTGAAAAAAATGAAGAGAAAAGTGAAAAAAATGAAGAGAAAAGTGAAAAAAATGAAGAGAAAAGTGAAAAAAATGAAGGAAAAAGTGAAAAAATAAAGGGAAAAGTGAAAAAATAAAGGGAAAAGTGAAAAAAATGAAGGAAAAAGTGAAAAAAATGAAGGGAAAATTGAAAAAAATGAAGGAAAAAGTGAAAAAAATAAAGGAAGCAATGAAATGAATAAAGAAAAGTAAGAGAAATAAAGGAGAAACAATACAAGAAAGGCCAGATCACTCGCCCATAGAAAAAAGAAGAAGAAAGTTGATTAATATCATTTTAAAGAAAATAAACAATGAAAAAGAGACAAAAAAACTTACTT
The DNA here is from genome assembly GCA_015698045.1 of Rhizophagus clarus. Classification (NCBI taxonomy): domain Eukaryota; kingdom Fungi; phylum Glomeromycota; class Glomeromycetes; order Glomerales; family Glomeraceae; genus Rhizophagus; species Rhizophagus clarus. The sequence goes on along the minus strand of BLAL01000184.1, from coordinate 64,498 downwards.
GAATATTAACTGAGATGGTATACATCTAAAAAAGAGACATAAGGTTAGTAAAAAACAAAGAAAAGAATGGAAAAAAAACAAAAAAAGTAAAACTTACCTTGAATTTCTGCCAAAATAGAATTAAAAATAATCACGCCTAAAAAAAGAATGAATCAGTTAATAAAAGACAAAAGAAAGGAGAATAAAAATAAAAAAAACTATATATTACCTTCCTGAAGCTAAAGGTGAGTTAAAGTTCATGTCTAAAAAATCTAAAAAGAAATGAAAAAAAATAAATAAAATTACATTATTAAATCATATGTATCATATTCAGATACACTGTGTAAACTAACAAATTTTCTTAGTAAAAATATTGAAATTTTATATTAATTAATTAAAAAAAATGTTTCATAATATTAATAAAAAAATATTGCAAAAACTTAATTTAGTTAAAAAGCATTTCACAACATTTTTAATAATTTTTAAAACTGTTGCAAACTGATTTTTTAATTGAAAAATATTTTATATTATTTTTTTAATTATTGTATAGCATTGCATAAGATATTCTGAGTATATATTAATTTCACCAATTTAAAAATTGAATTATATTCAGAGGTATTTTATATGAAATATAAAGAAATTAATCAGAATTAGCTAAATTTTTATCAGAATTAAGATTTTTTACCTACATATCATATCCAAGTATATTATTATGAAGGTATATGAAAAAAAGGATCCTTTATGCAGTACTATATAGTATTTTAATGAAAGATATTGCAAAATATTTTTCACTATTATTATTTTATTTTAAAAAAAAAATTTTGCAATATTTTTTTAATAATTTTAATAAAAACGTTGTAAAAATATTTTTTATTATTATTTTAAATTATTTTTAATGTTTTTTTAATACATTTAATTAATAAAAAATATTGTAAAAATATTTTTAATATTATTTAATTAAAAAAAAATATTGTAAAAATATTTTTAATATCATTATTAAAAAAAATATTTTGTAAGATTTTTTTTAATTGTTTTAATAAAAAATATATGAACTATTTTTTAATATAAAAATTAACTAGCTTAAGCCAGCTTAAACCTAGTTTAATTTGAATCAAAAATTTTCATAATTTAATTTAATTTAAATAAACTAAATCAGAATTTTTTGTAATTTGACTTATTTTAATTTAAGGTAAAATTTTTTTTTTTAAGTTAAGCTAAATTAAACTGCAACTTAATTTTAACTATTTATATAAAACTTTACTTATAAAATATTTATAAAACTATATCTCAAAAAATAATTATAAATATTTATTTTTATCAATTTTTTATTATTAATTAATAGTATATTATTTTATTTTATAAAAAAACTATATGTAGTAAAATAAAAAAAATTTAATAAAAGATATTTATTTGAAAATAGATTAATATACAATTATATTTTAATATAATAAATTAAATATTGATTTTTCAGTTATTATAAAAAATATGTTAATTATAATAAATTGTTTAATATACAGTATGATTTTGATATAACAAACCTATGTTATAATAAATTTTTAACTTACTAAACTTTTTTTTAAGAAGGAGGGTATAATTATTCTTTAAGATAGTTATTTTAATATGTTAAATATATTTAATGTTACCTGCCTAAACTAATTTTAAATTTGGCTAAACGTCTAAACTCTAGTTTTACTAATTTTTTAATAATACTTTACTATTGTTTCGCTATTTAATATGATTTACTATAAGTTTTGACATTTGTTAAGTTTTGCTAATTTTTTACTAAGATTTTAATATAGTTTCGTCAAATTTTACCCTTTCAACATTTAGACAGTTTGCTAAACTATTTAGTTTCACCCAGCAACCTTAATTGAAAGAACTATAATTTTCATTTTATTAGTATAATCATCTAATATGTTGTATGATTTATTGTAGAAAAAAAGTAGTATAATACTAATAAGAGATATTTTTTCCATCTACAATATTTATTATAATTATACTAAACTTTTATTTTTAAACTATAAATTTAATATATTAAGGTTTAATTGGAATATAACAAATTATTGGCTAATATAAAAATATGATTATATGTTTTACAAATAATTTAATTTAAAAAAAAAATTATTTTTTTTTTTTTTATAATATTGCAAAATATGATCAAACTTTTAAAATTAAGGTAAAAAAAAGTTGAAAAAAATTTTTTTATTATTTTTTAATTAATTAAATTATTTATTTATTTATTTTTTTTGTAATATTATTAGATGAAAAATATATTCAGATTTTTGAAATTAAAATAAAAAAGGACTAAAGAAAAATTATTATTATTTTTTTTAAAAAACTCTTTATTTTTATTTTATAGGAAAGTTAAATGAAATATGAATAATAAGTAGATATTATACAAATAGAATCAATTTTAATATATAAATGCAAAGTTAATGAAATCAATAATTATATATATAATGATATTAATAAAATAATTTGTTAAACATTTTTTATAAAAATATTCTATATCTTTTATATATTATATATAATATTTATTTTTATATATTAAATTTTTTTATTATATATCCTTATAGGATCACACTATATATTTTTTTACATTTATTGAATAGCTTTATTAGAGATATATATAATAAATGAACATTGCATAAATGGGTATTTTCAACAACAGGCTTTTGTTTATAATATTCTTTTTGCTCTTTCGTAGGTTTAGTATAAACAACTGAAGAAGATATCTAAATTTATAAAATACAAAATCATAAAATTTAATGATAATTAATAACATACAATAATACAGTATGTCAATAATAACCTTATTTTTTCGCGGAACTTTCATGTCGAAGTTTGAAAAGAAAAAGAGTATTGTAAAGTAAAAAAAAAAAGGTAAAATCATTAAATAGACAAATAGACTATAAATAAACTTAATGACTTTATAGTGTGATCGTGAGAGTTTATATAATAAAACACTTATTGTATAGGTCTTTAAGCAATACTCTGCTGTTTTCAATTTCAGCAATTTGATGGCCAGATTGTACCACTTACGTGGCACAATCTGAGCCTATCAAATGGCCTCAATCGAAAACAGCACGTTATTGCCTAAATACTATACAATAAGTATATAATAATGTATAGTTTATTTTAAATAAAAGGAAATTTTTTATATTTTAATCTATATAATTATAATGTTTAGAATACCTGTATAAATAAATTTAAATTGTGTAACATTAACTATATTATTATATAATATTACACAAAATCCAAAAAAAAATTTTACTTCCTATAAAAATCAGAAGTTTTGTATTTTAAAAAAGACTGAAAATTTTATATTATATAAATTTTCAAAAAAAAAAATTTTATTCTTTATAAAATCTGGTTAGATTAGTTTCACATGTATTTTAAAAAAGAAAATTTACATATTGATTATTTAATTCTAACCAGTATTATAGTTATTATTATAAAATATATTTTTTTATTTTTATTATAACAAGAAACAACATATTATAAAATATATTTTTTCATTTTATTATATTTTATTTTATTTATTTTTTAAGTAAATTTATTTATTATATATGTAATTTATAATTTTTATGTATCTTATTAAAGAAATAAAAAATAAGTATAAAAAAACAAAAAAAAAAACAATTAAATTAATATAAAAAAACAAAAATTAAAATAACTTTTAAGATATATCAAATATTATTTGAAATGTTTTTTAATCTAAGATTTGTATTTTGTTTTTTATAACAAATATATAATTAATTGTTTTAGTATAAAAAATTATTATTATAATATTTAGTATATTTAGTATAATTAATTATATAAAAGGGGCGGATGTTTGAACTGGCTTAGGCTGGAAGTATTACATATAGCATAGAAGTGATTATTATCTAATCCTATCTAAACTAATAAATATAGATATGATTTCAATGCCAAGCTTCTGTAGCTTTGGCTGAAGCTTTAAAGTCTAATATCACCAAATTACTATATGATCGGCAAATGATGCTTTCTTATAATCACGGGTGTGACTATAAGGGGGGACGACTGTACTGTATATAATTTTTTTTTTTCGCTTCCAAAAAGTTTTGTTGCATTCCTGTTATGGGCACTTCCTGTTTCCCTAGCACTGACTGTTATTATTTGTACATGTGTATAATAATAAATTTCACTGTAGTATAGTTTAAAAGGTAAAATTTAGCTTTCTTCTCTCTTTTAATTGCGTTTTCTGTTTTTTTTATTTGCGCGTGCATTTTAGCGTAGTTGTTTTACGTGAGGAATGATAATGTTCGATTACTGTATGCTAGTTTCTTCTTCGTCTCAAATTGTTTTTTGAGAAATTGTTGTGTATATATAGTTTTATTTAAACACTTAATTTTTGATCTATGAACAAAATAAATAGTAATTGAGTCAAAGATTCGAACTTACTTGCATGTAAATAATACTTGAGACTCTAATTGGTCTAAGTTTGAAAAGAGTAGAATATGTAATGATACTATTGATAATTAGAATTTTTTTATATAAATAAAAACTCATTACGTTTAACGATTTTTTTTTTTTTTTTTTGGAAAAAAAGAAAAAAATTTTTTAGAATTATTTTTATCGTCGATATGTCATTTTAAAGAAAGATTTTATTTAATAATAATAAAAAATAAAAGATAACACAAAAGAAATATATTTTATAATTAAAAAAAAAAAAAAAAATATTTGATAATTGAATGGAATAATAGATAATCAATTTATAGTAAAAAATAATCCCAATTTTAAACCCCTATCAAAATTTTTAATTAATCTCATGATACCCTCCCACCTTCCATTGATTGATTGATTTTCCTGATTTATTTATAATTTATTCTTCTTTATTTCCATTAAAAATATTATCTAAATTCTTAAAAAAAATTTCAGTAATTTCTTTTCCACTAGATACATTATAATCATTACTATTATTATTATTATCTACATTTTTAATAGGACTAAAAGATCCGAAATAAGAGAAATTGGTTGTGGCGCCAGTATCTTTAGTATTTTTAGTATCTTTAGTAATAGTTGTAGTTGTGCTGTTATCAGCTGTAGTGATAAATGTGTTTGAATCATTATACATTTTTCTCTTGTGTTCATTCCTATTATATGATGAAAGTCTTCTCTGTATCTTTGGCCGTTCCGTTATTTTATGTTCTACATTTGAACATGTTCTGTAATGATGTGCCGGTGTTTCATTTAATGGAGATTCCATATCTTAGAAATTCAATTGAAAAAAAGTGGTGGGAAAATAGGCATATTTATAAGTGAATTTTTAATTAAAAAAAAAAAAGCCTTTATTGCGCCCAATTAAAAACGTATTACATATACTATCCCAAAAAGACACTAAACTCTTTCTTTCATTTAGTGTGAAAAGAAAATATATATCATAAGTTACATTTCACATGTAAATGATCATTCATATCATTCAAAGTATGCTGACAAAGTATGATCCCCAAATTGAACATTGAAAAAGCATTGTATAACAATGCCTTTTCATTAATTTTCCTTTACGGTAACGCGCAATTTACGCGACTATAATCAATGAAGTACAAGATGTAATAAATCAATAACCCAATTTATCCAATAAATTACAGGAACTAATCTTGTTGCGACCTGCTGCTGTGACACTGTAGTTTAATAAAAATATTCAATTAATGTTTAATGATAAAGAGACGCGAAATTAAAAAAGATCGCCTCAAACAGGATTGCAGATCAAATGCGCCATTTGTAATGTACAGCCCATTTTAACTTTTATTGTATATTTTAAGATAACAGAGCATTAGCCACAAAGTTTTCACAAGCCACTAGAATATATTATATAATCTAAAAAAGTTAGTAGCAAAAGATTTTAAAAATGTCTACAATACCAAAATACGAGAAATTTCATGAAGGGTCACAACAAGGAATCAAAATTAATGGATGGGCAATTACAACTAACAAATCATCAATTAGTAATTCTCGTGAGATAGAAAAGTAGTATTATTAATTTCATTTTAATTCGTCTTAATTCAATATTTTTGTTCTAATATTTTTTTTTTTTTTTTTTTTTCCATTCGAATTCAATAATTAGAGTGCAAAAAGAAATAAAAATATCATTACCTGAAATGTTTTTCGGAAATAATTTGTTAAGAATATCGAATGATTATGGTGTTATACTTGAATTTTCTCCATTGGATGCATTAAAAATGGTTGACGCTACAGCAGAAGGTGGTGAAAAAGTAAAAGTTGCTTATTCAGAAGAGTGGAAAAAGAAGAGGTATGTATATTATCAAATTTGTGATAGACTGGAATGAATAAATTAAATTTTTTTTCAATTTGGTAAAGTGCAAAAAATCATGAACATATTAAAGATGTGGTTAAACCATACGATTGGACTTATACTACTTCATATTCTGGAACATTAAGGGGTACAGTAGATGGTCAGGTAAAGTTAGAATTTATAATTTACTAAAGTATTATAATTACTAGATGATCATTACGTTTTTGTATAACTGTATTTAGGTATTTGAAGAATCTACAGACAGAATCGATATGGAAAAACTTAAAAAAGTAGAAGAAATAGTGTTTTATGATGAAATAGATTTATTTGAAGATGAACTAGCTGATAATGGTACAGCAATATTGAATGTAAAAATTGTAAGTTTATTCATGTTTAAAAGTCTCTATTTTATTGCATTTACTTTTTCTTGATATATACAATTTTCTTTTCATGTGAAATATAGCGTGTTATGCCATCAGGATTTTACATACTTCAACGATTCTTTCTTAGAGTTGATGAAGTATTATTCAGAATGAATGATACGAGAACTTATCATGAATTTGGAACTGATTATTTACAATTAGAATATACTTCAAGAGAAGAACATTATAACAAAATAAGAGCAGTTAGTATAACCGATTTTCCTAATATTTTAAAGATAAAGATCTATTTTAACCTCTTTCTTATTTAGTGTATACCTAAATACAAGGAAGATGATATATCACAATTAACCGACATAAATTGGATAAATACAAAGCTACCACCTCCAAAGAAAGATGGATTAATGATAAAAAAATTACGTGTTGTGCCAAAGAGTGAGATTTGACATATGCGATCAAATAAAATAATGTGAATGAATTATCCATAATCAGTAATTAAAAACTATTTTTGCATGTAAATTCTTACAATTTTTCTTTTCATAATAATTTATAATTGCATATGGTCATTACAATAAACATTATTTCATACCCATTAGTAAATAATAATTTAATTGTACGAGGATGTTCCAATATTATTTTATTTACAAAACTAGAATTGATTAAGTTATTCGTATATTATAAAAAAAAAAAAAAAATGCTTATACTAATAATAATAATAAAGTAAGTTTGAATAATAAAATTATTCAATATTATAATAATTAATCAGTATTATCGTCTTTAGTTGTATCAGTTGTATCGGGATTAGTAGTATTAATACTAGTATTAGAAATAACGCTCCCACCAATCCATTTCCTCAAAGACTTGGACAATCTTTTATCTTGATTTAAAGGATTTAAAGAATATAAAACACTAGCAGTATGATTTATATCATTTTCCTCTATTTCGAATGTATTATTTGCAGAGGTGCTCTGTTCAGTTCTAGCACGTTGTGAACAGATTCTTTGTTTTGCAACTTCTAAATCTTTGTAAATTGCTTGTATAGCATTTCGGACACCATCTTCTTTTCTAATATTTTCTCCTACTAGTTCAGCTTTCTTAATAATTTTTTTATCTGTTGTAACTTTCACCAAATAATCTGCTAATTTATCTGTACTTAATTTTTTTAAGCAAAATCCAATTCCCATATTGTCAATACGATCTCCCCAAAAGAATTGATCTCCAAAAAATGGTTTAATAATCGTTGGTACACCGGCACGTAATCCTGCAGCTGTTGTACCCGCTCCGCCATGATGTACTACCGCGTTAACTTGAGGAAATAACCAATCATGTGGTACTGATTTCAATGGATAAATTGATGGTGGATAATTTTCCTCCTCATTTTGATTTGATTTTTTTTGTTGTAATCTATCACTCCATCCTTTTGACAAAATAGCTGCAACTCCACTTTTTTGCACAGCTTCTACAATTGATTTTGTCATTGATTGTGGATCATCTACAACAATTGATCCAAATCCAATATATACGATTGGTTTTTTGTTCTGTCGATTTTTATCCAAGAATTCTACTAGATCTTCTGGTGGATTCCATCCATGATCAGGATTATCCAAAAACCAATAACCAGTCACATGAATCCAATCTGCCCAATCAAATGCTTTTGGAACAAGATGTTCACTAAAATTATATAAGAATGGAACTGTTGAGGGTTCCATTTTCTCTAAATTAGTGCCACGTAATTTCAATATTTTCTTCCTCCATCTATTTACTTGTGGAGAAATTGCAAGCCAAAAAGCGTTCTCAATAAGAACGTAAGATGAATAATTATATGGACCTTTGAGGTCATGATCTGGTACTGCGAATGCATGAGGATATGCTCTTGTTCGTGTCCAAGGCATTGTAAATGCACGGAAATATGCAATACCTACATAAAAATAGTAATATTAAATAATTGAGAAACTATATTTACAAAATATTCAAAATATAATTACCAAGACATTCCGCAATATGAATACCAGCCATAGCACTCGGAGATTCTATAATTACATCTGTACCCTAAGTTTTTAAAAGTAGATTAATAATTAACATTATGTATTATGTATGAATATTGATGAATATGATGATGTACCTGACATGCATCCCAAGATGTAATTAATAAATCATCTAGCCATTCACGAAACTATCGATAGAAAATATTAATACTTGAACACTTTTTAATACATGCTAATGATATTATTATGAGCAAACTTACGTTTGTGAGACCTTCCTTGAAAAAGCCAAAAGTGAACATGCCATTTTCAACACAAATACGCTGCGAAAATTAAAATAATTTTTTTTCAGAAATTTATAATCACGCAATAACACGTATTTTTTTTTTTTTGATTTTTACCATAAGCTCAGCAGGATTGCCACCGACGTAACCAAATTCAATGCCATGACCTTCAATCCAATCTTTATATTCACCATGGGAAGCGATTCTAACTTTATGACCCTCTTTCATAAGACCTTTGGCAAGTGCAATATAGGGTTGAACGTCTCCGCGTGACCCAATAGTAAGACAAGTTATATGTAATGGTTTATCAAATTTATTGGTCGCTACAATATCGCCAAAATTTGATACTTTTGGTGATCCTGCGTTTGCTGACCACTGTTGCCATAGTAATTGATCTTTAATTATAGCTTGATTTATAATACTTTGATTATCACCTGAACCAGCTGAACTTCCCGACATCGTCTTCTTTTTTTCGTTGTCAATTGATTTCATTTTAAGTTCAATCATTTCAACAAATCTATCTCTTATATGTTCAAATCCAAATTCGAAAAACATTTCTTGTTGAGCTTTAGTAAGAATTTCCAACCCATAATATCCTAGCATAGTCGCTTTCATCTTTTTAAAGAAGTGAATATCCGCAATCGGTAATATCATCTAAAAGAAAAAAAAAAGTAAAATAAGTATTATTGAATTGTATTAAATAAATTTTTTTTTTTCTTTTTAAAAAAAAAAGAAAACTTGCATTAGTATTTTGACCTATAACTCTGGATTTGAAACAAACATAATTATCGGATACATAGAATTTGCCGTACACTGGAAGCATACGCAAAAAATATCCGTAGAACACTATGTAACGCGAAAAAAAATTTGAGAATAAGTAATACATATAAGACGACATATAAAAAGCAGTATTTATTTACGACACGTACCAGCATAAAGGTTTTCATTCTCCAGGGCAAAATGTTCTTTAAAATGCTGACGAGTTTCTTCGGAAAGATCTTCTTCGAAAGAACTGATATATTTTCTAGGATTTTTCAAAAATACTTGAGCACGTCTAGCAACATATTTTGTTATATTCCATTGACTATCTTGTGTTTCAGAAGTTACAGATTCTAAGGTCGCTGTACGTTTTGGTATAGATCTCGGAATAGTTGGTGATAATGGCTCTTCGCGGCTTTTATTTCGCTTATGCCTTATAAATGTTGTAATAGATCTTACTGATGAGGCTTCACTTGACTCAGGGGAGACAATCTGTTTCGTATCCGTTAAACGCGAAGGATGAGTTGATTTGTGTTTTTCCCAACATTTGGAGAGTTCTTCATACAAAGATTCGCTTTCCGAGAAGACGACGAAAAAGTACTAAAGAAAAGATACGATTGCATGTGTAAACATAAATATAATCCATATTTGATAGAAGATTTGAAAAAGTAATTACATCTTCGCGATCATCTTGTTCCGACGTAGCGATGTGTATTGTATTCGAAAAATTTTTGGATAAATTATTTTCAATATCATCAATACGTTCGATAGGTATAACAATCTATAAAAAAAATAATTGAATTATATTAAACAAATCATTAAAATATCTTTATAAATCAAATATTTCTCATTAATAATCACCTTTACGTTATCACCATCATTATTGGCTCGTACGATAGATCTTTCTAATTGTGCTATCCATTCTTCCATAGAAGTTTGCGAATCCGCTTGAAATTTATATGTACGCTTTGGTGTAATAATTTTAAATCCATTCTTTTTATTAGTTTTCTCAACTTTTATAGCGTATTTTAAATCGATAATCTCTTCAGGACAATACATATCCTAAAAAAGAATTTTTTAAAAAAGTTAAACTTCTCTTATATTACTGGAATCAGTATACTTAAAAATCAGCTAAAATTACCATTGGATCTACGTAATAAGTAAGTACATCATTTTGAAGTGTAAAATGATAACGTTCATATCTATTCCCAAAATTTTTCTTTGAAAGATTACCATCCTTTAATATAATATCCTAAAGAAAGTTGATTGTGTAACCGTACGTGACGATCAGCTAATTAACTTGGTAACACAAAAATGTCATGTCATGTCATGTAATTACCTGTTCTCTTGGAAAATAAGCATGAAAGCAAATATGATCTTCTGTTAGGTACATAAACCCTTGTAACATTATCGACCTTACCAAAGTACATCTAAACTCTAATTATCATGATAAAAACACGATTAAAAAAAGGGCAAAAAAGTCCAAAAAGAAAAAAATGAATAAAATTTTAATTATACCTCCTATAAGTTCTTCGGGATTTTGTAATTTAAAAATTTCTTGTAATTTTTCTTTTGTAGATTTTTCTTTTAGTAATTTTTCTGATTCAGTAATATCTATTGCTTTTTTTTCCGTATTATTCTCTACATTATTTTCTTGAAATAAAGTTGTAAGATATACTGCATCTAAAGAAGAAACACTCGTTCCAGAGCTTCCATTTGAAGAATCGGAATCAGAGTCTATATATAATCATTAAATTATATAAAGATAAAATAAAACATTAGTAATTATGTACAAGAAACTATTAATAAATAAGACAGACAACCTTCAGTTGGGGTAATTGGACTAGTTGGACTGGCTATACTAGTTGAACCTGTTGATCGTTTGTTTGAGGGTTCAAAGATCTAAGAATGAATAGAAACCGTAGTTATAATAAAATTATTACGCCACTAATGAAAATTATTTAAGCATACTTACGGCTCCCATAGTAGCCGATAAAGCTTTTATTAAATTACTATTGAACATTTTTATGGAAAAAAAAAATCACCAGATATTTATAATTTTTTTAAATGAGAAAAGTTCAACAATCAAAAATGTGTAGTTGATTCTTTTTTTTCCTACTTTATGTTTATAAAAGTAAAAATCGGCAAATATAATTTACACTAAATGTGTAAGTGGCTAAAAAGTGTCATTACGGGGATGTGAAATATGAACGTTCGGGTATTTTATTGGTGGTGTATACTGGAAAAGTGACCAACAATATCTTGAGATTGGTAAATATCACCCCCTTTGACACGAGTCGTTAGCACGTGTATATTACGGTATTGTTACAATATTCCAGGTTCCAGGACGACATTCTTTTAATTACCAATAAAAGACTGGTATGTTCCTTGAGCGGTTAATTAGATTTGATCATTGTTTTGATTATAATGATAATGATTTAGGATATATTAAAAATCTTGGCATTTATGAGATAACTAGAAAATTTGTAATTAAAATAGAAACTGTAATTGAACTTTTGTGAATTGACTTATTAGGACATACTATATATAACCATCTGATCAGATGAATTAAAAACATTTGTTAATTGTAATCATACTACGATACGTTCTGCTTAGTCACTTTCTAGAATAAAATAAAAATAAAAATAGACTCATCCATATGAGATAGACAGTTGCATCCTTGAAGATCAAATTTGTTGATAACTGGCCGTGTGCCAGGTTCGTGGCACAGCAAAATTTAAAAAATATCATTAAGGATTATTTCTTCAACATAAAGCTTTCAAACTTGTATTGTAGATGTAATTTCACCTGTTCTGCAAGTTTACTTAGAATTCGGAAGAAGCTTTTGAATACCGATTTTGACTTTACATATAAATGATTGATTCTACCATCTTTGTCGATTATTTCCAAAAATGGATTTTGCTAAAGAAAGATTTTTGTTAAATAAGTCAATAATAATATTTAAAATCGCCATAAGTAAACTTGATGAGCAACCAAGATTACATTTACTTGATAATTTTGATGTTATATGTTATTAAAAAAAAAATTTGTAATTTTTGTTGCGCCACAAACCGGCACACAAAAATGCTGATTGCATGATGATTACCTATGGGCTATGGCTTTAAGTGCATATTGCGGAATTAAATGAAAGAATTAAGTTTTACAAATTGAAAGTATTTTTGATCTTTAAGCCTTGACTTGTTAAGAGATTGATTACTGCAGTAAAAATACTAGATCAGTAAAATAATTAATTGAATATAATGCTGCAAAATGTCAATAAATAAAAGTTTAATTAATTAAGCATTATTTTAAATTCTATATTAAAGATCATTAATTTGATACATATCCTTATCTATAAATAACTATATACATAGAACGACGTGTGTTGTGGATGTTTAAAATCGAATTATAAGGAAAAAAGTACTTTTTAGTATATTTAATTAAATTATTCTTTTTGGAGATATCATGACCACTAAATACACATATAAATAGAAATAAATGATAAATATAAAACCATTAAAGAAAATCAGAAGCTAAGTAAAATTTAAACATATCTTACCAAATCACGCAAATAACGCTTATCACTCATCCATTGAATTAAAATTTTTAATGCATCTGATTTTTGTATTTTACCATACTCGACTAAAATATCAGCCAAAGCATCATTAACATCTTTAGCCATACCTTGAGCATCTCTAAATACATTAAAAACAATATTTAATATTTAATAATCATTTAACGAAATATTCTTTTTTTTTTTTAAAATTACTTACCCACAGACAAAAATCATCGCATTCTTTTGATCCAGTAATTCATAAATTTCTTGACCCCTCTTTCTCAAAAGGTCTTGAACATATTTTGGATTTCCATTAAGTCCAGCATTAGATGCTCTACTAACTGCAACTAACAATTCTTTCAAAATACCATGATTTGAAAATCTTTCCAATTCTTCACGATATAAATAATCTTTCTCAATATCTCTACATCCATAGAATAACCACATTTCTCCAAATGTTTTTTCAATATTATTTAACTTTTGTTCAGCAATAATTTGTTGCTCACGGTGTTGAATAAATCCCACAAAAGGTGCAACTCCTGTTCCAGGGCCGATCATAATTATAGGTGTTGAAATATCTGAAGGAACTGCAAACCCATTAGGGTTTGGTTTCATGAAAATAGGGATGTTTATCTCTGTAGTTAAAGGAACTCTTTTATTCCTTTCTTCGACATAACCACTCAAATTGTCCAACCAAGGAGTACATACTCCATATTTACGTACATTGTAAGGATCAGGTGTTTTATAATCTACGATATTAAAAGCAAAATGTAATAAATCACGATTCACAAATGGAGAATTAGCAATAGAGTAATAACGAGGTTGATGAGATGGCAGAACATCCAAGAAACGTTCTAAAGGTGGTTTACACGAGGGAAAAGTTATCAACAGATCAAGCAAAGTTGGAACTTGTTCGCGCAAATGAATGAACTGAACAACTCCTACGTAATAAATTAACAATTAGACTACTAAATATCGAAAGTGGCGATACAATAAAGATTTCCACCTTGTTTGCTGCAAAGAAACAGAAGCGTTTTTTTTTCTTCTTCGTTTGTTGCATATTCAGCCAACAATCTCAATAATGCTTTACGTGGCAAAGAGATTAAATCTACACCATATCGCAATAATTCCATAATTGAAGTTGATTTAGCATTTCTCAAATGTGACGGAAGCTCTATACGGACAAAATTAAGTTTAATCCAAAGAAAGAAAGAATTAATTAATTAGAATAAATTTGTGAAATTTTTACGTACCAGTTCCCTCGACGCTTTCAACTGAAATTTCCTGATTGGCCTCATTTTCGTCGATCCCTAGAGTTTTTAAAATTCCTAAACATAATTTTTCATTATTGGGTGCAATTATTCCAAAGGAATCACCAGGAATAAATTCCAATTTTTCACGATAATCTTTAATGTCTAATTCTAAATGGATAGTTCTTTTAAGTGCCTCAGGATGAGTAAGACAACGAACTGCATCTAATCTAGCATTCACAATTGGGGTTGGCGTATTGATTAAAGAAGGTAATGTCGAAGAATTGATATTCTTTTTCTCATTTAATTTTATAATCTTACAAACCACATTAGGAATACGTGGTAAAGCGGTAAATTGCTCAACTTTAGCTAATTCAGATAAATCCAGTATAATTTTATTGCCGTTTTCAATACTCATTTTTTTATCAACTGATTGTCCATTCAATGTTTCCATAGATAAAGACATTTCAGCTTTATCATTAATCGAAATAGTTTTTACAGATTCAATAATATTTTCGTCTTGCTTATTATCATCCTTTCCTTTTTGAACACATACTTTTGCTAATTCTGGCCATAGATTCGCAATCCAAGGATCGACGGTTGTTTCCAAGCTTGAAAATATAAAGAATTGATGTTTGCGAATCGCTAAGGTTAAAAAGTTTTCATTTCTCTAATTATTTCTTAGACTACTAGACAGAATTTCATACCCCATCGCATCATCGGCTAAACCTTTATTATAAAAGGTTGCAGCACCTAATTCTATCATTCTTCTCTCCAATCGCTTTGCCGTATTGTTGAAATTAGTGTAATTAGTGTCACCCAAACCTAAACAAAATTAATAGTAATTAGAACGTGAATTAACTAGTAATATAATTAATTCTAACTTACCGAGGATTGTAAATTTTAAGTGGCTAAAAAAGGTTTTTGACTTAATTTTTCTCAAAAATCGAAAGAACTTAGTAGCATTATCTGGCGGATCACCATCTCCAGTATTAGAAGTTACAAGGATCAAAACATTTTCCTTAGATAAATCGAACTAATTATGTGAAATTAAAAAAAAAAAAATTACGTATACATACGTATATATGCGTTTATATATTAAAAAAAAAGAAAAAAATACCTTGTCGAGTTCCTCCATTACATGACATTCATTTACAAACCCACGTTCTGAGGCTTCTTGATGTATATTTTTAGCGATCCATTCAGCATTTCCAGTCTGTGAAGCATAAAGAATAACAAACCTCGAGCTTTTTTCTGCGGCCATTTAGAAATTAGAAAAAAAATTGCTAAGATCAGTTGATTTATTTTAGGTTAAGGGGGGTTATCACAATCATCAATTACCCGGCATACTGTTTATCGATCGATTACATATTTCTAATTACCGAAAAAATATAGGAAAGTGATGGGTTTATGCAATATTACGCTGCGTGGCAAATTCTTGATCCACAAATATGTAATATAACATATGTATGGTCAGGGCGCAATTACACTATTAAGCATTACTAATTGACCATCATTAAACCTTATTAAAATAAAAAAAACTCTTTCTAATTTTAATATGAAACATTTTAGACAATTGAATAAGGAAGAATTGAATAAAGACTAGTAATGGACAAAAAAACAGAAGATCGGTCATTTTGTAACGAACTTACAAACCTTTATGAAACATTTTTTTAAAATTTTAATTTTTGATACAATCCCCTAAATTACGTATTTATGTTTACTATCAAATGTTTTACGAGCACATAACCTTTCTTTAAAATATGTATTGTAAATACTCGTTTTAATATTGTGAGACGTCAGCTGAGAGTCTGGACACCATTGTTTAATAAACTAATATAAACCTTATCATATTTTTAATATTTTTTACTATTGGTTTTTTCTTTCTTTAAAAGGGAACAAAATCAATCTTGACTATTTTCTATTTTTATGCTACAAATAATACCTTGAATGTATGCTCCTAAATGTTTAATGTGATTGTTTATCTGCAGATCTAAACACGAATAATATTAAACTATATGTACAAAAAAAACACTATTTAAATTCAACCCAAAATACAAACTTATTTTTTTTAAAAAAAAACTATTCTTCTCATCGTTTCAACTTTACATTTCGAAATTGCAAACTTACACACGCTTAATTTTCATTTTCTAATAATATTTTTCAACTATGAATGGGTTGAAAAAGTTGCGTCAGACTTTAAGACGTAATAGTAATAAAGCACGTAATAATAAACCTTTGAGTGAAGTATACATTTATACCCCATTACCCGACCATAAAAATGGATACATAATTGAATTTCGTCATTCCAATTCTTCCGAAATATATTATTACAAATATAAAGAAATTGCCGGAGGAACTTTAACGAAATATGGTTATTTGGTTTGCGATCATTATAATAGAAATTACGATAATAGTAAATATAATAAAAATAATAAAAGTGATTTTAACGAAGAAATTGATTACAAAACATTATTTAGCGTTAATAGCAATGACAAAGAATGTATATTTTATCAGACCGTTGCTGATAAGGAACAAATTGCTCTAGAAAAACGTTGGATGAATGAATTAAGAGAAAAAGGAAAACTACAAATTTCTGCTTATGATGACGATGGTGAATGGTCTGCTTTAATGCAACATAATAATAATTTTTCTATTGCTGATAACATACAACGTAGAAGATTGGATGAAATTTTAAATAAAATTGATTTATGTAATGATGTACCACCAAAACATAAGTTGCCTCCATTATCAACATTTCACCAGTTGCCAAATGATTCGTTAAAAGAAAACAGTGGAAATGAAGAAAATTATAATAACTATTATGAATTTTATACTCCTCCTCTTTCTCCTAAGACTCCTCCTTCTTCTCCAATAGAAAATCATGCAAATTTTGCTTCAAAGAGTTTATTAAACATGAGTATTAGACAGCGGGATAAACAACAACCCAAAGAAAAAATTAAAAAATTGATTCATTTAACTCAGCCTAAATTTCTGAAAACTCCAATGGTGTATACTTATGATCCCGAAGATGCTTTAGAATATAAAGATTGTAGATGTGAATATTGTTTAATCGATGATGATTATTATTATATTGAGTAAATTATTTGTAATTAAATATTTAATGTCAATAGTTATTTATCAAAAAAAAAAAAAAAAAAAAATCTCATTTATTCATTTATTTAAATTTTTAAATCTGAATTACATGTAATTTGTAAATTTAAAATTATAATAGAAATTTTTTTAAATAACAGATAATCATTTGTGTCATACACGCGTTTTATTAAAAACAAATAATATATAACTATATTGATCTACTTTATTATAAACTTTAAAAAGCATATATACGAAAAAAGTAATTGGAAAAGCCCGATTAAATATACAAATTTGTGGTTGAAAATTCTTAATTTATATATAGTGGGAAAATAAAAATTTATCGGTTATATCAAGTTTTTAATAATATATCGGGTATATCGAATACTGTATATAAAATTCAAAATTATTTTTGCAATAAATACTTCTTTTAAAACAATTTTAAATTTTTAATAAACTTTTGAACTATTCTATTTTTATTAATTAATATAAATAAAATTACTTTAAATTTTTTTTTATTATAAAATTATTTATAAATTTAATATATCACTTTATATAAAAAATAATTAAGCATATGATATTTATTAGATAAATTAGTTTAATAAATATAATACGGGATTAATTTTACTATTAAATTTCTATATCCTTTATGTATCAAAGTAATATATTTATATTATTTATATTTAAATTATAAAATACTCAATTGAAACTTGTAATTTAAATACTTAATTAATTCGACTAGTTCTATTTTTTTTATTAATAAATAATTATTTAATTTGATAATATATCTTCCTTCTAATCAAACCATTAAATCCTTATTTTAAAAAGTATTTACACCATATTTTTATTACATATATTTATATAAATAATTTCTTATAATTAAATAGTGGCTCTTTATAAGCTGGTTTCATTTCCAATATATACAACATAACCCAAACCACTTGTAATTCATAAGTTAGCAAATTTGCTAATTTGGCTTTACATAATTTTCATCAGTAACCAAAGTAAGATTTCGTATTAAATATAGTGGCAATTATGGTGGCAATTTTTACATGAAGATATCTACTATTGAATTTTCATTAACTAATCATTTACATCATTATTATTATTATATTAAATATTAAATATACTGATCTAACTGCTAATACAGCTGTAAATTCATTAATCGTCCTTTTTAAATCTCTTAGTGATGATGAAAATTATATTTGCTAATTCCGCCATTTCCAGTATTTTCACGTAAATTTGAAGTAGAATTTGATCGCAATAATGAGTTAGATGGTGGTGATGATGATAGCGAAGTATCTCGTAAATTTGAAGAAGAATTATAAGTTCTTAATAAATTAACATTGTCTTTTGAAGATGAATGTCTTAATAATTTGTGATCATCGTTTATTATAGATTGATTTGAATATGTTGTGGGATTTCTAAGAATGAAGCAAAAATAATATTACGGATAAGTCAAAAGTTAAATCAGTTTAGATTCGTCCCGAATTTAACTGACCTGAACACATTCCAACCGTGTTTCCTTGGAGAAAGATCCTTTATTATACCAACTCCACCTAACCTATTTGAATTAACACCATTTAATCCAGGACTTGGTAATCCATTTATTACACTATTATTCGATGAATTACTACCTGAAATCAGAATATTTGATAATCCACGTCTTCGTTCTTCCCTATTTGTTATAATACCTCCCGTTGACAAAGAGTTTGATGATGAAGTTGCAAAAGTTCCTAATGTTGGGCTTGGTAGATATTCTGAAGTTATTCCATATTTTTTGTCTATAACTTTATCAAAAAATGAATTAATTTTATCTATTGCTATAGAATTTGGTGTGAATTGCGTAGGAGCTACAGCACACTTTCAATTGAATTTTGACAAACAAATAAATTAGTAATTAGTAAATTAAATTTTAATAGTCAAACGTAATACATACTAAATTTACATAGTCTCCACCAAATTCGTCGATAATACTATATCGTCTCTGTCGTCCTGTTAATTCATGTTTAACAAGATCTGCTTTAGTTCCAACAACTAGAATAGGTATGTTCAGAGACCGTTCATTTAAAGAAAGCTTAAACTCTTCTATGGATAAATACGCCATTTTAAATTAATACATCTTAATTAGCCAACAACATAAATAATAAGATTTAAATTACATACCATTTTTCTTATGCCCATTATAAGTGCTGGAAGGTAATCCATTCATATTTCCACTTATATTATTGTTATTCCAACTACTCGATAAATTTCCATTTGCAGTACTCCAACTTCCATTCCCACTATTATTCCAATTCATACCAGCATGAGAACCGCTCATAACACTTGAGTTGCTTGATTTCTCAAATTCTTTATAACCTTCAGATTCAATAATTTCAGAAATCCAATTCCATAAATTGTAATATGATTTTCTATTACTAACATCATGTGCTAAAATTATTCCGTTTATTTGATGATAAAACATATTACGTGAAGACTTATGTTTGGAAGAACCTCCAACGTCAATAAATTCCACAAAATATGATTTATGTGTACGAGTATGACTGTGGATCTAATTATTCCGGATTGCAATCAATTATTATAATGTTGATAAATGTGCCATAACAGCGTATGAAATATAGACAAACCTTTACATCAACAGTACACCCGATTGTATATGAAGGATGCCGTAGTACTTCATTGTGACAAAGTATGTGTACTAAACTCGTTTTCCCCTAAAAAATGACCGTAAATAACATATCCAAAAAAGTGTGAAAATCAAAAAACAGCGTTGTAGTTACCACACCAGGATCTCCCACTACGACGATTCGAATTTTATCGGAGATATCCATTAGAAACGTTCTTAACCTATTGAATTTTTTGGAGTTATCTACATCTGTTTCACAAATATTGGTTAAATAGATCGACATTGTAGATCTGATTATTTCTCGCTCAATATGCCAAAAGTCAAGCGCCAAAAATTTGGTTATTCTCATAATAATCAGACTAAAAATGATACTAAAGCTTCTAATGGTACAGCAGCTCGGTCTCTTGCACCTCTATTTAATAAAGACTTAGGTCAGCATATTTTGAAGAACCCACTTGTTGCCCAAGGAATTGTTGAAAAGGTGCTCATTCATTTTTTATATATTATGCTATAGATACACTTTTCTAACGGTCTTTAAAATTTAAAGGCAGGCCTAAAAAGTACTGATACAGTACTTGAAGTAGGTCCTGGTACAGGAAATTTAACAGTTCGTATTTTAGGAACGGCAAAGAAAGTTGTTGCTGTAGAAACTGATCCAAGATTAGCTGCTGAATTGGTTAAACGTGTTCAGGGAAAGTAAGCATAAATTTTGTTCGAGATTAACGCGTTGAAATTTTTAATTAATATTTTTTTAATTTATGAAGACCTGAGCAAAAGCGATTGAATATAATGGTTGGAGATTTTCTTAAAACGGAATTACCGTATTTCGATGTTTGTATAAGCAATACTCCTTATCAGGTATGATAAAAAAAGATTTGATTTTTATTTTTATTTTTATTATATTCAGCAGTAATAATTGTATTTTTCTTCCAGATTTCATCGCCACTTATATTTAAGCTTCTTGAGCATCGACCATTATTTCGATGTGCGATATTAATGTTTCAACGCGAATTCGCTATGAGACTAATAGCCAAACCTGGTGATAATTTATATTGTAGATTGAGTATCAATGTGCAATTGTATGCAAAAGTAGATCATATAATGAAGGTATTCATGAGAACATTATCTTAATCTTAACCTATATTTCTTCGATTAATGTTGATTTTGTTTACAATAGGTCGGAAAAAATAACTTTAAGCCTTCGCCACAAGTTGATTCATCAGTTGTTCGAATCGAACCATATAATCCACCTCCACCAATTGATTTTAAGGAGTGGGATGGATTAATGCGAATCGTGTTCGTTAGGAAAAACAAGGTTTCTATAATGTTTATTGTTATAATTACCTTCCGAATTTTGCAGATAATATATAATAAATAAAATCTTTTTATTAGACGTTAGCAGCAAACTTTAAAACAACATCAGTTTTACAAATAATTGAAAATAATTACAAGACATTTTGTTCTATGAATAATATGGTTCATCGTATTTTATGTTTTCGACATTATTCAATTATTCTAATTCAGATGAGAAAATTTACCAATTTTTTATTTTAATTAGATGATAGAAGATACTTTGGATATAAGGCAAAAGGTCATAAATGTATTACAATCGGTTGATATGGCTGAATCCAGAGCGTCGAAATTGGGCATTGACGATTTTCTCAAGTACGTATTTTCGCAAAATAAATTTAACTCGGGGAAATATCATCTAAACAAAATTATTTCATTTGTAGATTACTTTACGCGTTTAATCAGGCGAATATTCATTTCTGTTAATATTTTCTCAAGTATGATTTTATTTATTGTTAAAAACCTTGTGTGTGAGAATTTCCTATTTTTAAATATTATTGGTTTATATTAAAAATAATACAAATTTTTTATATACAAATAAAAAAAAATAAAAAAAATCAATTTGAACTTGGCATTAATCAATAAATCACACATAATATTGATTAGCTTCTAAATTTTTAGCAATCTCAGGTTCCCATTTATCACCGTTTGCCAGTAGTTTTTCTTTATTATATAGTAATTCTTCGCGTGTCTCTGTAGAAAATTCAAAATTAGGACCTTCCACAATTGCATCAACAGGACATGCCTCCTGAATTGATATCAATTAAACAAGAAATTGAATTAATAATTTAAGGAAAATAAATACATGTTCATTTTTATTACTTTTTTTTACCTGACAAAGTCCACAGTAACTTGAAATTGAAACACCAAAAAAATTTTTTAGTTTAGACATTATAAATCGGTTATAAAATTGAACTTATTAACCAACGAGTCTACTTACATGCACTTTGTCATATCAATGTCATAACGCGTTGTACGACGACTTCCATCATCTCTAGCTTCAGCCTCAATGGTAATTGCCAGCGCAGGACAAACAACCTCACAGAGTTTACAAGCAATGCATCTAAAAATATTGAATTAATGTTATTTTTATAAAAAAGATAGGATATTGAAAATAAAATAATGATAATTACCTTTCTTCGCCTTTTAGATTACCATTCGTAAAAAAAAAAAAAAATGATTAATAATAAATTAATTACATCGTTCATTGGTATTTACCTGTAGGATATCTTCTCAACGCATGTTCACCCCTAAATCGAGGACTTAATGGACCTTTTTCATAAGGATAAAAAATAGTATAAGGAGGTCTAAAAAATTGTTCAAGTACTAGCCACATTCCTCTAAAAATTTCAGTTAATAAAAATAAATTTGCAGTATAATCAAGTACGGTTGGTGCTGGTGCTTTTGGTTTAGCAGTTACGGTTTTTAAAGGTTTTTGTGGCGGCGGTGGTGGTGGTGAAGGTTTTTGTTCAATAGGATAGCGCTGAAATAGTGTATTGGAAAAATTACGTGAAATTTGAGAAACTAACGGATAAAAAGTTGGACGTAGGCCTGAAATTCAAGATTTGTTCGTAAATACGTTTACTTATTTAGAACTGAGATATACCCGAAAAACGAGCTTCAAACGTCAATTATCAGAAAAAAATCTATGTACCGGTTGCTAATGATACTCTAGGTATACCACGTTTGGCAATGTTACTAAGACGAAACATCTTCGATAGAAGTAGATCTCGAAAAAAAAAAGAAAATAATTTAGCTTTATCGACATTCCCGATAACCACTGTAAGTCTGTAATCAATTCGGTGACACAAAGTGTTCAATATACATAACTTAAATCTCATGATTTCACTACACGTTAACGTGACCAATTGTTCAAATTTACAAAAAAAAACTATTTTTCCTCTATTGAAAGAGACAATCATATTAAAATTCCAAGAATTAAATAATTAATAATTTTCAAAATTCAAATAAAAGTGTTCATTTAAATAAATATACACATTAAGATAGTCTTAATTCGTAATTTTGATCTCATTACCCACCATCCATTATCTCCTTACACGCCTCATAAGTTACAAAACTCACGCCTATTGCAGGGGCAACTTTTAAATAATTAGGAACCATTCCCTTATACAATCCTTTAATACCTTCTTTAGAAATCAACTTTTTTAATGCATCCCATGTACTTGTGTATTTATATGTGACACCCGGCATCCCTGTTACCTGCATTCTTCGTCGTAATACGTCCAAAGGGTACGTTATCGTTTGAGCAAATGTCCCCGCAAGAGCACCACACAAAAGTTTTTGTGCAACTGGCGGAGAAGTTTGATCTTTCGGAGTGAAATATTTGCGTAGCACCTCATAGGAGTGAAAATTCAACGCTACATATGGAGCCACACCCTAAAAAGTCGATCGAATTCTTTATTAGTAACTAATAAGACAAATTCCATAAAAATGAAATTATTTCTAGCACAGAATTAAAATAGATTTTACCATCAGAGTTGGTGATAATCCACGATATAATGCTACAATACCACCCTCCGTATGATAAATAATTTTCATTGTTTTCCAGATACCTGGGAATTTTTTATTAACTTCTTTACCGGACAGGCTTGCAGATTGTACTGAAAGTCTTGTGCGTACTATATCAAGTGGATATGTACATGAGACAGACGTTATTCCGGCCAGTGCACCTGCAGTGAGACGTCTTGGTGCATCAAGTTCATTTTTTCCTTCTTCCATAAGAAGCTAAAAAATAACAATAATAATAAAACATTGAGCAGTTGATTTGATAAATGAAAGAATTCATCATGCATTATTGTCTATCATGTCATCGTTAATTGTAAATAAAAGATACATACCCTTTTATATTTTTCGTACGCCGCAAATTGAGTTGCACTATATGGTACAATTCTTATCACATTTGTCCCATTTCCTCTCAACATACCAATCCACCCTTCTTCTCGCCATATTTTCCCGATTGTGGGTATTATTCCACGATATGAAGCTGGCTCTGGTCCTTGTACCTATTTATTATAAACGCGTCCATAAAAAAGAAAAAAAAAATGATCTAATATTGGATGGGTCCAAAAATTTAAATATT
The DNA here is from genome assembly GCA_015698045.1 of Rhizophagus clarus. NCBI lineage: Eukaryota > Fungi > Glomeromycota > Glomeromycetes > Glomerales > Glomeraceae > Rhizophagus > Rhizophagus clarus. The sequence continues at coordinate 39,862 of BLAL01000184.1, read as the reverse complement.
CCAAAAAGAGGGGGTTTAACTAATATTAAAAGGTTATTTATTTGTTATACGCACTTGGAATAAAATTTTCATCCTCTCTAAAGGACTTACTACAGTTCTGCTTACTGCACCCGCTATACCACCGGCAATCAAATGTTTTATTGCTGGTGTAAATATTATCGATATCCAACTTTCGTGAGAAAGCTGGGAATCTGCATCTTGTGCCTTTAAAGCAGAACCACTTTCCGGTACGCTTGAAACCCATTTAATAACTTTTGAGTCAGAAATTCTATCCTCAGATATATGATCTGAATGCAAACAGGCAATGTCCTTATCGTTATGCTCCTCATTATTTGAGTGAAAACACATATTAATGGGACCCGAAATTTCTGCTCTAGTAGAAAACCGGCATAAAAACAGAATTTATGCATTTTAACAAAATCCGCAGCAATCTTGATCATCCAATAGAATCACGAGATTTTTTTATATACGAATTTTTTACAAAATATTTTCTTGCGAACTATTTGGTTCGAACATCCTAAATGGAATTTGATGTAAATTCACCAGTCCAATTGTTTCCAAATATGGAAATTTTTAATTTAATTTCGATTATATAATCACTAAAGTAGTATCTCGTCATAACATTCTTGTCTTACATGCAAAGCAAAAATTTACCTTCTTTTCCATGGCTCTTGATTCTCTCGAATACAAACCAGACTTAAAAGATTTTAACGCAGAAAAGACCGCCTTCTTAAAAGAATTTAATATACAATATGGTTATTGCGGCAAAATTGATCAAATACGCGAAGAAGAATATCCTCAACTTAAAGGTAAATTCGTGTTGACAGCAATTTATTACAAATTTGATACTTATTTCCGATATTATAGGTGTCGTTTTCCTTGATCATACTGCAACAACTACTTATGCCAAAAGTGCTCTTACTTCTTTCACAACTGATCTCACCAATAACCTTTACGGTAATCCTCACGCAAATTCGCCTAGTTCACAACTGTGTAATCAAAGATTAGATAAAGTTCGTGATCGAGTTCTAAGGCATTTTAATGCCAATCCTGGTGACTATCAAGTTATATTTACTCAAAACGCCACAGCTGCTATCAAATTAGTTGGAGAAATGTTTCCATGGACACCGGATCAAAGCTCTTACAAGTATTTGAGAGAATCCCACAATAGTCTTATCGGGTTAAGAAAATTTGCAGAAGAAGCCGATGCGAAAATTATTCAAGCGATAACTGAGGATGATTTCATCTCCCTATTTAATAGCGATCCGGAAATGGAATCCGTACAATGCGAAAATCATTATTCAACTAACGCATTACCCAGAGTAGAGTTAAGTGATACTTTACATGGAACTCAGCAGGAATTTCAAAACGATTATCAACAAGGGATATCTCTTCAAAATAATATAATTTACAACCTTTTTGCTTATCCAGCACAATGTAATTTCTCTGGATTAAGGTTCCCATTAAATTGGATTCGGAAGATCAAAAAATATAGTAAAAATAATAATTCAAAAACTTTAGTCTTATTGGATGCTGCTGCTTATGTTTCATCATCTTTACTTTCATTGTCTGAGGTAGATGCATCTCCGGATTTTATCACTGTTAGTTTTTATAAGATGTTCGGTTACCCCACTGGACTAGGAGCATTAATTGTAAAGAGCGAATTAGGACCAATACTGAGAAAAAGATACTTTGGTGGCGGCACTCGTAAATAGCTTTTTTTTTTTTACCTTGGTATTCAAAGTGTTGATAGAAATAGTATGTAGTATAATATAACACATTTTCTTCTATAGTCGACTCAATCGTGTATGATAGACCATGGCAGAAATTTCGCAAACCCTTACATGAACGTTATGAAGACGGCACAGTCAATTTCCTTGATATTATTGCTCTAGACCACGCGTTTGATACATCGGAACGTCTATATAGCAACTTTGATCTCATCAAAAATCACGTCACCTCTTTAATTATTTATCTGAGTAGAAGTATGAAATCTCTACGTCATTATAATGGGCAACCCGTTTGTGATGTCTACTCAGATAGAGATTTTTCAAATAGTACACTTCAAGGTCCTGTTTTCAGTTTTAATGCGAAACGTGCAGACGGATCTTGGGTTGGATATCTTGAATTAGAAAGGTTAGCAAGCGTGAATAATATTCACATTAGAACAGGGAGACTTTGTAATCCAGGCAGCGTTGCGAGATGGACAAAATTGGATTCTGAAGACATAATAGATAGCTTTCATAGTGGAAAAACATGTCACGACGATCAAGATATGTGGAATGGAAAACCAGCAGGTGCGATTCGGATTTCCGTTGGTGCAATGTCAACAATTGATGACATTCTTATATGGATGGACTTCTTTAAGAAGTATTATGTTGAGGTTGAGACAGCACCGGATTCAATAATACATAATTCTACTTCATTTAGCCAAAACTTAGTTTTAGAAAAAATAACGCTATGTAAGTAAATATTATTCTTTTTATTAATAAATTTGTCAATTCATTTTAACTTTAATCAACTTTAATTTAATTTATCAGTTCCTATTAAATCATGTCGTGGGTTTAGCATTTCGTCATCAATCTCATGGCCCATAACTAGTCAAGGACTTATGTATGATCGTGAATGGATGTTGGTGGATGCAGGAACTGGCAATGCATTAAGGCAAAAAAGGTAGATTTGTGAGAAATTTTTTAAAAGGGATTCCTCAATAGCTTTTGAAATATCTTGTCATTAGACTTCCTCGAATGACCTTAATTTGTCCAGAAATTATAAGAGATGAAGGATTACTCGTAGTGTCAGCTCCTGGTAAATATTATAATAATATTTTGTTATAAATTTTTACATTAATATTTATATTTTATTGAACAACCAAAAACTTGTATGTAGGCAGGGAACCATTGTATATTGATTTGAGCATTTATCCAAATACAGTTGAATTTTCCACATGTTCCTCACAGGTTTGCGGCGACAAGTAATATATTTTTAACACAAAATTATGTTAATTAATATTCTTATATATTAATGTCAAAATAATTATAAACACTTTGCAGGATCCAGACATGTATATATACATCATCAGAAATTAATGAGTGGTTCTCATCCTTTCTTAATGTATCATGTCGTTTGGCACGACATACATCCATAAAAGATAACAGCTTACTTCAGCACCGTTTTATTAAATCATACTTTGATGTGCCTGTCAACATGCCCCTGTCATTATCTAACGAATCACCATTTTTAATAATATCACATTCAAGTGTTAATTATATTAATAAAAAAATTTTAGAAGGAGGAAATCAAGAAGTGGAACCAGATTGTTTTCGTGGTAACTTTTTAATTAAAGGAGCAAAAGAATTTGAAGAAGATCAGTGGAAATTTATTAAATTAGATGAACAAATTTTTAAGGTAATATTAGTATTATATATATAAGTTAATTATATTGCATATTAGTACTTATATACTGGAAATAATTTCTTAGATTATTGGTCCATGCAGGAGATGTAATATGATCTGTATAAATTATAGAAATGCTGAAATATCTAAAGAACCATATTCCACATTAGCTCTTTGTCATAAATTTAATGTATGCATATTTAATAATATTTTAATTAATATCTACAAAAATACATATGTTAATGTATTCATATTTTACAGGGAAAGATATATTTTGGACAACATATGGTTCATATTCCTGAACTTTCAAAAAAACCTTATACAATTAAAAATAATTCATTAGTTCAAATTTTAACAGATGAAGATCTAAATAAAATTCAAATTTTAATAGATGAGAATTTGAATAAAAAATTAAAAAAGCAGATCATATGGAATTGGTTATGGATTAGTTTAAAAATTCTTTTTTTTTATATAATTTATATATATTATAATATTATAATTATTATTAATAAATTATTAAATTAAATTGAATTTTCTTAATATATAATATAATAAGAATTATATATTTTTATGTAAAGATTATATAAATATTACTATATATTATAGATTATAGTATCCAGGATCCTAAACTATATATAAATAAGTCAGAAGTTAAGTTTGCTTATTTTTTTTTTTTTTTTTTAAAACTTTAAAGGCTATGGAGCCACATATATTTAATAGGTAAAATAAGGATACTTGGCATCACTAACGTACACAAAATTATGTTCTGAACTACATAGAGCCCATTTTACTATGAGTCTAAGATATTAAAAGATACTATTAAGGAATAAAGGAATCAATAACAAAAAAGAAAAATTCTAAAAGATAAACTACTCTAAAACAACGAAAAAGTTAGGATGATGACATCTCCCATCCATGGCTAATCATCTATCTCTAGTATGCTAGCAACATAAACTAATTAGCTGTTTCAGCAATTGCTTGTTTTTCATCTTGTTAAATTTACTTGTATTCACATTGCTAGACATGTGTAAACCTCTATCCATATTGGAAAATGCTGAATGTCATAAGGATTTCTGAAATGATGCATATTTAAGCGAGTGGCTGTTATCTCTTGTGTTAGTATTGTCATTAAATTTACGTGACCTAAAAGGCGTGCGATTGGATCCAGTCACTACTTTAAAATAGCTAACCATCTTGGTAGAGAAACGATTCATGCCTGCAGCAGGAGCCCTAAGCACATATTTTGGTAAGTGAAAGGATGGGGTGGAATATTTGCACCAAGATAATTCTGAATTATTTCACAGCTGTTTTATATTAATTCTTTTATATAACGCATCCCATATTGCAAAGTAACTGATAAGAAGCTGCAAGCCATCCTGCCCTTTAATAATTTTGAATGATTATAGATTGCTGTCAATAAAAAATTGGCTCAATATGTCATTAGAAAATAGTGACTCAATCGCCATATCATCAGAGATATTTGGGATTGCCGCCTGGAACTTCTCGCATTATTTTCTTTCAAATAAACTTCAGGCTACTGGGAACCATCAAACAGGAAGAGAGCCAAGGGATGCTATTCAGTCATCATTATTGTAAGCTTTAAGGTAATTATGATTGAGTATAAGTCGAACCCTTGCAGTTTGGTATTTCTTTTACACTTTCATGCTGATCGATACCACTTTTTCTCATTTGTTCAATTCGCTAAGAAGTTGGTAATTACTCCATTTAACAGAGATATTATATACTACCAGGTACAACGCAAGAATTTTTTTATTGTCATCCAGTTGGTATCCTGTGATAATAAGGTTATTATCTCCTATACTACTCTTGTCTTTATATTTCTTATTGACAAATGAGGCAGACATATCATCACTTAGTTTGCTACATTTGGAAGAAGACTCTGGAATAGATATTGGTATCTTTAAGAATATTGGTTATTATCCATTAAAGATGGAGCCAAGTAATGCAATCAAGAAAGAAGCATTAGTATTATTCTATAGGAAACATTTCTTTTTCTCTAGCTTCTCTTGTTTCTTCAACTTTTTCTTCTGACTTTTAGACAAAACCAGTTTCTAGAAGGTGTTAGGTTGGGTGGATTAGGCAGTGTCTGAAATAGGCAATACTGCATTTGATTGGTACTCTCAATCTGCATCCATGTTTATATCAGGTAAATCAGCATGATCATCAGGTATTTTCACCTTGCTTTTGTCTAATATCATCATCGTGAGATTTGATTGATATATTCTTGTTTATTCTTCCAGTATTAAGTCCAACTCATGTGCAATCTTGTCATAGATGAAAAAAAGCTAGGGACTTAAGTAACATAGCAAAAAACCAGTTGGCTAGTATATATAGCCATGACAGTAAAAGTAACCACTTGTTATGTGAAGGCTTTAGGAGAACCTCAAACATCTCTTATTTAGGTCAAATATGATGTATAGTAAAATTTTCAATTTAAGATATCTTAGTCAATATTAATGCTATCAATATAAAATTTATATCATTAGTTTCGTCTCATTATAACAAATTTAATAATATAAATTTTATTAAAATCCAATCAGTAGATTTTTTAAATACAGGGGTATGTAGGATACAAAATTTTCAAAATACCCCTGAAATAAGCAACTTTTTAAAAATTTTATATGATCAATAAGCAAACTTAACCCCTGACTTATTTATATATAGTTCAGGGTCCTGCTTTAGGTTTGACTATTTGAAGATTAGGGTCACGTTAATATTAAAGTACTCATTCAAAAAGGTCAGCAGCAGTAGGTGTTATTATGGTTATGCCTTTGCAAAACTGAAGGAGTTTAAATTTGCTTATTGATCTCATTACGAACTACTTTATATAATTATTTACCTCATTTACCATCAGACGGGTGTCATAAAAAAGCGTTAGTTCTATGCTTTCCTGCGGATCCACTCGGTCCCGTTGTAATTGGCAAAATCAAGAAATCCTACTATCGTTCGATGTACCACCCGAACATAGATCAAGCGGTCATCATAGTTGGGCAAATAATAGGATACACAAATGAGAGCAATAAGCTAATAGTGTCATTTTCACAAAGAAGAGATAGTGCTGTCAAATCCTTTCCTAGAGAAAGAATAAGAATACTTCCGCCGGCATCTACCTCCGATGGACAGTATTTAATTAACTCTGAATGGGCTCAAATTCTAAATTTTGCTGCAGACAGCGTGACGACAAACAATAATAATACCAATATCAACATAACTCCTATGGATACGGAGTTGAGTGAGACACTACTAAGTGCAGAGAATGGGCGATGTCACATCTTACATAGTTTTTCAGATGATTATGACAGATCTAGATGGATTCACAGGTGGATCGATGACGTGAATTTGCGTGACAACCTATTGGATGCCCATCAAGATCTTTTAGCCGACCACTCAACTGAAAGGATTTTGGATATATACACAGATGGATCCATGCAGTTAGGACATATCGAAAACACCATCTCACATTACGCTGCTGATGTTTCATTGTTAACTATGGGAGCAGGTGTATTCGTGGATAGGACTGACAGTCAACCCATTACAATTTCATCAAGACTTAAAGATTGGCCGTCATCTACCTGTGCTGAACTGGTAGCCATCTTTTTGGCTCTTTTAATCACGCCTATGACGACTAACATCAATCTATACACGGACAGCCAATGCGCACTTGATGCTATCAACAATTGGAAGGCACAGAGGACTAATTTACGACTAAAGCAACCTAACAATCTTTTATTGATTAAGATTTGTATGATCTTGAACGAAAAAGCTTTGAATATTCATTGGCATAAAGTAAAGGGACATACTGGTATTTATGGAAAGGATCAAGCAGACATAGCTGCTAATATAGGTTTAAGTAATCAGAATTGTTTTAATAATAGTATAGACTTTATTAATCATGATTTGAGATTTTTCCCTAGGTTTGATAGCATTCCTATAGAAAATAATTTAAGGAAATTTATTACAAGTTTACTTTCTATATATGAAGCTTCAGAATGGTCTCTTTTATCGCTCTAAAAGGATTTTTGTCACAATAATTCAGGGTCGGTCGATTGGAAGATAACATGGATTATCTTAGCACAGTTTAAGGGCTTTTGCTGCCTCAGCACGCGTATCAATTCGCTTCTTTGCTTCTGCATAAAGCTATTCCATCAAGGCCTCCCGGTGGGCACAACCTTACAGCAACGAAACTCCAATTTATATAACAATTACTGATGTACAGGCTGTTCTATTGAAGAAGAAACGTGGTCCCATTTATTATCTTGTCATAGTTACCACTCTCAATGGGATACGCTTTATCACACGATCAGACAGGAATTTTATCAAATTACAAAAAAGTCACTTGAAGCCAAACCTCCGGATGATCAAATTATTTGCGATTGTTTAATTAATATCATGGGACTCTCGGCGACCTTGATCGAATTTCACCGATATAAGCTATCAGCCTTAAGCCTGAAAGCCGACTTGACATGGACAAACCACATTAAACGCTCCTTTCGCACGACTAAGGCCTTGGCTCAAGCCATATTAGCTAATCTTTTAATCTGAACTATTCTAGCATTTAAACGCTTGATTTGGATACCGCGTTGCGATAACAATGCCAATTGGGAGAAATCGAGGAGCATCTCGACATCCATGAAATGATCTAAACTTAAAAGCGACCTGAATGATCGATATTCCGAAGATGCGGCAGACAATCGTTATGGGATCTCTAATTCTACTACTCAATCATCGCAATTTTCTTCTACTACGTCATCTACAAATAGAGGCGTCGTTAGACTGACCACGGCTGACAACCCATCAACTTGACCCTCCCGTAAATCAAGGGACATTGAAATCTATGACGATATCTTCATGGATGTACCTACTCCACCGCCCCTCGATCATCGCTCTCGCTCAAAACGAAAACAACAAGCTATCCCATTAGTTTGGAAGGCTGTTAATGGTTGGATCAAGACGTCGGTACTGGATCCTTGGTTACCTTCCTTTCGACCTCTCCCACTGATTAAATGTTTTTTAAATGAGACCATTATTTAAGCTGATTATTTTATTTTTAATTTTTATTTTTTATTTTAATGTAGTTGATGGTGTTAATTATTTTAATTTTGACTATGGAAGGGTGAATGTCTGGACTGGCTTAGGCTGGGAGTATTACATATAGAATAGAAGAGATTGCTATGTAATCCTATCTAACCTAATAAATGTATATACGATTTCATCACCAAAAAAAAAAAAAAAAAAAAAAAAAAATTTGCTTATTGATCATATAAAATTTTTAAAAAATTGCTTATTTCAGAAATATTTTTACAAATTTCTTATTCTACATACTCCTATTTTAAAATTTCTACTAATTGGATTTTGATGAAATTTATATCATTGGATTCATTTCAATAAGAGGAATCCAATAATATAAATTTTATTTTGAGTATTAATATTGACTAAGATATCCTAAGTTAAAAAATTTATTATACATTATATCTATCCTAAATAAAAGATATTTGAAGTTCTCAATACCCCCTTCTATGCATAATATTTTTTCCTTTTTTACCCAATAAAAAATTCTATTTTTTATTGATTTTATTATTTAATAAATCTAATTTTGCCCAAATATTATTTAAAAATACAGTCATCTTTAAATATAACGAATCTGTATGTACTAACCATTTAATATATTGAATCCAAATTTACAGAACTGATTTTTTATAATATTTACACTGAATATACATATACTAAACTTTTATAATAAATTCCTATATACTGCATTTGAATTTGACTTGATCAGCTCCAATATATTAGCCATGTATTCATTATATTGAACAAGTCATATAATTATAAACTAATTCAGATCAATTTTATAATGTTAATTAAGGTTATCAGTAATCAATAAACAAATGGTGATTTGTTTATAAAATTTATGTTATGCAAAATTACATTATAAATTTAGCTAGAATTTTTTAGGATAGAATTGAATTCAATATATTAAATATATACCAAATTTTTTGAAGTAGAAAGTTTACATATTCATATAATATATTTATATAAACTAGTATATGCTTATTATTTTATTAATCAAAATTTATAGGTGTTATATAACAAACCCATTCTATACTAAATAGAAATTGCTAGAACACTAAATTTGTTATATTTAAAGATGAGTAATATCCTAAGACATGTTAATATATTAATATATTAACATGTCTTAAGACACTACTTGTTCAAGATTAATATGTCCTAGGATGTTATAATCTATTAATTAATATGTTCTAAGATCAGTGTATAAAATCTATGTGCACAATGTGCATATGTGCACATTGAAATTTTTTTGTGCACATATTATGTCACTAAAAATATGAAAATTCTTAATTTTACACATCTTGTACATAGTAATACAAAATTGTATAATAAAATATAATGTACAAGTTTAGCACATTTTTACCAATCTTCTTTCCAGTCTTTTTATTCTTTTTTAATTTTCTTGTTAAATTATATTTGAACGAAAATATTTTTAATTTTGATAATCATATTTAAGTTAAAAAAAAATGATATATAAATATATCAAATTAATTTTTTTGCTAAAATAGCAAGATTAAAAAAAGTTTTTATAAGTGATAATTATTATAATTCTCAGCGTAATTGATTTAATTATGGCATTATACCTAACATAATATGCCATAATAATTACAGTTTCAAATTTTAAAAATGCAGATATGTCATAATTAAATTATCCTATCGTATTAATTACGGCAGCACAATTGAAATTATGGCTGATTATATAATTTTTAAATTATGTAACTGCAGTTTCAAATTATGAGATTATGGATCAATTATATAATTGCGAATTACTGTAATCTTTTTTTTCTTTTCGTCCTAAATTATTAAAAAAAAATTTTTATTTAAATTATTTTCAGTTTGTTTAAACTGAATATTTTTTTTTTAAAAAAAAATATATTTAAATTACTTATTTCAGTTTTTAAAACTGAAAAAGTATTATTTGGTTTTTTTTTGTAGGAAACGAATGCCTACTCTAGTGAAAAATATTGGTAAGTTCTGAAAGAGGAGTTTAGGATATTAATTTAAAGAAACGTTCTAACATTTCATTTTTTCTTTACTTTTGTAAGGAATGGCCTTGGAAGTCTTAGGTAAGTTAAATGGAGGAAGTTTTTGTAAAATTAACTTGAAAAAATGTTCTAATGTTTCTTTTTTTTCTTTATTTTTGCAGGAAATACCAGGAAATAATCTTGGAGATCTTGGGTAAGTTAAAAGGATGAAGCTTTTGGGAAATTAACTTGAAGAAACATTCTAACATTTTTTTTTCTTTATTTTTGCAGAAAATACCAGGGAACAGTTTGGAGACCTCAGGTAAGTTAAAAGGAGGAAGTTTTTATGAAATTAACTTGAAGAAACATTTTAACGTTTCTTTTTTTTCTTTATTTTTGCAGAAAACACTAGGAAATGGTCTTGGAGACCTCAGGTAAGTTGAATTAAGGTTGCTTGCCGAAACCCATCTGGCCTAACGTGAAACGCCGAAACTCATACATAGTGCCGAAATGCCGAAATGCCGAAATGCCGAAACTGCCGAAACTGCCGAAACTGTTTCGGCATTTCAGCATTTCGGCATTTCGGCAGTTTTGGCAGTTTCGGCATTTTGACATAGTTTCGGCATAAGTAATACTAATATTTTAATAGAGTTTCGGCATATTTTCGTCATGTTAATAGTATCTGACAGATAAAAATTTATTTTTTAAAATTTAAATTATTTATTGTATTTATTATACGTAATCCAATGATAAAAACTAGCAATTAAATTCAAATTTATCACTAAAGAAATAAAATCCCAGTTAAAAAAGTTCACCATTTTATTTTTATTTTATTTAATTTTGATAAAAAAAAAATATTGATACTTGTTTGCTACTATTTTAAAAAATAGTACCCAGGCTGTACGACGTGGACGTCAGTATCAATTCACAGCCCAAAAAAAATGTGAGTCTCCAGCCGATATTTGGTACAGACTGGGCCTAGCTACTCACTATAAAATAATATAATAAAATTAATAAATTATCTTCGGTGACGATACGTAGGTAGGTTTCTTGCCCTTCTACGATCGTGTCGCGTATCTAAAATAAATTGGTTAATTTAAGATGTGAATAAACTTTAATTATAGAAATTTTATAATTACCTCGTCTTTCCCAAAATCTCGATCTAAATGTGCGATAATATCTTGCTCCGATACGCGACCATCTTCTTCCAGGGACACCGCTACGATAAAGGCAAAAACTCTAAATATCAAAAAACGAAATAATATTTAGTTAAATATTTTCAATTTTAAGCAAATATTTTTTTTTGCCATTATATTTTTCATACATGGTATTCCCTGAGAAGATTCCTCCATTTTTGGTGGCATCGTTGTGCCGTGAACCTCGAAGTTCTAAAATGACGATTTAGTCTGATTCAAACGAACGAATTAGTTGGATTAAAGATAATAATTCTATTTTTAACATATTTTAACATATTAAATATTATACATATGAACCTTCTTGCGATTGACCTCCAGAATCTCGATCGATCTCTCCCGTATTCGTTATGAAATTTGTCATTTCTTCTTCTTCTTTCTTCCACCAAGTAATCGGTGTATTCATCGAACCATTGAATAGGACGAGAGTGGCGACGAGGCTGGCGATGGGGCTGGCGATGAGAGTGACGATGGGGCTGGCGATGAGAGTGACGATGGGACTGGCGATGAGAGTGACGATTGGGCATATTTACAAAATTAAGATGTGAGGAAAAACGCAAAAAGAATGAGATGAGTAAATCGTAAAATATCCTTTTATAAATAAAATTTGGACAATTCCTTTTTGTTCCCTTTCTTCAAAATACTGATTTATTAGTTTGCATCATTAAATTTAAATATCATCCTTAAAATAATAAATCTTTGTTTATTCTCTTTGTTCTTAAAAAAAATCATTTTTTTTAAAAAAAAATCGGAATATTTTGTACATCCCTTAAAAAAAAATAAAAAAATCAGTGCATAATACATACAATGTGATTTGTATAAAAAAGTCATCTTGCATCGTTAAACAAATACCGATATAAAATTACTAATCATCATCCCTGTGTGATAAAATTTAATTGTTAACTTCTTTCTCTTTCTTTAGAGCACACATTGAACACGAATCAACACAAATTTAACAAAATTTGGCTAAAACGAGCGAAATTTTACCAGAATTATCAGCACAAATTGAACACAAATCGAACACAAATTGAACAAGATCGAAAGAGTTTATTTGCATCACGTCGGTGTTGTTTAAATTTCGTCACACAAAAATTTTTTAATTTAAACTCTTAAATAAATCAATATAATTATAAACTTATTTACAAATTTACTTTATTAATAAAAGAATTATTGTTATAATGATTTCCTAAAAATAAAGAAAAAATTATTCTTCTTCATCTACATCATCTACATTGATGAATTCATTCAATAAATCCTCTACATTATAATCAAAATTTCCTCCCCCATCGCTTTCTTGTTCGCTTTCTTGCTCATCATCATTGCCATCATCTGTATTAATTTTTTCGTATTCTTCTTCAGATTCATCTAAAATGTCGTCCGGGATCTCTCCAATTTCTTCAATTATTAATTTGTGTGACAAATCAACAAATTTATCGATCCATACATGTTCTATTAGGACAACACAATTATCTGAAGGAACTGTAATTTGATTAGGTAAACTTTCATTTGATAAAACATCACATTCATCATCATCATCATTAGTTTCTGCCAGAGCCTCTGCAATTCGAATGTTCATTTCAGTTTCGCTAATACGAGTATCATTTTTTTCTATACCATAAAAACCAAGCTCTTTCTTAGCATTGGACTTCCAATGCATGATCATTTTAGCCATGGATTCTAGTCGACTTATATTCAAATTTAAACGCCGATCATTAAATAGCCAGCCAAGTGTTGAGAATCCTCGTTCGCAACTTGCGGAATTTGGACAAATCGCTAATAGATGGCGAGCGACTCTTGGGAGGCTGTTCGGTCGAGGGTCAGTATCGATCAAATTCCACCAATTTAGAGGATCGTCTAGAGAACAAGATTCATCAAGATAAAAGGGTGGTTTATTATCACGGTAGTCCTTAATTTGCTCGCATAGAGCCCTGGATTCTTTAAGATCAAATCCTAACCTTTTACCAATTGTAGTAGCGCACCTCACGATCCTTGAATAAGCTTTGGCTGTGAGAGGCTTACTCCTAAATCGGGGATCTAGGAAAAAGCAGGTTATATATTTGTCATCATTGAACTCTTTGAATCTTTCGTTCATCACGTTGAAACAATGGTTACGGAAGTTTTGATTAAATGATTTGGGTAATTGTTTCAAAACTGCTGATAGTCTTATCAAACTTAAAAAACAATCTCCAAGCGTCGCTGATCTTGATTCTAAAGCCAAGACGGCTTTTCTCAATGGATTTAAAACGAATGAAAGAATTCGTAAATCGGAAAAAAAATTCCGTGTTTGGATAACACATTTGACCTTATCGTTCAACAAATTACTTTCATTAGTAATAATTTGTTCTAGTACTGGTTCCAACCTAATTACCAAATCTACTGATTCGCTAGCCATTGTCCATCGCGTCTTACAATATAACTTAATGTCTCCTCCATGAATACTATTCTTTTTGATGAGTTGTGTGAGTTTGGCTCCAGCTTGATGGGAATTTTTAAAAAATGAAGCTAATGTATTAACTTTTCGTAATAAACGATCTCCAAAACTTTCTTTAAGTATATCACACGTGATAAGATTGACCGCATGTGCTATACATCGTACATTTTCGATGTTAGGGTATTTCTCTTCAATAATTTTGCGTGCATTCTGAACGTTTGAGGCATTATCAGACACAATAGCCAATATTTTATTCGGGCCGATCCTTTCAATTATTTCTCCAATCACTTCGGCTACGTAATTACCTGTATGCGAATGTTCTGACAAATCTTGAAGTTTATACAAATACTCTTCTCTCGACGGAGTCATAATAACAAAATTCCATATAGAACGATGAGTGGGGGACGTCCAACCATCGAACGCTAAATTATATTAATATTAATATTATTACTTAAAAACACATTAAGAATATTGTTTTAAAAAAGTATAAAAAAAGTATTAAAAACCTAAAGTCAAATTAGCTCCATTTTCAATGACGGATGTGACAGTTGAGTTCACCATTGATAATTCCCGCTCAAGTAACTGATCTGACAAAAATTCTCTGGTTGGCATCTCATACGAAGAATTAAGCTCCTTTACAAAGTTAATAAAAAAAGGGTGCTCGACTATCCGGAATGAAATACCACATGCAACGAAAAATTTAGCCAAGGCACGATTAATCCTAGTTACTCTACCATCAGGAATTTTTGTGGAATCATGGTAGTCTGTAATATTTAACTGATTACTCCCAACAATTTTTCTTTTTTTATTAACTTTATCTTCACGCTCTAATATTTTATTCAAATATTTTCTAACAATGGGTCCTGGAGCTTCTGAGCAGTGGTTCGCAAAGTGCTCTTCAAGTTTTGATATATCACCTCGTGACCATGAAAAATTACAATATTTACAAGTGGCATGATATTTTCCTGAACCAACGGGATTTCCTCTAATAGCATCCTCCCAGGTAGAGCTGGGAGGCCTACCACCTTTATTTTTATTTTTTTCTAAGTCTAAAGTGCTGGTCATATTGAAATGTGTATAAAGTTTTTTTATTTTGTACGTATTTAAGTAAAAAAAGTAATGCAAGGCAAACACAAAGTAATTTAAAAAATCCATAACAGATAATCATATGATTTGGTTCAAATTTCAAGGTATAGCCGTAACAGTTGGGGATTATAACAGTAAAATGATAAATAAAAAAAGGAGTTAAAGGAGTTAAAGGACGAAAAGTAACTGATTATCTTTGATATTAATGATGTCAGATCATTTCCTGAATGACCGTCAGATATGATTGGTTGTGTGTCATGTGGTGGCTGAATTTTATTTTGTTACACTAATTACATTATTAGAAAAATGAAACTATGCCGAAACTATATTAAAGTATTAATATATATTATGCCGAAACTATGCCAAAATGCCGAAACTGTTTCGGCATTTCGGCAGTTTCGGCAGTTTCAGCATTTCGGCATTTTTGGCTGCTTGCCGAAACCTAGTTTCGGCAGTTTCGGCAGTTTCGGCAAGCAACCTTAAGTTGAATAGAGGGAATTTTTGTGAAATTAACTCAAAGAAATGTTCTAACGTTTCTTTTTTCTTTATTTTTGTAGGGAACGGCCTTGGAAGTCTTGAGTAAGTTAAATGGAGAGAGTTTTTGGAAAATTAACTTGAAGAAACATTTAACATTTCTTTTTTTCTTTATTTTTACAGGAAACATTAGGAACGGTCTTGGAGATCTCAGGTAAGTTGAATAGAGAAAGTTTTTGTAAAATTAACTTAAAGAAACATTCTAACATTTCTTTTTTTTTATTTTGTAGAAAATAGCTTTAGAAAAGCTAAACAGGACACAGTATGTGTGATATGGAGTTCAACTTCAAAATTTGCAATGTTGTAGAATTGAAAAAATAATTGTGGGCATTCTATAATTTTAATAAAATCAAATATAGCTTAAGCCGTTTTTATATATTTAATTTAGGAATCACATTATTTGGTATTAGAGACAATTTTTTGTGTATTTCTTTAGTAGAGAAACAAGTGTAAATTTATTATTTTTTGTTATAAATGAAGTGTCAGCTGATAATGAAAAAAAATTTCATCAGCAAATAATTTTCATCAAAGCAGGATCCCAAACAATATATATATAGGTCAGGTGAAAATTTCAAAATTTACTATAATCAATTAGTAAATTATTTTAAGTTCTGCTAAGCAAACTCTTATTATAACCTTTGAATTTTTTATTCTGCTAAGCAATTTTTTTTCTGATATATATAACTTTATTTAAGTATAAAAAGATAATTTAATTATAATAAATATATATATAGTAATAGTAAATTAATTTTTTATATCATTGCGAAAAAAAATTGTGAAATTAATTCACTAAATATTAATAAATTAATAATATAAAATGATATATCAACTTTAGAATTTTTAATTTTAATTAGGGGCGTACCAGAAATCAGCTGATTTAATAGGGGGGTGGGGGTAGGGTTGGTAAAAGTCCTTATTTCAGACCTAAAGACTCAGTCCTAAGACTGAGTCTGCAGATCTTTAAGTCCAATTTTTTGGACTAATAAGGAGTTAGTCTTAAATGAGTCCTAACCAATAAAAAGGGTTTTTACATTCGGTATATATATTACACAGTTTTAATTTTTGTTGTACAAACCTACACAATGAGTTTAGATGACGCATTCAATTTTGTTGACTTGGAGAGTGATGACATTTTGGATAACATATTACATACTGAAGAAAGTTCTCAAAAAACTTCATCTCTATGGAATTATATAGATTGCAAAAGCCCAGCTCACCGGGAGTACCTGTATGCAAAAGGTGTAATTACGTATTTTCTATTAAGTCAAGTAATACTACTATTGAAACGGCATCTTTTAAATAAGCACAACATAATAATCCCAAAGGTTAGAAAGCGAACAACATTAAATTTCAAATGTACAGACCCTTAGCCTGCAAAAGAAAAATTGGTGCGAGACAAAGCAGTTGTTATTTGGATTGTTGATAACCAACAATCTTTTAGTGTTGTAGAAAATGAAAAATTTATTGAAATGATGCATATTTTCGATCCTCGTTACAAAATTCCTAATTGACATCAAATAAAAGAAATGATTATTGATGAATTTAATGAATGTCGTTCTAATATTGGCTATGATTTACAAAAAATATCCAGCAAAGTTTCCTTCACTGCTAATATGTGGATATCAACTATAAGTAGCGAAGCATACCTTGGCCTAACAATTCACTATATTGACCAAAATTGGGTTCTTCAACGTTTTTTATTTAATATTATTCCATTTAAAGTTCGTCATACAGGAATCAATATGGCAGCAGCAATCACTAATGTTCTTAATGAATTCAATTTAGCAGGTAAAGCATTAGCACTTACTACAGATAATGAATCTGCAATGTTAGTATGTGAACGAAAATTATCAGAAGAATTTGAAAAAGAATTAAATAATCTTACCTTCAGCCATTATTGTTATTCAGCACATATATTTAACCTTGCAGCACTGGTCAAAATCAATACTATCGGGTACATATCGGGCGTCTATATATCAGTGACTAATCAGATACATATCGGGTTTTTATACATATCGGACACCCGATTTGTCACATCTCAAAATATGTCTAAAATTATAATTATCAAAGACCCCGATATTTAAACTTTTAGTCCCCGATATGTTGGCTAATATATATCGGTTACCCGATATTTGTACGATTTTTTAAATGATAATAATCGGATCACATGTTTGTTATTAGTCATTACGTATTTTCAAATTATAAATTAATCCTCTAATATATCTGATATGTAACAAATAAAATAGAAATACATTGTCTCGCATGCAGAACGGATTAGATTAAATTTGTTTCAATTAAAGTTTTTTTAAAAATAAACGTAAACACAAATCAATTTTGAACCTAGCTTATTAAATTTTTGATTAACTTTTAATTAAACTGCATACGGATGATTGATTCAATTTATTATATAATCAAATAACATAAATCTATTTAAGACTAGATTTAATGAGTAAAAAGAAAATTATTGAATTATTTTGATTTATGCTTTTTGGTTCTCTTTTATTTTGTTTTTTTTTAGTTTTTCTCTTCTTTTCTTCTATTTGAATTAGAAAAAAAATTATTGAATTATTTTGATTTATGTTTTTTGGTTCTCTTTTGTTTTGGGTTTTTTTTAGTTTTTCTCTTCTTTCTACTATTTGAATTAGTTCTATTTGGGATTTCTTCTTTGTCTTTATCGTGGTTATCATCGGTATCATAATCGTATATCGGAATATCAACACTTGAACGGTTAAACTGTTTGAGCGACTCTTGATTTAAACACCAGTTTGGTGCACCCATAGGTGGTACGCTAGATGCAGATATGTTGTCAGCTTTTTTAGGGTTTAAAGTTGGTGGTTTTTTCCTTAATAATTCGACCGTCAGATCAATTCGGTCGTGTAATAATCGTAAAAGCTTAAATAAATAAATTACTATTAGTGTTTTTGATAAATAAACTAATAAAATAATAAATATACATACTGCAGAAGAACGCCACCATTTATCATAAATGTATACTGATGTTGACTTTTCTTTAACGGCTTCCTCAATAACTTCACCATCTTCAACTACTGCAGGTCGGATAACAGTCCAATCTTCCTCAGGATCTGTTTCTTCCCACTCTTCCGAGTGGTAACCCGAATCTTTAAGAATTTTTACAAGGTCTCCTTCTGGATACCTGACAATATACTTATCTTTACTTTCTATCAAATAGTTTGTTGCTTTTGTTCTTCTTTTTTTTTTCTAGTAATGTAATTGATAGTTAACTACTAACTTTTCATTTCACATTAATTGAATATTTACTTACGTCTTGCATCCTCGAATTCTTTTTTGCCCTTCTCTTATCTTGTTTTATTCTTTCTTCTCCTTGATTTTTAATGTTATTCACACGATGCCGAGAACGCCATCGTCCGTACAAAATTTTTAGTAACTTGCCGTTTGTAATATTATATTTTTTATTCATGAGCTTGTACAAAGGCGGCAATAGTTTTGTTACTATGTTTTCCTTTTGCTCTACCCAAGTCCGTTCCTCGTCTATTTTATAAGTATCTCTTAATTCCGAGTCTACCCATATATAGACTTCTTTCTATAGAATAATAGATAAACGTAAATAGAATGAAAAAAAACCATAAATGATAAATAAATAATAAATAATACTTGCTTTAATCATTTTATACGAAGCAACTGACGATGATGATGAGGAAGAGGAAGAGGAAGCGGAAGCGGAAGAGGAAGAGGAAGAGCTTACAGATTCCTGATCACTGTCCCTGTCCATCATTACTTATATTTCAGTTGAGTGCAAAACTTTGAATGAGAAGAAGAGTTTTCAGAACGCGAAAAGGTTGCATATTTATATAGATTTCAGGTGCAACTACGCGAACCTGATCCTGGAAAATTCTGAGGATTCCCTTACGCGAATCTGATTCCGAAGGTTTCCTCACGCGAATCTGATCAAACGCGAACCTGATCCTGATTACGCAATCCGATTTAAAAGAATTCAACGCGAATCTGATCCTGAAAGAATTATACTTCATTTGAATAGCTGTCTAAATATTCTAAACTTTTTCATATATTTTAGTAAATATATTTTAGCAAAATGAGTAATAAAACTTCAGTAGCCGATTTAATAAAACATAATAAAAATTGTAAAAATGAAACCTCTGTTGCTGATTTATTAAAGCCCAAAAAGAAGTATTTGTATGCATGTAATTGTATTCTTTGTAATGGTGAAGAAGTTGACCCTCGTACTCTAAAGAAACATGCAAAAGACAAACGCCTATGGAAGTTAAACCATAATAGAAAAGATCAAGAAAATGCCATTATGACAAGTGAACAAAATCTCACCAGAACAAATTCAAAAAAGCGGAAAATAGATGACCCTGATTCTTTCCAATTAAATAATTCAGATAATGAAGAAGGTATACCGCCTGATTCTTTTCCTGATTCATTCCCTGATTCTTTTCAATTAAATGAAGAAGAAAATATAAACACATTTTCATCAAACTTTCGTGTTCCTGCATCTAAACTTGATAAAAATGATGATAATAATTATGAAAATGAAGAAGAGACGAATGATAATACAGATCAGGAAGAAGAAAATGAAGGTGAAAATATTTTCACATCTCCCAAATTTGATAGCGATGAAGTGTTTGTGATGGAAAACTTAAATGATTCGTTAGAAACTGAAATAATTCTATGGCTATTTAAATTCCAACAAAGATTTCGCCTTACTGACACGGCAATTGAAGCGTTAATAAAATTCTTACATATTGTACTTACTCGTTTAAATAATTCACAATTCAAAAAATTTCCTAACTCTTTATTTAAGGCAAAAGGATATTTGAATATTTTGCAACCAAAAATGCAGTTAGCTGTATGCAATAATTGTCATAAAATGCATAATGTTGAAGATATTGTCACATATAAGAAAGAAGGAAAAGTCACCATTAAGAATTGCCTACATGAAGAATTTCCAGATAATCCAACACCAAGTCGTCGTAACCAATGCAACAATCCGCTTACTGTTCTTAAAAAACGTAAAGGAGAAACAATTGCTGTGCCACGTAGTCTTTATCCTAAACCAAGCATTTGTCAGCAATTGAGTATGTTATATCAACGACCTGGTTTTGAAAATATGTTGAAACCATCAGAATTTCAAAGAAAAGGAGATATCTATTCAGATATTTATGATGGAAAAGTATGGAAAACATTTCCATTTGATGGCAGTACCTTTTTTACGCCAGAAACTGCCACAAGCCATCTAGGTCTTCTCTTTAATCTTGACTGGTTCCAGCCATTTACCTACACACAACACAGTACTGGTGCAATATATGCATCTATATGCAACCTTCCAAGATCGGAAAGAAATAAGCCTGAAAACATTATATATTTGGGTTTTTTACCAGGACCAAAAGAGGTAGGATTAGAACGTATCAATCATTATTTGGCCCCTATTGTAGACGAATTTTTAAAACTTTGGAAGGGTTGGAAAGTACCAAAGACATACCAGTATCCTGGTGGTTTAAATATAAAGGTTGCATTGATTGTTGGATCATCTGATATACCAGCTACACAAAAGTTGTTTGGTCATGGATCTGCAGTAATGAAATGCCATAGATGTGAGAAACGTAGTATTTATAGTGGAGAATATAATAAAACTCACTATGGAGGGGATCACAACTATGAGATAAGTACCGCAGAATCACATAAGAAATATGCTCATGAATGGTTGCAATGTAATTCGAAGAATTCTAGAGATAATCATTTCAAAAAGCATGGTGTATGCTGGTCTGAATTGCTTCGTCTTCCGTATATGGATCCTATACGTTTTGCTGCAGTGGATCCAATGCATTGCCTTTTCCTTGGTGTAGCAAAATGGATAATCAAATCAATTTTTGTGAATCAGGGAAAATTAAGTATGGAACAACTTCGGGTAGCACAACAAAGAATGGATCACGTTGAATTACCTTCTGACATCGGTCGCATTCCTCCAAAAATTGCTATTGGAAACGATGGCTTTTCTAATTTGACTGCTGATCAATGGAAAACTTTCATCATGATCTATTCGACTAATATTCTATGGGATATGCTAGACAATAGCGATAGAAAGATTTTAGGCCATTTTGTTCAGGCATGTAATCTTTTGGCAGCAAGATTCATTACCGAAGATGATTTAAAAGAAGCACAAGAAAGGTTAAAAGACATGGCTCACCTCATAGAAAACACATATGGGCCAGAATTCATAACAAGTAACATACATTTGGCGCTTCACATTCCTGATTGTTGTCGTGATTATGGTCCTATATATAGTTATTGGCTTTTTCCATTTGAGAGACTTAATGGATATAAAGGTAAAGTCCTGACTTTACATCGATATCTCTTAAATTTTTTAATAAATGTATATTTCTTATTATTTAGGATCGTATCCTAACAGTAATCGACAAATAGAGCCTGAACTTATGAAAATCGTCCTCAAGAATACTCTTGTAGATTATCACTTAACGTGCAAATGGACATCTGGTCTTCTTGATAAATCTCTTTGCCTTCTTATGGCAAGAAAGACTGTAGGTAGTTTGGCTCTCACAGAAGAAAGGGAAGAATTGCAGCATTTTCTATCTATGAGACACAATATATCTACGTTTTTCAAGATATATGGTACTGAGACATTACCAGGTCAAATGCTTAAGCCTTCATATTTCAAAGTTATTATGCCTTTAGAATTGCGCAATTTTCTATGTGAATGGTATTCTATATTATATGAAAAAGAACAAGGAGAAATATTAGGATTTATGGACCTGGTAGTTAATCAGCACGCAAGATTGCAAATTGGCGCTGAAATATTTGGGTCTATGATATCAAGTCTACAAGAAAGAAATGCGACCATATTTGCAAAATGGAAAGCAGCTAATGATGAATCAATTGATGCATACCCGGGTGAAGTACAATATTACTTTGAGCATACGCTTAGATTTCCTGAAGGACCCAAAACACATCTTCTAGCATACGTGAAATGGTATAAATGTGCACCTTCCTCTGATATTCGATTTAAACATAACTTTATGAGACCAGACATATCAAATACGGAATTGTGGAGAACTGAATACTATGAGGAAGGCTGTGATTCATTGCTACCGGTTCATAGAATATTATGTAGAGCTACAAAATTTAAATATGTTACAATTGGAAAACAAAATTACCTATCAATAATACCTTTAAATAGAAAATTTAATTTATAAATAAAATGCAGCCATGCAAATTACGTAACGGTGTAAAAAATTTCAAACTTGTTTTAATAAAATGTGATTAGGACGATAAAATGTGGTGAAACATAGTACAATTTGATCATTTGATAGGAAAATTGTGACGAAATCTAATGGCGAAAACCGAAACCTTTTTATATAATGGATGACGATTCTGAAAATGACGATTACGAAAAATAATATTAATAATGATGAAAGTGAGGGAGAGAGAGGAAATTTCGACTAAGATGTAGAGGACTTGTTGAACGAATTCATTAATGTATATGAAAACGAATAAATTTTATTTATTTAAAGTTGTCGTAACTCAGAATAATTGATATTGTAATATTGTATTATTTGTAATAAGTTTTCACATTAAAATCTTCGAATATAAGCCTTCAACTGACCCACCCGCGACACACCCACGATATAACTCATTTTTTTATTAATAGTTTACCGCGATACAACCGCGACAAGCCCGCGACATGTCTAGTTATTTCATTATATTAAATCGTGTTACAATTAATAGGGAATTTTTGATGTAACATTGTCTCCAAAGTATTATGTCATTCCATCCTTTTGTTTATTATAACGAATAAAGTAAGGTTGTAGGCGTAGTAATTTATTTTAAGACTAATGATTCATATGATTAAATCACAAAACGAATAATGTCTCCAAAGTATTATGTCATTCCATCCTTTTGTTTATTATAACGAATATAGTAAGGTTGTAGGTGTAGTAATTTATTAGACTTTAATGATTCATATGATTAAATCGCAAAAGAATAGGACAAATTAATGAATACAACGAAGAAATGATATAGACCAGTAATAAATTCGATCAAATTCTTATAAAAGGATAACAAATTTTATCAACCTAACAATTGTTTTTTACGAGATTTTTTATCTTTTCTATTCTAAAAGGATAACAAATTTTATCAACCTAACAATTGTTTTTTTACGAGTTTTTTATCTTTTCTACAATGTGGTCCAAAGATCAGTTAAATTACTTAATTGAAAAAAGAAAAAGTGAAAATGAAAATTATCATCAATTAAATAATAACATGAGATACAATTACTGGAAAACTCTTGCGAGTGAAATAAATATTAAATTTGGAACAGATTATTCAGGAAAAAAGTGTAAAGAAAAATTCTACGGATTAGTGCGTGCTTATAAGGTATATAAATAAAATATTTCGTATCACTAATATAAATACTAAACATGACATGATTTTATCAGAAAATGAAAAAATATGTAGATGGCGATCCCAAGGGTAAGAAAACGATGTTAGGAGAAATGTTTTTCGAAGAATTTAAAGAACATTTCTGGGAAAAACCAAGTAAATATCACAAATATAAATATTAAATATTTTATATTTAAATTTTATTAATTAATTGTTCTTTATTATTAGGAACGAATTATGATATAATTCACGATATTAACGAAAGGTCGAGAGCGACGTCCCAGGCGACAACTCCCTTAAATTATTCTCCTCCCTCATCGCCGCCACCACCACCTCCTCCTTATTCACCACCTAATATTATCAATCTAACTTCGCCACCACCACCACCACCTCCTTCTTCACCACCACCTCCTTCTTCACTACCACCTCCTTCTTCACCACCCAACATTATCAACATAGATTGATAACAACAATGTGTGTATATAAATTCAATTATTCAAAATTTTAATTGATAACAACAATGTGTGTATATAAATTCAATTATTCAAAATTTTATTACAAATTTTTTTTTTTCAAATGTAGATGAATTTCCTTTTTGTATCCATTTGCTTTCTGATGAACATCAACAGCTTTCTAGCGAGGCATTAGAAGCTGGACGTATTTGTGCTAACAAATATATTTTAAAATTGGCCAGGGCAAATATTTTTGAGCTAGTATTATAATTAATCAATTATAAAAAAATATATATATAATATGAATATAAATAAACTATTTATTGCTTTATTATATAAGTAAGTTTTTAAATGGTTTGATATTTTCATTTGATATAATATTTTATAATTCATATAAATAAACTTTTCGATGGCTTTTTGAATGGAAAAAGAAATTTACAGAAATCGATAATGTTCTTCAAAAGAAATTTTTTATAAATCATTTAAATTACAGTTTGAAATTCAACATTACAGTCAACTTGATATATTTATTCCAGTTTGGAACCGTCATGTACTGTACTAGTCATGTTATACTAATATCAATTTAGTTTTCAAACACATTGTTGATCACCAATTAAGTTATTTTCCTTAAGATTATCATGAAATATCCCGAATTTTTGTCGCGTTTTATCTTAAAAATATAAAATAACTTCTTTTCTCTCTTTTAACAAATATTTTTCTTCAAATATTATTTCTATTTTTTCCATAACTCTCTTACTCTTTTTCCGCTCTCTATTGCTTTCATATCCTTCTTGTATATCTTTGTTAAAGGTAAGCACGCGCTCCCTGAGTTTACGCTGGTCACTGCACGTATTATAAAGATTACGGTCTAACTAAAGATAAACTGTCTTAAATATTCCAATAATCTAATATACACGATATACCAGTATTGCTTCATAGTTTTAATGATACTGCTTACAAGATAGTTAGGAGTCTGTGGGGTTCAAGGAATAGTTGGCTTGGGGTCACATGGAATGCGAACCAGATGTCACCTCCTAACTTTTACATCCTTTATTTATTTATATATTTTTTACAGACTTCAATAATCATGGCTTGTAGACGTTCCTTTACTTCTCGCCGTAAATCTACCCTCTGTTTCAGACAAAAGTTAAAGAAGCCAACGTTTATTTGGATATTGCTAAAGGTGAGTGTGGTTCATATTTGGTCATAGCTGCTTGAGTTGATTTCTAAAGGGTGACTGCGGACGCGTTGTAAAGATAAATGTCTTACGCTCAGGATGGTTATTATCATCCAGTCCTGAAAGGATCCTACGAAACACTTGTACGCGGTTGTTGAATATTGTGACGTTTATACTTGCTCATCTAGTACTCCTGGATGACCCTTTTATTTTCCTTTCTTTGTTATTATAGGTCGTGTTAAACGTATCACTCAACTGTCTTCGTCCCAATAAAAGAGAATGTCGTGAACTGGTTAATCTAAAGCGAGCCTTTCTTTCTTTAAAACGTTCCATTTCTTATGATCCTCGTCATCAACCTCCGCAAACTTCTTTCAAATTTTGCCAGATTTTATAATTTTAATTTCTTTGTGTTGATATCATTAGGGCTCTATAAGGCAAGTGCGCTATTCAATGCTTCGCGCTGAATGGTTTTAATGTAAGGGGTAGGCCGTCACACCTCGACAGATTGTAAGTAATATACGGTCATCGGTGTCGGGCTAAGCCCAGCGGAGGCTAAAGCCCCTATACATCCCCCCTCCGTGGTGAAACCCTACCAGATCCCCTTCCAGTTAGGCTCCAGCGCCTTTACGGCGCGTCTCTAACAATACCATGGATAAATACCATTTCCATACCATACCCCCATCTGTCCCAAAAAATACCCCATCTGTCCTACCATCTGTCCCATATATAACTACTCAAATTACTAATCTAACAAAGGAAAGAACAAGAAAACGAATAAGAAAGGAGAGTATAGGACAGATGGGACAGTAGGACAGATGAATATAAAAAAAAAAATCAGATCACCTTTCCCAGAAAAAACTTTTGAAATTCGGGTATAAAATGTGTCCCATCTGGCCCAATCTGTCCCATTTTCAGGAACGAGCTCAGACACACTTTAAAGTCCAAGTAGATATGCAAAAAAAAAACCCTATCACCTAGTATGATCCCCTATATATACCCCCCATACCATCCTCATATTAGTCATCAGTACCCATCTATCTGTACTATTCATTGGTGATTAATCATCAGTCCTCATACTAGATACCTATACCAGTCATCAATCTGTTCGTACCTAAATGTATCAACCCCCAAGAGACAAATATACTGAAAAAATTTGTAATTAAACATAGTCGATATATAGGTATCAAAAAAAAAATAAATTAAACAAAACTTCTACTAAAGTATCTAACTAACAATGAGTAACCAAGTAGTAATCTCAAAATTCGGTGAATCTAAAGAAGCATACAGTATTGATATACTAAAACGGCTTATCAGAGAGGCAAACAGTTTAGATGACATTACAAAAGCAAAGCGATATATTTGCAGTTACTTCATTCTCTGTTCCAATCCACATGGTGTATTTATGTGGCGACCTGATATTAAGAATTTTGAGCATATTCCCATGAAAAATATTAGTATGCTTATTCGTCCTATAACTAAAACCTTCTTTAAGCCATCCAATCCTGAACAGCTACCAACAAAGACAGAATTTAATATTGCCAAATGGTTTATATATGATAATTCTTCAACATGTGTAGCAACTTGTGATCCTGTAAAGCAACGTATTTATAAAATTCAAGGTCAACTCTATCTTAATATTTTCCCAGGGTTCTTACACCAATTACGTCCTTTAACAGACTTTTCAGCCAATATTCATCAGGCAGTTAAAATCATATTTACTCATATTCGGGATGTCTGGTGTTCAGGAGATTGGAATGTAACTGAATACATTATCAAATGGTTTGCTGGTATGGCTACTGGTAGAAAAATGTATTCGATTCTTTATCTTAAATCAGGTCAAGGCTGGGGTAAAGGTATTATAACTGATTTTATCCAGCGTTATGTTTTAGGTACTCAGCTAGTCTATAAGACGAGCGATCCTGAAACAATTTTGGGTAGTTTTAACGGGCAATTATTAGGTAAAGTACTCCTTTTACTTGAAGAAATGCCAACAGAAAAAAGCCAATGGAATTCATTATATCGCGCTCTTAAAGATAAAGTTACTAGCGATACTATTGAAATTCATGAAAAATATAAAACACCTACCCAATATAAAAACTTTATGTCTACTATCGTTCTCACTAATGAAAATGCTCTTAGAGTTGAGAATGATGATAGACGAACAGTTTTCCTAGATATCTCACCTGCTCGAAAAGGAGATTTGCAATATTTCAAACGGTTAGGTGATGCAATGAAATATCCAGGAGTGGGTGAGGCCTTTTATGCTTACTTTAAAGCTATTGCCGATAAATATCCAGATTTTAATGGCAACCCACCTCCTATGACTGCATCTAAGCAAGAGCATATCGTATCTACTCTTCCACCTTTGTTTCAATTTATAAAGGAGACGTATATAGCAAAGGCTGATTATACTACTACATCCTTACCAGTTCACATATTATACGCCACCTATACGAGTTACTGTGAAAATAGAAGAATTACACCATTATCTAAAGTTGTGGTTGCAAGAACATTATCTAATGAGTTAAATATAACAAGTGAACGAATTTATATAGATAAAAACCGTACTAGAGTTTACAATATATCTAGAGAAACTTTATACAAGAAATATCTTAGCAATAACTGGATTCATGAAACTGATGAGATTGATATCGAGGATATTGATATTCCTAAAAAATCTATATCTGACCCCAAAGCTCTCGATCAGTTCTTAACACAAATTGGAGCTGATATACCAAATAAGCAAAAGAAAAGTTCACCACCGGTTCCTCCAAAGCCAGCGCATCTAAAGGTAGAAGTATCATCAGATCCCACTGCTTCAGAATTTGAAAACCTAATAGATGGTTATTTAATGGAACTAGATAATCTCATATCGGCTTCAGCTAAACCAAAGCAAGAACCAGAGGTAAAGGAAGAACCAGAGATAGAGCCAGAACCATACGGAATACCTGGTTCTTCTAAACCAATCGAACCATCTATATCACAAGAAGTATCAAAGTTAGTTCAAAAAGTTGATCCAGATCCCATGCCTAAAATAAATACCACCAAATATTGGGAATGGATAGATAGACATAAATATGACCACATAAAGCCCTGGTACAAGAATTCTCGTGATGAAATGATAAATGAGCTATATTCTACAGCCAAAGAATGTTGGGCTAAATATTACGAAGATGATCAATATGACTGGGAATTACTCTTAGCCGAATTGGAAGAATTTGATAAAATTGCAAGAAGAGATAATCTGTATCTCGTCAAATTTGGTGATGCCATAGATAAGCTAAAAGAATGGATCAAATATAATGATGAGGTGAATAGGCACATAAAATGCGTAGAACTTGCTGACTATCTAAGAAAATACATTGAGAATAAGGAAACCGTATTTGTAGAACCTCCTTCTGGCTATAAAGTTGCAAAATTACAACCACAGATAATAGAATGCCATAGCACAATAAATGAACGTGAATGTATGGAGGCCAATGGTGAGGAATACGAATCAGATTATAATGATGGCTTATCTGATGATGGCTTATTTGATGATATTAATCAATTATAAGAGCTAGTTATTTTATTTTTTCAAATATATTAACAAAAAATTAGTAATTAAATAAATACTATATATTTCAAAGAAATGTTTTCAAGACTAGTTCGTCATTTACCAAATAGGCCAGATATTATAGAAGTTAAGTTTAGTGGCCGACAGTTCTCTAGAAAAAGAATTGCAAATCTTGATCAAAAACTTAAAGCCCGATATCCAGGCAAACAGTTTCAAATCTTACTTCCTTATGAGAATTGGAAGCCTGATCAATGGACTACAAATGGAGAAGACGCTAATCTTTTCTCCTTACTTGATCACTATGATGAGAGCCAAATGCCACCTGACGGGGGTGATCCAGAGCGATTTGATAACTTTATCATCTATATGAGGGATGCACCAGCAATATCAGGTGGATGTGGCGATACAAATGATTGTCTTTATCAGTGCTTAAAAATGGCTTATGGCTCTTATTCGAATATGCCTCAAGCTATTGAAAAGCCTGAGTATATTAAAGATTATCTAAATTTGGCACGAGATGATCCTATTCCAATTGTCTGTATTGAAAAAATAGAACGATTAGCTCGAAGTATTGCTATCAATGTTGTAGGTGATCATACCTATATCTCTAAGAGTCCAGCACAAAGAAGAATAACCCTTACTCTTACTAATGGACACTATTCTCTCCTACCCAATCCAGATAGAAAACATCCCAGCTTTGAATGTAAAAGGCCAAAAAAGCCTATAACTTATTGGGAGAATGAAGTAAATGATATAGTTGAAATGGTTAACAAATCTATTACCGTCCAGCAATTTCAAAAACTTAAGTTTAGCAAAAACTACTCCTTTGTTTCAGCTAAACGTCAAGAATCATTGGAAAAGGCATATATCAGAATTAATGCTGAACGAGATGCCTTTTTACAGGAGACGAAAAAGCTAGGCATCCCAATTGATATATCATTACTTGATTGGAACATAAAGAAAACGGCTTTATGGTTATTCGAAAAATTAAGTGTAGGTATTCCTGCTAATGAACCTCTTGATGCGCTTGAAGCACAATGGATAAGTAAAGCAATGTTGGGAGGAATTATCTGGGCACAAAATAACTGGAAAGGATATGGAAGAAGTTACGATAAAACAAGTCTTTATCCTAGTATTCAGCAATCAGCTTTAAACTTTCCTATCGGTAAAGGTAAGTTTCAGATTTTAAAAGACTTTACTAACCATCGAGGATATAGCCATTTTGGAATATTTCGTGCAAGTATTGAAAAGAGAGATACCCCACTATTTCGATATAATTATCATAATGTATATACTCATATTGATCTTACACGTGCCAAAGCTCTTGGTCTCCAAGTTACATTAATTCAGGATGGAGTCTCTAATGCTCTTATTTATGAAAAAGAAACTCGAATTCGAGGCAGTGTAATCTTTGGAGAGTATGTAGATTTTCTCTTAAAAATTAAGAATCAGGGTGGTATAGCTAGCCAAGTAGCTAAAAGAATTCTTAATACACTATGGGGTGCACTTTGCCAAAGAAAGAAAACATACAAGACTCTTACAACATCGAGTAAATCTTTTGACTTTCCAGATGGTGAGGTATTAGACTCGATTGTACCAATAGGAGAAGAGCAGTGGAGATTCCAGTTTACGAATCCAGGTAATCCCTTTAAAGGTGAATACCCTAGAATTGCTCCATTCCTTCTAGCACATGGTCGAAAGTTTATTTCTGAAATGGTACAACCCTATGTGGATAAAGTCAGACGTATTCATACTGATGGGTTCATTCTAGAAGAAGACGTTAACTCTTCTCCTCTTATAGCCTGTGCTAAAGATGCATTTAAGACTCTAAAAGCTCTAAAATTCGAAAAAGAAGGAGAGT
The DNA here is from genome assembly GCA_015698045.1 of Rhizophagus clarus. Classification (NCBI taxonomy): domain Eukaryota; kingdom Fungi; phylum Glomeromycota; class Glomeromycetes; order Glomerales; family Glomeraceae; genus Rhizophagus; species Rhizophagus clarus. The sequence goes on along the minus strand of BLAL01000184.1, from coordinate 8,727 downwards.
GTCATGTAAAAAATGCCAACCAAGTGGTATGGACCGTATAATTAAATATTTTTTTCCTTAGATGTAGAAGTTCAAAGATGGAACACGACGACTCATTCCCATTCACAAACAAGCATCCTAGTTTTATCGAGCCAGAAATGTATCTGGCCGAAATTATAAAAGCTTTAAAAGGTGTCATATTGGCAGGTTTACAAGATGGATACGGTAAAGAAAGTTATCTTATAAAGAACCACGTAAACTATATTAAGAAAATAGAATCTGCCAACAATCCAGAAGGCTATATTCGTTATACAGCTAAGAAATTATTGCCAAATAAAGAATCGCATGCTGAGAAGGTTGCTATGATTCGAGCAAAGTATTCACATAATCCAGATCTTGCTTTTAAAATTATAAAGGTCTATGATTTATATAATTGTATTCCTAAGGAAGTACCACCTAGACGTAAACTTACTGAAGATGAAGCTGAGGACGTCTTAGATGAACTTCTTGGTAATAAGCTATAAATTTATTATTAAAAATTTTGTGCAAATACTGATGACGAAGTAACTTTGTCACTAGGCATTTTTCATTTTTTGCATAAAAGGCTGATGACGAAGTAACTTTGTCACTAGGCATTTTTCATTTTTTGCATAAAAGGCTGATGACGAAGTAACTTTGTCGCTAGGCAATATTAAAAATTTTGTGCAAAGGCTGATGACGAAGTAACTTTGTCACTAGAGATTTTTCATTTTTAGAAAAAAATCGTAATTGAATATAGCCTATACTAAAGTAACTATAAAAAAAGATGAGTGCTAATAGATATACTACTAATCCATTGACCGGCAGAACAATTCGTGTTGGTGGTTCAACTTTCAATCAGCTAGTTTTAGAAGGATATGATTATCTTGATAGTGGATTGGTTCGAAGAGCAACTGCACCTCCACTTCCTTCTGTAAGGGAAAGTTATCTCAATGTAGATACTGGACGTATGGTTCAATTTGGAACTAGAACGTATTATTATTTAATTCAAAGGGCTGGGTATGAAATAATAGAAGATTACTATCTTGTTCCTTCAAGATATGCAGAAATCGCGCAGTCTAATCCATCTTTATTGTATTTGCAAGATACTCAGGTTAGACTTGATTACTTGGAAACTGCACGTAATATAACTGTTCATCGTGCTGAATGGGAACGACTTAATCCAAGTTATAGGCAAGGGGTTGAAGAAGCACGCCAATTTACTAGACAAAGAAGAAGAGAAGCACAACAAGAGGAACAATCAAGAAGGCTTGCCGAACTTAATATTGCCTTATGCAGGGAGTGCCAAATGCCTGTAAATCTTAACGAATTACCTGAGAGCGGTTTATGTGAAGACTGTAGTAAAGAATAAATATAAAACAGGTAATTAAATAATTTCATTTTTTATGTAGATAATTCTGAAAAAAATGGTTGAGCAAATTAAAAAATACTGCCCAGTTTGTGGACTTGTATTGGCCAAGCCAAGAAGAGGCCTATCTACTATCGAATTCAGACGAACTGTACAAAGATGTACCGATATAGACAGCTTACATGAAAATATATATAAGCTAATCAAAATATATAGATCGGTCTCTCTAGATGATGAACTTACTTTTACCTTTACTCGAGACTATGAAGAACAGTTAAATAGTATTGAACCAGATGTTGAATCGATCAAGATTTGGCTACTCAAACGAATTAATGAGCTAGATAGGGATGTAGGAGAAAAAGCTTTATATCGATTTTTATTTGATTTATATGTAGTAGAAGGGATAAATGAACCCTTTGCCGTATTTTATGGTATGTATTGTATTGTAATAGATAATCCATTAAGCAAAAACTGTGTTTCTCGTGCATTGAAGGCCTTTGGCCTAGTAACAAAAATGTCAAGAATGGTAGTAGATGGCAAGGAAAAAAGCACTATAACTATAAATGCGACTAGAGAAGAGTACTTGAGCTTTTTAGAAAGAATGGAATAGACTATTAATTCCCACTTGTAGGGTAGGCTTTTTCATTAAGCTATCATTGAATAGTTTTAGAAGTGCTTCAATACCTTCTATTATTTTTTCACCACTTAGAGGACGCTCATTCAAAAGTTCTCTATATCGATCAAAAGGTGTTACTGATACTGGGGAATTATTTTCTAGTAATACATACATTCTTAACTTGGGACAGGAATTTCTTATACTCATCTCCAAGAGTACGATCATTTATTCCATAAGCTTCTCTAAAAACATATTTAGCCCAAATTTCTGAATTTTTTACCTTCGATAAGGCGTCTGGTATTAAGTAAAGTTTACGTTCCTTAGGAGAAGGAAAGTTTCGGGCAAATTCCTTTAACAAATTATTCTTTTTAGCTTCAGCTATTGCCTTCTGCCCATAAGAAGTAAATCGACATCTTAGATCATTCTTGAATGAATCTGTGATGATTCTAGAATCGTTCTTGGATGATCTTAGATCGATCTTAGATGAATCTGTGATGATTCTAGAATCGTTCTTGGATGATCTTAGATCGATCTTAGATGAATCTGTGATGATTCTAGAATCGTTCTTGGATGATCTTAGATCGATCTTAGATGAACACGTGATCATTTTAGAAGCGTTATTCAAGGACGATTCCATAAAAGTTCTAAGACTAGTATCCCATCGAACTCTGATTGCTAAAGGGTCAGTTTTAGGGCGTCTTAAGTCAAATACTATGAATTCCCTACCTAAGGTTAGTTCATCAATGATTGGGGCAATAGAATCTGACTCATTAGTATATTGGCTAATGATGCGCTTTGTATCACTTAAACTACCATGCCCACCATGTAGAGAAATATAATTTACATTTTCTCGAATTGCTTTTGGGATGGCAAAGAATCTTTGGGCTACATAAATAGCCGAAATATTTCTATGTCGTCCATGGGTAAAGTATCCAGTTATTTTTTCTTGGATGTTTTTAGGGGCATCCATTAAATCCTCAAATATAACTACAGTAGCAATTTTGGGGTCAAAGTCTTCTACATCCGGTATTTGGTGATATGAAATCGCTCTAAAAGTAACGTCTTTACTATCATCAAAGAAATCTTTTACCATTTGCCATTTAGGTTCGTCTAAATACCTACAAATAAGGACTATTTCATCACAAAGAATATATCGATTTCCATCCTCTTTGGCTTTTGCATCTCCCATTAGTAAATTAAGAAGCATAGTAGTCTTTCCAGAATCTGAGCTACCGGCTACAGCAAGATGAAAATTCCATACTGGAGCATATTCATTTCCTTGCCTAGTATCACTACTATATTCATCCAAATTGTATACATATAAGTCCATTTTAAGCAATTAGTAGTATATAGTGTATAGTATATTCAAAATGGCATATGTTCCCACTGATCCTACAGGACCCCCTCCAGCCACATTTAGTAGCAATGGATATTAATCAGCTAATTAATGCACTTAAGAATGGCGCAGATGCCCTGCTGGTAAATGGTCGAATGACTGTTACACCAAATCTTATAAATATTAATCATGAGATTAAGCATATTATTGGATTGATTATAGCTTATGGTATACAGGTTGAAGAAAGAGCAAGACAAACTAGGGAAGAGCTTGATACTTCGACTGGTTTATTAAATTTTTTGCAAGAAGTGACCAATGCTAGAGAACGTGAGATTCATGGTATTAGACAGCGTCTTATTGCATGTCAAAATGAGAGGAACAGATTGCAAAATGAGAGAAATCATCTGGTAAATGCAAATCGTGATCAAGCTAATCAATTACAAGTTCAGCAAGTACAGCAAAGAAGAATTAGGGATAATTTGCAACAAGGAAATGATAGATTAACACACCAACTTGCAATAGAACGACTTACATCTAGAAATTTGGGACGAATTCGTGATAGAATGCAAGCACAATTGGCTGTACTTAGAATTCAAGCACAGTGGTTTCGAATTAGACAAGCAAATCCCATAGTCAACAATCCTCCTCCAGATAATCCCACAGTAGTATGGCTACCGTTGCAATAGGAATGCCAGTTTTTGCTGGAAATGATGACGATGATCTTGAGAGATTTTTTGAGTTATATAAGGGCTATATTCATAGTATTGGAATTGATCCATCGGCTGTTGCTGGTAATCCAGCAGGTTGGGAGAAAGCTATGGGTATACTTCGTGCTTGCTTAACTGGTCCGGCCTCCAGATGGTATGATGCTAATATCCTAGGAAAGAGAGTTAGACTTAGAAATATTCTTCTTCGTCTTGCACATGGTGATGAGCCAGCATTTAAGGCTTTGGCTGGTAATGCTGGTAATTGTCCAGTAAATACATGGGTTGTAGGTTCTCCTGCACAAGCTCATATGACTGATGGTGCAGTACCACCTGCAGGTGTTAATAATCCAGTCACTGATATCTGGCCCGATTATGCTATAGAAGGAAATAGAGATATTTGGTTAAATCGTGCTGGTATGGAATTTACTAATGACCCTCTTAATCACAATGTTCTTGGTGGTGGTGCTGGAGCTGGTGTTGCAATTGCTGGTGGAGCAGGTGTCGGTCATCCGTATGTAATTCCAGCCCGTCCCTGTCATGTTCTAATTAAAATGCGTAATGAATTTCCTACACAACAGAATGCCAGACGTCAGTTAAGGTTTGGTAACCTTTTTCAGGAAAATATGCCTGTTCGAGATTTCTATGATAAAGTTAGAAGAAGTGCTGAACTATTAAGGTTATGGTAATGATGTTTTAGTTAATCAGTTTCTAAGAGATCTGAATGATGATTGTGCTATTGAGGCTGAAAGGATTGGTGCTGAACGAGATATAGAGGAATTAGTAGGTCTTCTTGAACGAGTTGAAAAAAGAAAGGCTGAATTACGTCTTGGTAAGAAAGACGAGAAAATATACAGTATCAGAGGGATAGACAATTATTCCAGAGCAATTGCCACCAGTTAGTCAGGAGCCAGTTATATTTAAACCAGTTTCAACATCATGCAGTTACCCAAGGAGAGATGAGTCGTTTATTGCAACAACAGGCTGAAGGGTTTCAATCCCAAATTCGTCAATTACAGGAAGTCTTAAGGCTCGAGATGTAAAGCCAGTTTATAGACCTAAACCCAAACCTAAGCCTCAATATCAGGATGATTGGGGATTTATGAACAGGATCCATACCCTGATGAAGCTTTTAATCCACCTGATGAAGATGAGGTTGATGATAGGCATTTACAACAGGTATTTGATGTAGCAAGTAGATCTGCTCCTAGAAATACATTGGAACAAAGATTAGCTGGTAAGATTGCTAAAAGAATCGCAAAAGCTAGAGAAGACGTGAAGATGCAGAGTTAAATAGGGCAATGCGTGAACTTTCCTTGGATGATCATGATGATCCTATGGATACTTCTAATGCTATTCGAGGTGTACCTATAGAATTGGTTCAAGGTGAGAATGGAGAAATTATGCTCGTCCAAAAAAAAGATAGTTTCAAATAAAGGTAAACCATCACCACCAGCAATTAAATCAGCACCATCTAAATCGACATCTAAATCCACTAAATGGTAAAAATCCCTGCTGTTAAGCCATCAACGAATTTACTAAAACGGAGCTCTTAAATCTTCTAAAACTTGCTGATATCAGAAAGATTATTCAGGAGATCGTTTATAAAATATTAGAAAATTATGATAGCGCCCCTCAAGAACAACCAGCAGTACAGGAAGAGTATTTGGGTCCAACGGCTATGGATATTGATGTCGCTCGATTGGGAAAATACTAAAGATCTTTTAGCTATAATGGAAATGTAAATGGGGTGAATATTCAGTGTCTAGCGGATTCCTGTGCTAATGTTTCCTTTATCCAGAGAAGCATGTCACGAACTAAAACTAAAAGTTGATAAATCTATAAGCATAGTATTACTGGTGCATCAGGGAATGGTGAGACATTTGGTATAGTAAAAATGTATCGATAAACCTTTCACCACCACAGAGTGGTAGTTGTATCATTAAAGAAGATCTTGTAGTCCTGAAAGGATATAAGCATAGAGAGATTGGTTTGAGCCGAGCATGCCTTAGAAGATATAATTATGATATTCATGAATCTCGAAATCATATCGCCCTTACCTGCAATGATAAAGACTATTTTATTCCTATAATTCCAGATGCAAATAGGACATAAAAAATATAAAATTAGATCCATTAATAAGGGTAGTCTGGATCTTCATCAGAATCGCTTGAATCATCACTTAGATCCTCATCAGATTCATCAGATTCATTCGGCATCAATTGCCAATTTGCAGGATTGTCTGGATCTTCATCTCCCCAGTAATCTGGTTGCCAAGATGATTCTTCTTCTGGTTCACCGAATCCTGGGATTTCATAAGGATCCAACCCATCAGCTAGCATGTTAATATGATAAATTATATAAATCTTTTCTGTATCTTTATATGCAAATCCACCTTGTAACATAATTTTTTCTATCTCTACCTGATACGCAAAAGCTTTTCCTTTTTTATCGGCCAAATCCATAAATTTTTATATAGAGAATCTTTAAGAGCTTTATTCGTACCTACATATTTTTTATAAGCATGTTCTAATTCTTCATCACTATTCTTATAATCCATTACAGCTTTCCAGTAGTCCTCTTCGGCAAGCTGGTTAAGTTGATACATGATGACACGAGCAATTTCATGTATCTGAAATATATCGGTTCTCTTGAAAGTAGCATTAACATTGTGGCCAGTTTCCTTGATTGGAGTATTTAGCCAGTTTTCTACCCACTCTGGGGATACATCTAAGAATTAGCAATGTTCAGTACATCTTTTAGTATATAATGGATATCAATTTAATTTTTTTTTGATACCTATATATCGACTATATTTTAATTATAATTTTTTGGGGGTATTAAAAAAAATATAATCTATTTTGTATCATTATAGATACGTACTAGATTGGGGACGTCTTCTTGTAATCTATCAGCTGGCTCCCATGTAGATTCATCTTCTGGATAGCGCTCCCATTTGACTAAGTATTGGAGTTGACCCTTTCTAGTACGATGCTTAATAATCCTTTCAGGTACATATCTTTCTGGCCGTCCTCTTATGACCGAATCAGGTGGGGTTTTTCATTAGCTGGAATAACCTGTAGTTCTTTTCTAGTATATGCACATCTAGATACTCCTAACCTGCCATGTGGTCCATCAAGTAAATATGTAGGCGGTTGTTCAGGAGAAAGGATAAGCTTCTTAATTATACGAACTTTTGGGTCCCATTTAATGTCGCCTATTCTGAACTTACCATGTAATTTTTTTCCAAGTACTGATATAGGTTCAAGAAGTTTGGTTCGAACTTGTGTCCCCTCTAATAGTAATTCTGTATTTTTATCAATTTTAGGTGGACCTTCTGGGATTTTAGGTGGATCTTTTTGCCACTGTTCATCTACTAATCTTACTATATCATGGAAATCTTCAGACCATTCTACTGACGTCTCACCAGTTTTTAGTTCCTGTGCTGTCATTCTTCTGAAAAGCGGTTTTTCTATAGCCTGAATTGCTCTCTCTGCAAATGATTGCTGTTTATGACGTTCAGGTTCTCCAAATCTCATCATAACTCCAATGCTATTAAGGAAAAAATCACGTATTTGTGAATTGGTAAATTCTGAACCAGAATCAGTTTCTAGTCTATGGGTAGGAGGTTGGATACGACCACGTCCATATATTTTAATAAATGCTTTTAATACACTATTAGCTGTCTTATTTTTGATAGGCTCAGCATCTACTCGTCTTCTGGATATTTCTACTACTACGAGAAAATAATGGTATCCCTTGGGTCTATAGGCATTTCTGCTAAATCAGACTGCTGAGTAGCATTTTCTTTCCAGACGATTACTTTTGGACGCTCAGATCTTTTCTCCTTTAGAGGTCTTCGATAGATGTTATAATGCTCTTGGTCTTTAAGAAGACGTGCTGGTACCCCTGATAGGTTATAAAATTTGTAATACCTCTCTAAAGGGGTCATATCGCTCAAAATTAAAGTTTTACTTCTAGAATTCAAATTTGTGGATATGACAGAGATACATTGTACAAAGTGTAAAAAGAAGACAGAAACGTCTTCAGAAGTTCAGGATATGACTGATAAAGGTCGATATCGAATTCATGGTGATTGTATTATCTGTGGGACGCACAAGAATACCCTTACTGGTGAGAATTGGGAGGTTAAAACACATAGTAAAAGAGAAATTCTGGATGCTAAGAAAAAGAGAAAGAAGACGGCTACAAACAAGAAGGCTAAGAAACTTGGTCTTAAGATTTTGGATGCCGATGATAAAGTTCAGGCTTATATTAAGAGGTATTTAAGAGAAGCGACAAAAGAGGATTAATTGAAAATACACTATTTATTAGTGATAATATAACAATGGGAGACCAACAACTCCTCCAAGTACTTCGAGATTAGAAAGTGACGAAAAAGAAGAGATACCAGCTCCTACACAGGGTGATGGCTCTGTAAGTGAATATTTTGAGTCAATAAAAATGTTTGCTATAGCCCGGAATGAGGATTTGATGATACAAACATTAAAGTAGCATTTATTCTTGGATTAAAACTAGATAATGCAAAGCGTGCTAAAGAGTTTGGATTTGAAAAAACCATTAAAAGAGATAGTTGAACATTTAGTTGGGTGATCGATATTAGCTGTTTTTTTTTTCAGGTACGGTATTCTATGGATAGGTCCTGTAATATCGCCCTCTTAGGCATAGCCCAATATCGATGACT